>WSXT02000006.1:3243541-3254697 GCA_011762715.2 Neuroterus valhalla
GACACTCGATGAGAATGTATTCGTTAAAGCCAGAGAAGCTTTAACAAAAGAGAAATCACACTCATCAAATTAAAGTAGTAGACATTTCGCTTTTGAGTTTCACAAGCTTTTTATACAACTGTAGAGAGGTACAAAAGCCGAGCGCGCAGCGCGAGGTGAAATTACCTTCGAGCGCGAAGCGCGATATCCGAAAGACGCGCGCCGTAGGCGCGCTCACAATTGGGAGCGAAGCGAGCTGCGCGCGATGAGAATGTGCCCGCGCAGCGGGCAGATTTTTTATTTATGGAATTAGCGACAGGAAGATTTTCTAGAGGATTATACCATCTGGTTCAATGGTTCAAAACTTTTTTTATATAACAAAAAATTATTTGGTCTCTTAAGTATTATCGAAAACACTATTTGACGCTTATTTCGAAGCTGATATATGAGAAAACATATTTTTATTGGTAGTAGAAGAATTGATAATTGCTAAAATTGACAGTACCAGCAAAAATATTAAGAATTCTGTAAGAGATGCACCTCATTTCCAGTCCAACCGGAAGCCGATTACAATTGATATTCCTGACATAGCTCAGTCAATAGTCAGTTCCCTTGACCTTCCAGGGACTATGATCGAGATCGTAATGAAGCCAGATGGATATTTGCCATTTGTTTGGACCTCTTCAGAATAGTTTCGAATTTACCTACGTTCGATTTTACAATTGAAAATACAATAAGTATTAAAGTCGATTAAATTTGATTCTGTGCTCATATTACTGTTTTAAAAGGAAATTCAGCACACAAAAAAGTAGCTTTGACACCCGAGATAAGAGCGCTGCAAACGGATAAAAATCAAATATTTATTCTTGGAAACAAACGAGCTTAACTGACAGACAACTAGAGAAAGAAGAAGTCGATTGTATCGCTTCAATTGAAAATTTCAAAAAGACTCGCAGTCTTAATTGGTTCATTCCAGTTCACATTTAGATTCTCAAAAGACGATTAAATTTTAAATTGAAGCGATTGCATTGTTCTAATGAGATTCTCAAACTTATCTACAGCTCAAACAAATTAACTTTGAAATATCATTAAGAGAGATAGAAGCGTGTTGACTCAATAATATTGTCAGTCGATAAAGACATAAATGAGGGCCTTCTAAAAAGCCTAGACGCTAGTTCAACCACTTTTCAGGATACGAAAAGCGTTCTCAAAAATGAACATTTTAATCTAGGAAAAAAATACCGACTTGCGGTCTAGATACATCAGTGCTTATATTTATTAACAACTTGACGTGCCCAAAGACACAAGATTTCTCCGAATTTCACGGTCCAATTGCACCTCCTTATTTTACAAAAGCTCATTGAGGGTTGTTCTTACTACCGAAAGGCCAAAGGGCTATATTGAAACTAGTTGATGAAAAGTTTAGAGCATTTGAGAAGATGTCGATTTCACAGAAATCAACAAGAGTCACGAGCGAAAAGCAAGGAACCAATGTCGGTTGCAAAGAGTAAGAAGAAAAAGTCCCATTTACGGTAGGATTTACTGTCGTCCGTTCTCTCGATTGTACGTGAACTCGAGATTCGAACGGTTAAATCACCCGAATTTCATTTCTGTCCGAACGGGGCATTACTGTTCGTCCTTCTTCGCAAACGAGGGCAGTTTTACCTTTCGAAATTCCTTTCTCGATCGTCTCCTTTGTCCACAAGCCATCTTCGATTCTCTATATACTTTTCCTGTGATCCGGCTAGAAACAGAAGGACTTCCTACGTGAGAGAAATAAAAGTGATGGATACGGGGTCGTCTTACATTCCAGAAATCCGATCGTAGAGTCAATTAAATCAGAATAACGATTTCCGTTGGTTATATGTTACATAGCTAAATTCATTTTCCTTACTTGAAGAAACTTTTTATTGGATTATTCTTTAATTAAACAATTTTTTTCATTGGGATGCGCATCATAAATTTGGTTCCAGATTTTTGTAAATAAAGTGAGAAATCTACTGCACGAGTTCTAAATCTCAGTTTTTAAATCCACAATTAATATGGCGTGAGGGGGTTCAGAAAGAGTTAATAAACACTAATGAGTATAGGTATAAGGTAGATACTTATTATTTAACATCAGGTATGCTGTACATAAGATTTCTTTCTCCTTACAAATATTATATAAAATTACAGTCAATCGCGTAGAATATTTTCACGTTCTTCTTATTCACTCTTCCTTCCTAATCAAACATAATTTCTCTTTCTTTCATGCATACACACATCCATATACACACATGACACACGCACACATCAAGAAGGCTCGCGAATTAAATCAGTAAAGCTTCGAACAAAAGGAGCAAAGGTTGTTTGTACAACATCTCCTCATATCATCTCGCTCCTTCTCTTTTCAAATTCTTCTTCCTTTTTCGAATTCAAATTGAGCAAGGCAATCATCGCTTCTCCTGACCTATCTCGTTATCAATAAACAATTCCTTCTCCGGAATCTTGAGACAATTCTTCCGACACATGAAGCGCCCAACAATTCTCGTAAAAGTTTTTCGAACGCTCTATCTACCAAGATTTAAGTTTAGTATCAACCTGCAGTCATACTTAAAAATATATAAACGGATTTAAGCCAGATATCGGCCGCGCACTTCAAACGTAGGGGGATGCAACCTTAATTCGGCTCCATCCCTCACTTATATTATTTACATTTATAGAACGCCTTACACTAGCAAGTAAACCTGTAACGCATAATATACTACATTTAGTTTGGGTAAATGCCGTTAAAAGCACAGTACAAAAAAAAAATAGGAAAAGGATGATATTTTGTTCGTCGTCGCAATGACAGAAACTAAGCTAAGAGAGTATGAATCTATGCTAAAGAAGAAAAAAATGCAAGCAGACGAAAAGACGGCCGACCATCCACGTCACGCTTTCCCCATTGACTTACGAAGGGCTTACAACATAACTTAAACAATAAGAGCTAAGATTATTCTCTTATATAAAAAAAGATGACTCTCCGGGTTGAACCCATACATGAACTTGTTCAATTTTCCAACACTTTTCTCTAAGACCCACTTCTTCAAAATTTAACTGACCTATAGAATGTTCAGCAGAATACAGATTTTCTCAAAGTCAACTTGAAGCTAAATACTTCAGGGATAGGACTGGTTTCGAACAAAGTGAATGCCTCAAACCTTTCAAGATTAATCTTGAGGTCTTCTTCCCGTTTTTGTGCAAAACTCGAGTCGAACTTCCATCCCAAAATTCCACACGCTTGCAAGTCAGGAACTAGTGTAAACCCGCCATCAGTCAATCGGAATCTTTTCTCGCGAATTCGGTCCATAGAAACGCAGCAAAGTTCAAAGCGTTAGGGAAACTGCCTGGGAGATTTTCACTCCTAGTTTCTACATTTATTTGTATTTATATGTTTATAGGTCCCCATCCCGGTAATACGCATTCATCCATTCGGTGCTCTCTTGAATCGTTTTTCGCAAGTCACAAAAAAAATTTTGTTGTTGTTGCGAAACTCCTGAAAATTCGCATTGTACATTTTACACATGTTTGTGATCCTGACACAAACGGGAAGAACATTGCAGCTTCGCGACGTTTACAATTATAATTAGTGAACATGATTTCCTCACACACACAACACACTCTACATTCGTCACTGTTTGATTTTTTTTTCCAAAGAGGAAGCATCGAACCCACGCGAAAGTTCACACCTTTTTCTGATAAATATGTACACGAGTCATTAAAAAATATATTTAAAGTTCATCTGATTTGCAGATATCTCAACACGGAAGAACAAAAGTTGAAAACGAGCACCGAGGTCGAAAGCCGTCTTATCGACGCATCCTCAGATTGTCTTCAGTCAACGAGACTATGAATAATGAAAGATATTCAAGAATCTTCTTTTAAAGAATATTTCCAAAGAACTTTCTAAAATATTTTAGACAAACATTTTTCTAGCTTATAGTACAAGTCTTATATAATTACTTCTTTTCTAAAAAGAAAGCGTTTGAATTATTGAGAGTTAAAAACAGGTGTCATTCACCAAATTCAATTTTTATTCAAGTTACTACCAAAATAAGAACTGAACCTTGCAGAAACCTCTAGTGATTGAAAATTTAGAATAACCAAATATAAGTGCAGTCCGAAAAAAGGCTTTCATTGAAAAGTTGAAACAGTTTTCTATTTTTTTCAAAATTTAGGGAGAATATGGAGTTTACCAAGTCAGAAAATAGTCTTCTTATTCAAAGCATCTTTTTCTACTTCACAGGAATAAATTAAGGCGAATTTATTTGCCCGAACTAATTAGTACACCTATTAGAAATATAAGGAGGAAATTTGAACAGGTTCGTTCTTCATGTTTGTTTCAATTATAATACACCGGCTTCATAAACTCGGCTTAATTTTTATTCTTACGATAGAAAAGGTTTTTTTTCCAAGAAATTTAATCGTCCCTCAAAGCGAATCAAGTAAAAATTGTATTTCGGATAGATGAAAGAAACTTTTATGAACATTTCACAATGAAAAAGTAAATTGATATATAAGTACAAAATGAAAAGCATTGAAAACTATAACCATGGCTTCTACAGTTAGAGAACAAATTTTTTTGTATTCATAACGGTGATACTTAGAAAACGGATTCACTAAATAATCTTAAACTTCCAGCAAACTTGCTCAACATGTATTATAATCTGAATAGGTATACAGTAAGGACCTTCTCATCCACGTAAGAACCTTACTATACAGTAAAACATGCAAACAAATTCTTTGCGATTAGTAGAAAAGAAAAACTTGAAGGTTTTTCAATAAAAGAGGACAAATTTGTAGGCTATTTTTTTTTGGATTAAACCAATTTCGCTTCTTAATTTTTTTAATAGTACGTAAAAAATCATGGAACATGCTAGAAATATTATGTAAAAAAAAATCATAACTCATCGTGATCTTTTCACAGTTACCAAAAAGAGTATTACTTTATACATATATATGCTAAAAGTTTGATCAAATATTTTGTACTTAAAGCTTTACACTAGAAATGGAAAATTATTTCAAGGAAAAGACTGTTTTGCGACTTTTTTCATGTTTCAAACTTATTGTTAACCATATTTGAGATCACACTATAAATCATCCATTTGACTTTTCTTAGGGGGCCAACATCATTACTTATCACATTTAAACAAACAAAAATCGAGAACTGCCTTGACTTTCTAAACGACCCTTTTTTGGATCACACTACTAAATATGTACTGATTTATGATATATCCATTAATAACATCTTTTAATGGACGCGCCCTTACAAGAAAATAAATATCTTTAAAAGATATCCTCGATAAACTAAAATAATGGCATGAGTAGAATAGTTGACTCAACAATCTGTTTTCCTTCTATGAGTGATGATGTGTTGATAAACTTGGCGCATCTTCGGGAAAACAATCCGGGCATTTTAATCGTAGAACGGATTCGCGCACTCGATCACGATTCACGGTGCATCGGCGATGGTGCTGATCACGGGTTACATGATATTGTCATAGTTTTTTATATATTTTTTGCAATGATATTACGTCAAATATCGTCTCAGACGATGAGCAACAACGCTAGGAGAACGGGAAGATTGAAAGAGATAAATATTGCGTATGAACTATGAACGAGTCAACGTTCTCCGGAACTTCGTTGCTGATTGTCTCGTTTTCTAGCTTTTAGCGAACCTCTCGTTCCCCTTGCACCTTTTCCATTAAGAAACTATCGAGTAGAATCACTGCTTGCGCACTGCGCTCGCGGAAAGCCTGAAACTCGCGATATAGAAGCGTATATGCCTTCACGTAACGACTACGAGTTTTAATAATTAGTTTCATTAATTATTATTACCCTTACATACGATTATGCTTCGACAACGAATATAATAATTATGTGCACTTGAGTGCGAGTTCGTGGCCCGAAGACTTCTCAAACACTAAAACACAGTTAATATATATGTGCGCAAATGAGTCTGGCTCACTGATCAGTTCCGAGTAAGAAAACACGATTTTTTCCTGACAATCTCGCTGGCCTTAATACGAAATATAAATGAGTTATCGCAGTCCTTTTTCAACTCGGATAAATGAAACGTCATAGATTTCACTACATATGTGATCTTTTTTCACAAAAAAGACTACTGTATGTTTATTTATCCATTCTAGGAAACAGAGAAGCCCATATTTTTGAAGAATAATCATACAACTCTGGAGAAAAATTATTCGGGAAACCGTTTTATACGCTTTCAAAATAGTCCTTACACTCCGCTGAAGAAACATTATTTGTAAAGGATTAGAAAAATTCAATTTACCGATAAGTGGCAGAAGAAATGAAAATATTGTGACCATTTTTTAACAGAAAAATAAGATGAGAACCTTTTTTCCAATTTATATTAAGTAGGCTTCTAAAAAAGTGATTATCTCATAATTTAAGATTTAATCAAGATAGAATTTATCACATTGGGGAATATCAAATTCAAGATTCACCCTGAGTTTGAGTTTCACACATCTTCAAAAATATATGAACATACAGAATTCAAGTGGTAATAAAAAAAACTGTGATAACCCAAACTTACATACTTTTGAATCAAACTATTCCAATTATTTTCCTAATAACCATTCTAAAAATGAATTGATTTTCTAAATAAATGAAGAACTTAAACTTTCTATTAATCAAGATCACTAAGCTTCAAAATGAGAACGAGATTGTTTAAAGGTCAGCGAGTCTCCTCTGGAAATTTGGAAAGCTCGCCTCAAACTTCAGTAAGTGCTTTTAGAATTATGAGTCTGTAATTCGATGAGAGGCGGCTCAAATGTCATGGATACTGTACATAATATCGTAGAGAAATGTAACAAACTTATATCATACAACGCTCTGATATATCTTGGAAAACATATATAGACTTCGGGAGCACTTATTCTCGTAGAAAAATCAATGAAGCTTGGGAAAAACTTCGCATCTCACTACCCCTAACTCTTAAATGGTTGAAATGAGTTAAAAACATAACTACGCAAGATGAAACGATTTCTGATTTAAAATTTGGAATCACCACGCCGTTAACTAGTTATTATACATATCAATAAAAAACAAACGTTAAGACTTGCAGTTTTGAAAACAGGGACGATTCGGTTACGCATAATATATATGTATATATAATAAACTTTCCAATATTGTGCAATGTTCTCTTCTTTTAACACGCACTTCCGCGATGAGAAGTCATCGTCGAAGCAACTAGAGCTGAGAACTTGAAAAAATGTACATAATGAGTTTGATTATGCTAGAAAGTAGCGTCAGTCGAAAGCCACGCAATAACGAAAAAAATGCTTGAACTGCTCAATGTTTGAATGTTCTAAATAAAGATTTGATCCTGTGTTCAAGCGATTAATGTATAAACTTGTTATAATTCGTTTTCTTAGTTTGGAAAAGAATAGCTGAACTTGTAATCTGCTAACATCATTTTCAAATTCTTTCAGTCATTGCGTAGCATTTGCATTGTGCTTGGAAAGCTTTCAACTGAAAGATGAATCGAAAGACATGGGCTAATAATAATAAAAGAATGAAAAAGATCCGACTTAGAGGCCGATTATGGTTAAAAAAATGAAATTAAAATAAAACTAAAACTCATCTTTTGATTCTCGGAGTAAAAAATCGATTCAGTCCTGAGCAGTGCAAATGTTGCTCGATAATAGAGAAGGAATGCTAAAAAAACATGTGATTAGGAAAAAAATTCGTTGGTAAAAAATATACAGATCAACTGGAATGATAATAAGCGTTTTCCGGTGATACTGCTTTGCGTTGCATGTGTAGTAAAACGAATAGAAGTCATAAAGTCTTTGAAAATCATCGCAGCCGCATATCGAATTACTACAAACTAGATTTTGGTTTCTCGTACCTTCGTTCCCTCTCGCTAAGCTCTATTTTCAACGCGCCTAATCACATTTTCAAACAGATCATGTTTAATCATTTTGGATTTTTTCCAAAGTCTCATCGCATTTGAAAACTCAGTCTAACGCCTTGGCTTTTTCCACTCTTTGTACAGAATTCAATAACCCAGGTGAAAGAATCACGTTATTCCATTCACCAAACAAATTCGCGTCAAGCAACAACTTTAACAATAAAAAATTGTAGAAGAAATTTATAGCAAAGTGCATTCTTCGATGGGAAATGCATTTCTAAGAATATTTCCTTTTGCTACGTGAAGATCTTTCTTAATTCGCTGCTACAGAAGATACAGTATTGAGTTTCAGCGTTTCTAGCATATCGAAAGGTGAACGACAGATTGACTTTCTTGCACACCTTTGATAAATGCAGCATCGCATGTCATATTTACGGAAACGGCATCCGGATTTAACAAATTACTAAACCTAACTAGAATCAAGTTAGCTATTATTCAGATAACTATCAGCAAATGCTCTCAAAGCAGACATGCGATTCGCAGGCGGTTGACCGTATCTGTAAATAGCCTAGTTTGATTGGTGTACTTAACCGAGACGTGTCTCGTGGACGATGGATTCTTATCATACCATCACCATGTCCTCGTCGTGGTTAATAATAGTAGGAAACGAGTTGTCAGCCGAGCTTTGCCTCTGGATGGGTTTCTTCCTGACTAGACCGTCTAAAACAAAACAAACAAGATATATTTGGTTGGGAACAACTTTTATAAAAAATGAGATTTAGAATAGCCAATATACACTTTTTTAGGTCATTCAGGTCTAAAACGTTGATGAAACGAATATTAGATGAAGCAGGAGAATTCATGTATTTGCACGTTCTTCAAAGCTCCAAAAATTTCAGCTCATAGTACTTAAAACTGAACTTCGAATTAGAGATTTGAAATTGAACAACCAGGACAAAATTCGATTTACCACGTTGAATCGACTTATTTCAATTTTTCATTTATATAAGTAATAGTGATTCAAATACTTCCAGAAATCCATTAAAATCAAGTATGAATTCCATGCATATGTGACCGTCCATATACAGGGCCCTAACGCTGCCAAAATACGTTTTTTGCACAAATGTTTTTCTAACATTCTCTTTCTTAATTAGAAGCTATTAGCTTTTTGCGAAATTTGACTTAGTCGGTTTTCATCAGATTTCCACGGCAGAAAAAAACTATTTTTACAAACGTGTCTGTCTGTAGTCTGTAAATCTGTCTGTAATCTGTAGACTCGATAACTTTCGGAAGAATCATCATATTGTATTGTGCTTTGGCATACTTTTCCAAGTCCTTAAAAGAAAGGACGACTTCGTTAACCTGCCATTTTAGACCAATGGTTCTAGTTTTATCTATCGGAAAAGCTTTTTAAAAAATTAAAGACGCATATTTTTATAAGATGCACAGTTTTTGTTCAATTCCTGAAAAATGTTATCAAAAATGAAATATGTCATTTTTTAGAAAAACTATGTGATACGAAAAAATCGGCCCACTGCGCAGGCACATACTCATGGCGCGCTACGCACACGGCTTGCTTCGCTCGCAAGATTGCGCGCACCTAGGACACGCGTCTTTCGGATCTACTTTGTTATCATTATTTCCCAAATTGGACGCGTAATTTTTGTTTTAATTTAATCGTAACAAGAGAGGAGAAAAAAACAGAATTTCTAGAAAAACTACACCACCTATGAAAACAATGAAGCAACAAAACTTATCTACCGTTTCGAAAAATTCTGATCACGTGCGCTGTACGAGACACGTGATGATAATGAATCTGTTAAAGCCGGAGAAGCTTCAACAAAAGATAATTCACAATCATCAAATCACAGTAGTTGACATTGTGTTTTTGAGTTTCGAAAGCTCTATACACAAGTGAAGGGAAGTACAAAGACCGACGCGCTCAAACTTGCGAACCGTGCGCGCAGCGCGCGATAAGAATGTGCTCACGCAGCGGGCAGATTTTTTCTCTCAACGATAGCATCCAATATTCGTGAACTGCATAAGCTTGCCATACTGAAAAGATGTGAAAAAAATCTTATGGTAAGTTTATTATTTTTATCTATCTTAAAAATGTAATTCAGTCTTGAAAACTTCAATAATGATAATCAGACAATATTTCCGTAATATCATGACCGGAGTAGAAACATTTGAAGGGCTGCACGGCAAAACCATAAAAGTCCACCGGAACAAATTTTTCAGGAGAAGGAAAAAAAAACCTTCTCAAAAATCGAATTCTTAAAAGAAAAAAAAATGATAAATTACATTCGAGATTTGATGAAGCTCTACAGATCTCAATAAACAGAATTTTGAAAAAGTTAATACTTTTCAAGATAAATAACCTCAAAAATCGACTGCGGTTCACACCGAGTAAGTCCATCCAAATAGGACAGTGTTATTTTTACATGGAATATTTACTTCATTTACAGTTTCTAACTATTTGTAAAAAAAATGTTTTCAACAACAAAAAGATAATTTTTCTCGGTTCCATAACCTTCTCCACTATTTCTTTCAAGTTTACGAACAGCTTTGGTGTCTCTAGAAGGCCCAGGCACATTTTCTCTATCTGGCATGATCATTTTCCACTATAAATTGCACTTGCAAAATGGTAAACAAATCGACCAGCAACACGTGAACGAACGCGACTAAGAAGGCTACGTTGAAGACGAATGCGCATGCGTGTCGCGCAGGTAGGCCATGGCAGGGAAAACACGGTTATGGAAAACCAAGAATTTTGAAAACCCACTTCCGGTTTGAATTTTGATATATCCTTTTACGACAATGTGCGGTAGAATTTCAGAGAAATATTAAGCCAATAAAACGTGTTTTCAAAAAGATGGCACTTACACGGTTATGCCGTGGGACCCTTCATTTATCCTTGGGGTCTGCACATAAATTACGTGACGCGTTTTTCTTTTGTTTACACCGTTGCATCTCTTTTGGCATCCCGGCCTTTTTATTTTCGTCTTTACTTAAACAAAAGAAAAGTGCGTCACGTAATTCATGGATGGACCCTTGGTGGTAGGACTTTAAGTTTCAGAATTAGTATTCGACGGTTAAACGATTTTTTGTTCCAATGTGATTCAACGTTTTGCCCACTGAGTAATTCAGCAATAGTAAGGAGATCAAACTGTGCGTCAAAAATTTGATGAACATTGTTCCGGACATGGTTGAGGGGAGGGGGGGGGGGGGGTACCCCCAATTGTAAGGTTTCGCTTGGTTTTTGTGGAAATATTTG
>WSXT02000006.1:3255478-3267001 GCA_011762715.2 Neuroterus valhalla
ATTACGATTTATTATTATCATTATTATTATATATATTATAGATATACACAAAAGTTATATCGAATATATTTGAGCGCTAGTTGGTAACAATGTACCACTTGAAAAAGTCGTTGCAGTTTCGAGACGATGCGTCAGAAAACAAAAGAAGTTGAGTTTTAATTTTTATATATTATGACGAGGGCGTTAAAAACTAACGTATTGTTCAGTGGGATCCAATAATTAAGTAGTAATCCCCGGTTCGGTGCCTTTTTAATGAAAAAAAATTGTTATGAAAATGCGATCCAGCGCAAGATCGCAACCCTAGTGCCAAATAAGCGATACCTTGAACGTAATCAAGATGGAAAAAAAGAAAGAGATTTTATAGGCAACTTTTTAGAGACCAAGTCGAGTTTTTTCTGACGCTAGGTAGATTTAGTATATTTTATATGCACTGATTGTTTGATTATTACTATCGATAATAAAATAACGGTGTTCAATAGATTGTAGTTGAAAGATTCTTGCGAGTCGCTCTTTAATCATGTAGAATTTCCCTTTTTTTACATCTAAATTTTTTTTTTGTTTTCTTCAATTTCTTTTATCAAGTTTGTGCGAAATTTTGGTGACTAACGCGGGGCCAAAACTTGTCCGCAGCATCGCAAGACTAACACCACGCTTTTTACATGAAGGGGACTGTAAAATAAGCAAGGGAAAGGTAATTACTGGAACTAACAATAGGCCTGCCTTGTTTTCGTTTTGTTGGTAGTTTTTATTCATCACAGAGAGGACTCATGTCCTGAGCCAAGAAGCACCGTTACTCTTAGCCAAAAATTATTTTTATTTAGTTGTCGTTTTAGAAATGCGCGCGCATCTCTCGTTGATCCAAGCAATGTAAACATTTGATAGTGGAAATTGTAATTTTTGTACAAACATGCGAAGATCGACGAGATTTAAGCATTAGATGTTAAGCCCTTCAAATTCGAGTTTCTACAAATGAGCCAACTTTTTTGTAAACTGAAAAACACACCTTTGGAATATAAATAAGTTTATCTTTTAACCTGTTACTGAGCTCATTCAGAATCTCGAGTTTGAAGGCACTTAGATGTACTTTGTCTTTTATATTGACTTCTTTTTGTTTTGCATGTTGCATATAATTGTTGATTTATATTATTTTAACTTAGTGATGAGGAAGAAGTATGAGAACAGAAAACTTTGAAAACACATATTTAGTACGTCGTAAGATTTGATGTGGTTTGTCTGTTGCATTTAATTTAATGATTCTTTGTGTTATACATATAGTCAATTTGCACGAATATTATTGTTTCTCAATCGCAAGTGCACTCAAGTTGAGAGATTGTCCAGAAATCGCAACTTGCGATTTGTATGATATAGTTGGAGTTATTACACTTGAAAAAATAGAAGAGAATTGTTTTATTTCCATTGTAAAAATAACTCGAGTTACAATTGATTACAAATTTCAAAGTTGTGTAAATTTTCATATTTCGATTGGGTACGTATTTTCTTGAGTGTAATAATTCTCACTAAAAGTTAGTACAAAAACTGATAATCGCATAGAATTGACGTTATGGTCAGTTCGAAACTTCTTTGAAAAGTCTGGGATTTGCTGTACATTTTTACTTGGTTTGCAGTTTTAAGTCATCTGCTGCGTACTCGGCAAAAAGTGAATTCAGATTGCAATTAAGTTTCTTTTTGACAAGTTTTGCCTCGCTAACGCATTCATCGAAAGAAAACCATGTCTTAATTTCTTAATAACGTCTTCATCTGAGTTCATAAGTTTGCGTGTCAAAATTATAAAAAATACTTTTAAATGCATACTGATTATACAAGAAATCAAATTTTAAACTACAAAATCAGTATAAGCAAATAGAAAGTTGAGTTTTATAAAAATCGCAATTGAATTCAAGTAGATCTTAACAAGTGGAGTGAGTGACGCGACAAGTTTTATTTTTAGACTCTATTTCGGTTACATCTTTTTATGTTGATAGGCTATTGTGCTATGATTTTATTATTAGGCAATGAGAGATGCATATACATGCTATATATATATAAATATATATTCATCTCGTATGCATACACTCATATAATGACACACGCACACGTTGTCGCGCAATGATTAAAGAATGGTTTCACTTTATATAGTTTTGTTCACATATTATTATTTTTTCCATCTTCCCATTTCCGTTTATCCCGTTTCAAGCGCTAGGAACGACCTCCTGAAGTCCTGCATTTTTCTTCTTTTTTTTTCTATTTTAGACATTCAATAACATGCTTTCAAACTCACATGATTTCAAATGGCTTTATTTGCAGATTATTTGATATAAAGTTTTCATTTTTTTGTTGAAGTTGAGATAATTGAAGTCGCTTCTTGTAAGAATCCCAAGTATCTTTAGAATTAGTGTATAGAGCTGAGATTGAGGTGCGCCTTTTTCCAGGCTAGTTATAATTTTGGTTCTTAAAAGTTGAAAACTCTCATGGCATGTTTAATACCATCAATCGTTGTATTCATTTGTTCCGCACATAAACTGTTGTCTCCGTATCTGCGAAGAAATTCCAATTATTAAATAATGACTCTACCATCTTTCCGTAGACTTGTCATCGTCGCAGGGCAGCAACCTGGGCACTCCACCTTCGAGTCAATCATCTCCAGAGTCGGCCAAGAGCCCAATTACAACCTCGACGCCTACAGCGAATCATAATGCACCGTCCACGTCTTCCTCGACGAGTACCACCAACACCTCTTCGATGAGGACCTCCTCATCGCCTGCCTCTGGTAGAGCGAATACCCCCAACAGTCCAGCGCAAAATTCCCAAAGCCCGGGCGCAATGTCGGCGCCCCAGGGTCGTCAGGTACCCAAACGACGTATGAGACGTCGTGCCACCTCCCAGTCCCAGGATCCAGCCGAACAACTCACAGAGATGTCAGTTAGGGGTCTAAACCTCTTCCGATATGCGTCCATTTCCGAGGGCGTTTATCAGTGCACCGAATGTGCCAAACTTGATATTCAGAAGACCTTCAAAAACAAGTACAGCTTCCAGAGACACGCCTTCTTGTATCACGAGGGTCACCAGAGAAAAGTCTTCCCGTGTCCGATTTGTGGAAAAGAATTCTCTAGACCTGACAAGATGAAGAACCATATGAAGACAGTGCACGATTGTTTTATGCCCAAGGACTGCGTCATGCCCTTTGGATTGTTTCTCCCGCCTTAGCAAGTGGCATTACAACAAGGGGGTTCGCGACCGGTCATGCCCGTAGCGCCGAGCAAAGTCTAAGATTTTGCGGTGGAATGACTGGACAGAGAATTGCGGTACTCAATAAAACAACTGCGGTTGCTGCACTCCATGGATAGAGCTAAACATTAAAACGCGTTAAGGTGATTTTCAAAATTCAGTTGCAAGACCTATATCTCGCTCTTGACTTCAGTAAGATTGGTTAAATCATAGCTTCGACAATCATGTATATGACATTTTCTTAACATCAGGTCTAAAAATTTTTACGCTTTGCAATTCAGAGTTATCAGTAGAAGTTGTAAATTTTGAAACGCTTCTTTAAAATTGATTTAAAAAATATTAAATGTTAAAAAGTAAAATATGAATTGAATTGAAGAATAAAAACTTGTTATCCATTTCAAGAATGTAAATTTGAAATCGCTAGAGTCAAGATCGGGGTTTGATGAAATTCTCATAAGTATTTTTCTGTAGGTAATAACACGCAATTCACTGACTCTCCATCTAGTCACCACTGCTTTTATACAATAATGACCATTCAAAAAACAAAATGCAAAAAAAAATTATTAGGAAAATTAATCTTAACATTCTCTTTATAAAAAACCGGGTTGCGTACAACTGCAGTGGACGCGTCAATATTTATGAACGCATTTTATCGCAAGTTCTTCAAAAAATGCAACTGTGATCGGGTGATTGTTTATTCACTCTGTGCCTTAAAAAAGCTCTCAACTTTGTCCTGAAAGAAAAGAACGAAGGACATTTTGTTCTCAAATAATTAATTAGGTACACGAAAACTTTTACACTGATAACGACTTGAGAGTGACTTTTCAAATTGAAGAGCGAAATATGTGCTTCCAGTATTAATACAGACCGACTATTCTTTGTGTAAAAACGCACGTCGCAACCTTCTTCCGCTAATAGTTTTTCCTTTTTTTCATTTTGAATATGATTGAAAGGATCAGTTGTTATAATTTCAAGCTCAGGAACAGAAATCTTATTTTGTAGAGGGCATCATTTCTTAGAGAGAGAGTTCAAGTGTCGAGGAATTGTGTTTTTATGAACATTGCACGCATTTGAGAAAATTTGGAGAGATGTACAAAGATATTTTACACTTGTCAAGTATTTGGTGTGAGTAAGAGGGAATTATAGAAGGAATATTGCAATAAGAAGATAGTCGCGTTCCTCGAGGCCTTTTGATGATTCTAATTTTCATCGATACGTGGCAGAGCACGTTAGTAATTGAGAGTTTATATCACAGAATTTATAACGATACCTGAAAGGAAATAAGCGCAGGTATCGCGCAGTTGAGAAAGAAATTATGCACAGATATACGAATGTTTACTGCCTAGCAGCGTCAGTATGTGTATAGGTCTCCAAAATATGTATTATAGAGATATTCATTACTAATTATTATATTATTTACCGTCTTACGAGCATCATTACTGGAACATTATTATTATTTTTATCCCTGTTACTACAATTACTATTATATTATGATAATATTATTATTACTAATCGTTTCGTAAGCACGCTGCATATTTTTGACTCCTATCTATGTACCAGCAACGATGCGCATTATTACTTGATATTAATGCACAAACGCACGCACGCACATGTTAAAGCGAAAAGGGTTTGCGTAAAAAGATAAAGTTTATATTATTCGCATAGGCCAGTTGCTGGTTTTCTTTCCCTTAAGAGTATGGTTAATATTTTTCATTCTTTTAGACAAATTCTAAAGTCTATTACATGACACGTTATATTGTTGAGAGACCTTTTTTCGGTGTTGGGAAGCACATTAGGAAAAGTTATAATTTAAGCCGATGGATATATAGGAATCAACGATATTATTTCGAATGAAATGTGTGATTGTGTTGACAGATTGCGAGTCGATCTTTGTCCGAATTACGAGACTCCGATTTAAGTAGAGTTCTTATTTGATTCAGAAATGCTACGTATTTACATTTGGTGATTTAAAATGATCTGATGACTTTGAAAAATTATTGGACTTTTTCTCTTCCGATAACGATCTGAAGCTTTTTACTTCCTTCTCGATCTTTCTGCGTGCGAGACTTTTGATGAGTATTCTTTTGCATCCGTTGCGTGCTTTCGTACGCAAATTTAAACCGAAAGCAGTATTGGTCTTCCGCATTGGCTTTACTTAAGCGAAGGATTGTGTGAAACTGTGTGCCTTGAGTGAGTTTATAATTGAGATATTTAAGAGAACATAGATTTATATGTTTGGTCAGAAACGCGTGTAAGTGGACAATTGTCATGTGTGTTCTTCAAAGTGGCTCGATTGAACAAGGGTCTGTCGTTCTTTGTTTCCTTATTATTATGAACTCAACAATTTTTCAGATGCATTAAAAAGCTTCAAATTTTTCATGCTTCGACGATCTTAAATTCCAATTCTTTAAAATTGAATTGTTACGTTTAATTCAAAAGTTGGCCAACTTTGATAAGAAGAAATTTAAAATCTAAACCTTCGATAATAATAACAAAAAAAGAGAGATTGCTTTAGCTGCGAGAGACTTTTGTTAAATTTCCATTATTATACTACAAACCGGAATCGCTAACGTTCTTTTTTCTGTTTTCTAAACAGCGTTTTACACTACGATTCTGATTATTATTATTATTGTTAGAATTATAATTTCTATTATAGTAGTTGTATAACTATTGTCGCATAACGTTTATTATATTTCTAATTTTAACTGTAACATCGGGTACTAGTTAGAAGCGCGAGCAGTAGTTTATTATCTTTATAAATATATATTCATGATGCAAATATTTTATTTAAAAAGTTAACGAAGTAGAGTAGATTTAAAAAGGAGGGGCGTGTTCTTTTCCTTTGCCCGACGTATACATTTTATCTTGGTTTGGGAAATTTAGAACGTGGATTTTATATTGTTTGGAATACTCGTTGAAAAGAAAATTAGTATTACATGTTGGCGCGAACGAAATTCGCACGCGATATGGGGTTGACAGTTTTCTGTGAGAAAATAGAAAATGAAGGAGAGCAAAAATTATGTTACAGTAACCTGAAAGGAGAGGAAAAAGGAAAAGAAGGCGCAAGAAAGATTTTTGTGTGACAAAGACAGATTATAAATAAAAGGCGTTTGAAATTAAGAATTAAAAAATACAGAATCAACGCACTGTCCATAGGGAAGAAAAGTTGCTCGTAGAAAGAAAAGGGAAATGAGAACAATTGGAAAAATGAGAGTAAAAAGTTTTAAACGATTAATAAGTTGCAAAAGAAAATATATTATATTATTATATATTATAAATGTATATTATATATATTATGTTATACTGTACGTCCGCCCTTCTGGTGTGGATGCGCCTTTAAAAAAAATCTTTAACAATATTATTGACACGGAAAAGTAAAAATGCACGTGGCGGCACAAAACACACATACACTGTCGTCGTCGGTCGACAAATTGTGTACCTATACCTTGGTGCCTGGTGGGCGATACGGTTTACAAGAAAATTATTATTATAATTATTTTCATTTGTTTTTATCTAATTGTAGTTTCTTTGTAACTCTTTGTGATATACATTGCAATAGTCTACCAGGGCGTTTTCTTGTATCGGCGACCACATCCTTCATTAAAAAAATATATATATATTATATGTATTAATTGAATTGTATTCCAGGTCAAAATCCCACTACCTATTCCTTTTATTGTGTTTGCAAAATTAGTTAATACTGATTGGCAATATGTAGGTACATTAATTTTGTCAATTAGGTTTGATAGAGTCTAGGTCCAATATCTAAGTTTGTCGGTAAAAATATTTTTGGCATATAAGAGGACATCGTTGGTGAAGTTTCAAAATCAAGGAGGACCAGCGCAATGCAAGATTCTTACGGAAAAAATTCTGCTTGCTTTGAAATGATTTGTTGGTGACTTCGTGTCCGACTGGAAATGAAAACTTTCACAATACTTATTTTATGAGACATAGTGTGATCATTTCATTTTCTATCGTTAAAATATTTTTCTAAGTATCCAGTATGAAAACTATAATTAAATCGACAATTCTTTTTATTAATTGTCAGGAACTCTATTAGGCCTCGATCGTCGCCTTGAATTAATGAATTATTCAATGGTAATTGATTTTGTAAGAATAGTTCGAAAATTGACTTTCCCTCTAAATTTCCGTGCACTTTGTATAATTTTTCTAGATGATGCGCTGCAATTGCCGAGCGACATAACATTCGAGATCTGCTCCTCACCAACCAGTAGGGACGATCAATTTTCGGATTCAAGTGGACCCTTCATAAAGACTGAAGGAATGCATTTTCTGACAGAGGACGAGGATCCATGCGATCAAGGAGATCAGGGTGATCAAGGGGATCCAGGTGATCTGCAGAAATCTGAAGACGGAGAAGTCAGGAAACAGGTTGGTTGGTCCACTGTTCTCGCAGTTCCTACAGGGAGTACGCCACCTCCAAACATCCGGAAGAAGAAATTTCGCTCGTTTGCTTCCAAGTTGGGACGCTCAAAGCCACGAAAACTGCGTCCTCGAATATGAGCTAGAGAAAAACCAAAGAGCAGCAAGAGATAGTGAGAGAAAATAAAAAAATTATATAGAAGAAAAATAATCAAATTTTAAACAATAGAAAGGAATCAGTGATTCCCGTCGCATAACATACGATTTGAATGAAATTGTAAAAAGGTCCTGGCGTATTCCCTGGTTTGGCCTCAACCCGTCATCATCATCGGGATTCGGAGATTCCTCTTTGATAAAGCAATATCTAGATTGGTTTTTTCTTATACAGATTTCTACAATCCTTCATACAGTAGAGAGGTATATATCGCCAGGATATATGTATCCTTCCTATCCTTGAATACCCTGTTAGTCGGAGATTTTTAAAAAGATTTTTAACTATGATCATGTATTTTTCCAAATTCGAACGTGCTCAAAATTTAATTAACTCTCTTTACAATTTCCGCTCTCTCAAAGTTATCTTATTACGAAATGCAAGTTTTCCAGGGTGGAATGGTTCACGCGGAATAAATAAATTTCAAGAGGAATTTTGTGAACGTAAAATTTAATTAGAACACGTACATTTAGCTGTTAAAAAAATTAAGGTACCTTAAAAAAAGCCAAAAGTGAATTAATTGTTTTGATGGTGTTGAAGAACCAATCCGCCCGTACATCCATGAAAAATTCTCCAGACTCCAAATCACCGTGCTTCATCTTCCATTCTGCTTTAGCTGTAAAATTGTTAATATACTTAGTTTAATTCGTATTAATTCTTCATTCTAATTATTATAGTCTAAAGTAAAAAAGCTATATTCATGAGGCAGTTTAAATAGTTAGCTGAAATTATTGTTGAACATTTCTTTTTGGCAAGAAATGATTCAAAATGTCTCATCAATTTAGAAAAAAATGTACCTATGCTAGAGGGTAGTATTTGGTGGTATTCATTTATTTATTAACTTATTATTTCGGCGTTTTTCAAATTAGGAATTGAAACGAGTTATATCTTGTTTTATTCTTTTTGTCGAAGTTTCTTTGAATTTTATTTTAAGAAAATGTCGAGACTGCGCGTGAACGTAACACGCCTTAAAATTAATCGAAAGAAAGCTTCATCGCTTTTAGAAACTTATTTTTCCAAACAAGGCATATTTATCCTTATTTGGGGCTATGTACTTGATGTGTGCAATAAATGTTTTTATTACAAAAATTAAAGTTGGAATTATGATTTTTCTCAAAATAAAAAAGACTAATGCTAGAAATTTGGAAAAAGCTGCTTGAGTACCTGATCCAAAATGACGGAACTGTCGTCTGCAAGTGGTGTGGAGAGGTTCTTCCTTCGAGAACCCGTTGGTATAGGTAAATTTTATTTTATTATTCAAATTCAAGAAATTTTATGTTTGAAATAGGGGGCACGAGTCCAATTTTTTGTACACCCCAAATTTGAAAACTCCAATTTTCATATGTATAAATTTGAAGTAGTGCAAATTTAAAGTTTTTATACTGAAAATGGCTTTATTTTGAATACTTTCATTCAAAATTGTTACACTTGATAAATTTTTATTTTTTATTTTCAATAGGCACAAGTACAAACTGCACGTGTCAACACAAGTAAACCAGCCTGCACCTCTTTTCAAATGTAATAGTTGTAACGCTTTCTTCAAGTCCAGGAAAGGCTACATTGGCCATTTAAGCTCGAGGCACTCAGACAACGAAAATGACGAAAATAGAGAAGATCTCGGCTACAAAAAATCCAGAACGAGAAATCTGGACGTAAGCATATTTATCATTAATTCAGAAAATATTTCTATGCAGCATATTGTGTATCAAGTGCAAGAATTTGACCATTCAAAGATTTTTCTTCTCAAAAAGTCCAGGGAAATGCTGATATTCCGATCTGTGAAGCTGTAAGATTATAGCGTGCGGGAATATGGGATTCCGACACTGTTTTGTGTACTGGAATATTTTGGCACGGCAAACTGTGCAGAAATACAGAAATTCACACATATGCAACAGTTTCAAAATGTAAATTTATTCTGTAATCGTTCTGTAACAATTCTGGAAGAGCGTTATTTGTCAAGAAGTATTTCTAAAACCACTTAGAAACAGGTTTACAAAGGAACATTGTTCTGTAATAGTGCGGTAACACATATGTAACAGTGCTACGATATAAATTTGTTTTGTAATCATTTTGTAAGAATACCATGACAGTTTCACAAGGATATGTTACCCTTATGGAACGAATTTGGAACTAAAATACGAAACAAATTTAAAACTCAAATACTTATGAAATATGTAACGCAAATGCATAAGAAATATTGAACTCAAATACGTAATAAATATGTAACACTGATACATAACTATGACATCACAGCAATGGAACCAAATGCGAACAGGGGTCCAAAAGTGGGTCACTATACCACATGTCACAAAAGTAGCGGAACAGGCCTGTATCTTCGGAAGTGACCTGATGGTGACCTTATTTTTTTAACTTGAGGATCACCTCTATTGTTGTTTCAACGCCAAATTTTTTTTCAAAATGGGAACGCCTCTGTTTGACAACGGCAATCAAAAGAACGCAAAATTTTACATTCAAATATGCACTTTATATAGGTCATATGTTTCGGATGACCTTAAAGTGACCTTCATCGTCGAATTCGAATGTCAAATATGCAATTTTAGATTAAAATCATTTTATTTTAATTAAGAATTCATGTATTTCGTCGAGGATTCGTCTCTCCGGTAGAAGTTTATCTTCTTGGTTAAAAATTCAACTATTTATTTGGAAATTTATGCATTCTGTCAAAAATTCTCCTTGCTTAGTATAAGATTCGACGATAAAGATCACTTTAAGGTCATCTGCAGCATACGACCTAAGTGCACATTTAAATGTAAAATTTTGGGTTCTTCCGATCGCCGTTGTCAGAAAGGGGCGTTTCCATTTGAAAAAAAGTTGGCCCTAAAACAACCATGAAGGTCATCATCAAGGTCACCATCAGGTTCCTTGGTAAAAGTTACTACAGAAATGACCTTGACCTTTGTGGAAGATAGCTCACTTAAGAAGATACAGGCCTGTTCCGCTATTTTTGTGTAACCCGGTATATTGGTTTTACCGTGAATTTGTATTAGTTCCATCTTTTAATTCTATAAGTGTTACATATTCTTACAGTAACATCGTTACATAACAGTTTCACCTTTATATTCCGTTCGTGGAACACGTGTGACATTCTAGTAACATAGCAGTTGTGTAATCCTGTTCTATATAAGTTACATCACACAATTCTAAAACTTTTACATATCCTTACAGTAAACGTGTTACAGAACTGTGTGACCTGCATATTCCATTCGTTAAACAAGTGTGGCATTCTAGTGACATAACAATTCTATCACTCTGATCAATATTAGTTACATCATAGAATTGCAGAACTGTTCCCAGCCGACACTGTTCTATAACTGTGATGTAACAGTTCTAGAACAGAAAAGAACAGGTTCTGTAACAGTATAAGAACATACTTAGACCATGGTCCGAGTAATGTCGTCCCAAAATGGATGTAGCAAGTCTGTAGAAATGTTACAGAACCATTTTCTATCAAGGTACTGTAACAATTCCGGAACAGCGTTATATGTGGAGAAGAAAAATTTAGAAAATTCAGGAACAGTGTTTCGGTAGAACCATGTTCTGTAATAGTGCCGTAACACATATTTAACAGTGTTATGATATAACTTTGTTCTGTAATCGTTCTGGAAGAATTTCGGAACAGCGTTATGAGTCAAAAAGTATTTTTAGAACATTTTAGGAACATAGTTATAAAGTAACATTGTTCT
>WSXT02000006.1:3269218-3285490 GCA_011762715.2 Neuroterus valhalla
AGGGAAATAGAAAAATAGTATACGCGACACAGGCAGAAGATAGGAGTCGCTGCACTGCGTGACATAAAGCCCTCGGCCTCGCCTCGGGCTTATGTACACGCAGTGCGGCAAACTCCTATTTTCTGCCCTTGTCGCTAAATGTACTATCTTGTGAGCAATGACAAGAAAAAACAAAGTTTAATGTTATAAACAAAGTGATGAACGGAAGACGTTTTTTGATGTTCGCAATTTTTAGCTGGTTCAATTCAACGCAAATTTTTAATAGATCAGCAGATTAGTACTCCAATACTATCCGGTGATAGTCTCGTCCTTCGAATTCGTTGATAACAGTCGGGATTCGTTTAAACAAATTGTAACCTTGCCATACCCAACATCTTTCAGATCAATATCCACTCTTATATAAATTTGTTGGATTGTTAAGACGGTTCATTGTAAATTTCTTTCCTCATAGAATTTAATTAGACAACACACTCGTGATCTACACACTTGTATAGGAAAAATCTTTATAATAATTTTATTCCACCATCTTGTCTAATTTATTGCCATACACTATACATAACAGGCTGAGTGCGTTATGATGACCCAAACGTTTTTCAGAAAATTGGGTTTTCAATCAAATTCGATACAACTGACGGGAACGCACAGCAAAATTTTTCTCCAAACAATTTTGCTAATAGGTTAAACCTGTTTTACATACAAATATAATAACAACAAAGCACTGCAAACTTTTATTTAAAACTGGTTTTTTCCCGTTTTTAGATCTTTTTTTTAGAAGACAAAATTTTTTCTTCTTAATTTGTTTGAGACTCCTTCTGGACTGCTTCAAATTATTTTGAGCCAGTTTGATTTCAGTTGAGTTCCAAAAACATCAAGTTAGCAACATTTTTATCTGGCTCAATCAATGCAAAAATGTATTAAAATATAGTAAAAACTGCTCACAAAAATTGAGGATAAAAAAAATTTCAATTTTTTGGGTTATTTTCAACATGCGATAACTCGGGAAGAAATGGTCGTATAGGAAATGGAACAAAAAGGGAATCGAAACTCCAAGTGTCAACTTTTTATATCTGGACAGTAAAATTTTTAGCGTGAGCGGTCATCAAGTTATCATCCGAAAACTAAGGGAAAATTTTTTTCTACATTTTTTCTCGTATTTAAAATGCTCTGTGGGCTTCAAAAAAATTTTTTTTCCCCATAAGACCAAAAAATTTCTTTCGAGAATTTAACTGCCTTCAATTTGAGTTCTTATTGAGTTTCGTGAGATGATTTGGGGCAGAGTTATCCTTGATCAAAGCAGAAAAGTCAATTTCAACTGTGACAATGAATTACTCGAGAACAAATGATCGCACAGAAAATGGAAGTAGGGTTGTGGAAACTGCAAAACATTTTCTTTGACAAGAAATCAGAAGCTATTCATAAAAAAAATTTTTCGAAGTGAAAGTGTTGACTGAAAAAAAGCTAAAAAAATTGCGAATTTGAGGATATTTGGAAAACTTGGTATAACTTTGGATATAGCGGATGAACGAAGGACACCGTCGGTAATTTTTTAGTCCTAATGTGCTCCTGAAAACCCTCAAAGTTGTATCGCGCTGCGATTTTTTTTCTAAGTGTATTGACAAAAAAAATTTTTTGAATCCCACAGACCATTTTGAAGACGAGCGAAAGTTTGGACAAAATTTTTTCACTATTTTTTGGATGATAACTTAAAAACCGCCTACGCTGAAAATTTCACTGTCCAGATCTAAAAAACTGACATTTCGAGTTTCAATTTCCCTTTTTTTTATTTACTGTACGACCATTTTTTTCCGAGTTATCGCATGTTAAAAATCACCCAAAAATTTGAAATTTTTCTAGATACATTGATTTTCGTAAGTAGTGTATATCACAATGTGAATTAAAAAAATGATAAGAAATTGTAATTTCCAGAACTGATAAATTACTTCTCTGCATGAATAAATCTGTTATAATCAGAATTGTTAAGAATAAATCAAGTTTTGTAATTGTTGTCGAAGCGCTCATTGAATACTAATTAAACATAAATTTTTTCGAGATAGTTGAACAGAGAAGCACTCAACCTCATTTTTTTTCTACTGAAAATACAATTTTTATAGACTTTGGGACCCGCCAAAAGATCTAACAAGGCAACACTAACAAGAGCATGATAAAAATGCAATAATTTGACGACAGATTGACAGTCCTGCTGCATCTATCCCTTATTCCTACTCTAATTAATCTTTCTTGAATGCACCATGACAAAAATCTCTGGACTTGCCATGTAGAAAATTTAATCGGGATTTATTCAGGCCCTGAATAGTTTTTCCCTTTTCTGATCAGGCGCTGATCGGGCAAAATGAATAGGGCTGGACTAGTTCAAGAAACGCTGTTTTAGTCAGGCTCTAGCTAGAATTTCTGACCAGGCACTATCAAGAGTAGTTTTTCATTACCCTATTGATGTATGAATAACTTTCCAGAAGTAAATAAATAATATAATAAATAATGTATACTGGTATAATAAATATCGACCGATGCTTCTGATGGACAAAGTTAAATTTTTTTTATTTGAGGAAAACATTACTAATAACCAATAATAAAACTATGTGTCCCAACTTAAAACATAAATTTTTGGAAATAATTCGATAACCAACAAGTTACATCAATTTTCAACCAAATAGTTCGATTTTTAACTAGGAAATTATAATTTTTAACCAAAGATATGTTAAACAAATTTACAGTTGAAAAAATATTTGCCCACTGCAAGAAGAAAACGAATTTCCAACAAAGCAGTTCAATTTTCCACTATAAACTGGTTTTCAACTAAAAGATGCCTTATTTGTTTTTCAGTAAGAGAATGATTTTTAACCAGAAAAAACAATTAAATCGCCAAAAAAAAAATTCAATTGTTCACCGGAATGGATAAATTATCAACCATACAGTTGCACTTTTACCTAGAGAAGATGGAATTTCGACCAAAAAAGATATTGTGTAATTTTTTCTTTGAAAAAAGTTGAATCTTCCGAAAAAATTGAAATTATAAACGAAAAAAGATTTTCCAATCAAGAAAAAAAAACGTTTTCATCCTTTTTGTTTAATTTTCAACCTTTTTGTATCATTTTTAAACAAATAAACAAATTATCCACAAAACACATGCGTTTCTGAACCACAAGGATAAACATTAAATCTTTTTGACTAAAATGTTGCATTTTTTACAATGTATAATTTTTCATCAACTATTTGAATTTTTCAGTAAATAAATTAATTTCCAACCAAAAAATATTTTCTGACCAAGAATGTCGAAAATGTTATCTAAACTCTCAAAGTTTCGAGACAAAAAAAAATTTTGAGAAGGATGTGATTTGCCAAAAAAATTCTCCAGTTCTGGTAGAAGAAGTAGAATTTCCACAAACCATTTGATGTTTCAATTCAAAAATATGAATTTTCAACAAAAAAGGTATTTCTCGAGCAAAAATTTCAATCTTGTATGAAAATATTTGGATTTCTAATGAAAAAGCCTTTCTATTCAAGGAAAAAATAAATTTGACCCAAATTTTTGAATTTTCAACCAAGACGTCCAATTTTCTACAAGGTGGATATATTTTGAATAAAATAGTTGGATTTCCCAAGAATAACTCCATTTTCAACCAAAAAATATTTGCTGATCAAGAATGTCGAAAATATTATCTAAACTGTCGAAGCTTCGAGCCAAAAAAGACAAATTTTCAAGAAGGATGTGATTGTTCAAAAATATTCTTCAATTCCGGGAAAAGAAGTAAAATTCGAAAAATCTGTTGACGATTCAATTCAAAATATAAATTTTCAACAAAACATGTCTTTTCCGAGCAAATAATTTAATATTATATCGATATAGTTGGATTTTTAACAGAAAAATTTCTTGTTCGAGAAAAAAATGATATTTATCAAAATTGTTGAATTTTAAGCAAAAAAGGTTAAAATTGGCAACAAAAGATGTCATTTTCAGGCAAATAGTTCAGTTTTGTATAAAAAAGCTGATTTTAACAGAAGAGTTCAATTTGCAACAGGAAAAGAGTTTATGGACGAAAAGAAAACAAATTTCACCTAAATTGTTGAATTCTCTACGAAATAGATCAATTTTCAACAAAATGATCAAGTTTTTGAAAAAAACTCAAATCTCTGTCCAAAAAAGATTTTCTGGTAAAAAAAAAGGAAAGTTGGGGGAACCTGTTGAAGTTTTCATACAGAAAGACAAAATTTTCAAATCAAGTTTGGAATTAAAAAAATATATATATTTCCACCAGAATCTTTGACGGGAATTCAATATTTGAATTAGTCAAATTTTTAATTCAAAATATAAGTTTTCAACTGAAAGGCTAATTTTCAAGAAAATCTTTGAATTCTCGACCAAGAAAGACGAATGAGTAAAAAAACAATCGAAATATCTCCCAGGAAGAAAAAAATTTCAACAAATTGTCAAATGTTTGACCGAAAAAGACGAATTCTTCTCAGAAATAATATTTTCAACAAAAAAATTCTTCTCAATAAAAAAGATTTTTTTTCAAGTAAAAGGATTTCTTATAACAAAATAGATGAATTCTTAACTACATTATTCAATTTTCAATCAAAAAAGACGAAACTCTGAGGAGGGAATTGATGGTACTTTTCAACAAAACCTTTTTTTTTCTAGACGAAAAAGTTGAATTTCCACGAACAAGTTGAATTTTGAACCTCGAAATATGAATTTACAACAAAAAATGTCATTTTCAAGCAAATAATTTCAATAATTTTAATAATTTTAATTATGTACCATAATAGATGGATTTTGAATAAAGAGTTGAATTTTCAACAAAAAAAGAGATTTCTGACCAGAAAGTAGAATTTTCTAGAAAAAAAGTGATTTCCAACACAAAAATTAAATATCAAAATTCTTCACAAAACAGTAGAATTTTCAAATCGAAAACGTGTATTTTCAACAAACAAGGTCATATCCCATATCCCACCTCTTTGACCAAAAAGTTCCTGCCTCAAATATTTTGTTCCTCTTATTCTAATCAGGGCCCGACTAAAGCCTGTCTAAAATTTAAGATCAGAGCCTTACTAGACGATCTTCTTTATGTTCACAAAGAACGGAAAATCTCAGAAATGCCCAGAATAGCCCTGGCTAGAACTTATTAGTCCATTTATTCTAGTAAGTTTTTAGCCACTGCCCAAATTAAAATAGGGACAAATAGGGCATTTCCTACATGGGTTAAAATTTGCAACTTGAATTATCTAATAAGCTATCAAAGTTATATTCTCTAAAATTGTGCTCCTCTTGGTATGTAAATTTTTTGCAAGCACGGCTTGACATTTTTATAAGCTCGTCCTATTGAGTTCCAAATACTAGGAAACTAGATAATAAATATATATTCAAAAACAATAACTAGGTTGAATTTATAAAAAAAACTGGATCATTAGAGGGTGCCATATCCGTGAAATATTCCATTGTCCACATTTGATGTTTTGGGACAGTTTGATAGTACTATAATTAGTTGAATTGAAGATGTTAAAGTGTAGCTAAGTCTTTCGACAGCTGCTGATTGCGCTACGCATAAAACTGCCAATGTTTGTTTATTTATTCATGCCACGTAGATATTAAATAGTGTGTTTTTCTATATCGCGGTTCGTGCGGCTTCGATTCATTCACATTGCGTTGTAATATGCCGAAATGGAATTATTCAATCATGTTAATAATATAATTAATAATAATCATACTCGGACGATTTTAATGCCAAAGTTGCATTACTTATTCGTGGTAGACAGAAATCTCCAATACTTCTTTAATTCTCTCCTTTAAGGTAGAAATATTTCACAATATAGATAAATGAACTTATTTCAAAACCTCATTTGAGATAAACTCTACTCGATTGTATTTAATTTTCTTGGAGATTTCACATTTTCTTAATGGAGAGCCAATCGCGTCCTCAGGAATAGAGAAAAAATTGAGGCAACTATTTTCAAAGAAGAACAATATTCGAATTTCCCGCGAGTAGCTCCCACTCTTTGTGTGATCCATAGCGCATGCGCACTCTCACGTTTAATCGCATAATCGGCGCGTCGCATTCGCAGAGACATCTCCGTTAATTGACTAGATTCGTTTCGTGTTTATAGACCTTTTTTTCTCTCTATCTCTCTTACTCTGTCTTTCATTCTCTCTAATAGTTCTAGATCTCTCACTCTCTTTAAAGATTTTTTATTCTTGCTCTCCCTCTTTCGCGCCCTTTCAAACTGATTACAGCCCTTGGAAACTCTGCGCAATTAGCTACGACATTTATTGAGCTTGATCTTACGTAGATATTATAGGCAACGGTTATTTTATTTTATTTTTTTCGTCGCTGTGAACGCAGTTTTTTTTCAGTTTTGTTAACTTTTTCTTTAAGAAAATTTACCTCTAATTAACAGAATCTAGATTGAGCGAAGCGAGATTATTTTAGACACTTTTAAGACATGGAAGTGGACAAGCTGGAAATTGTCCTGCGTCTAGAATTGATTATCTTTGGATTTGGTCGCCTTGATGTTTCAGGGACGACACGTTTTGCTTTATCCGCGAGTTTTTATCCTTACGTATTATTTATATTGTTAAAAATAAAAAAAAACGGAGAAGTTCTTTTCTCTGCCTCCTAGATTTTGCTTTGTCTTCTTGAACTTTCTTGCCTTCTAGAACTTTTTTTGTCTTCTAGAACTTTTTCCGCCTCTACTTTTCTACTAACAGCCACATATAGAACAATATAGCACAATCAGCAATTTTTTTTCAAATTTTTTACCGTATGGTTTATTTTACTTTACTTAGGCTTCTTTTTAGAAACTTATAAAAAAAAAAAATTTTCGCAACTATTCAAAAAAATGTATGATTGTTTGGATTTCCCTATTTTTAAAACTAGAAGACAAAAGAAGTTCTAGGGAGCAAAAAAGGCTCTAAAAGGCAAAAATGTTCTAGAAGGCAGAAAATGTTCTAGAAGGCAGAAAATCTTTCTAAAAGGCAAAAAAGGTTCAAAAAGGCCAAAAAGGTGAAAGAAGTTTCTATAAGGAAAAAATGTTCTAGAAGGCAGAAAATGTTCTAGAAGGCAAAAAAGCTTCTAGAAAAATAGGCTTTAAAAGGCAAAATAAGTTCTAGAAGACAGTAATAGTTCAAGAAGGTGAAGAACTCTAGAAGGCAAAGGGAGCGAAGAAAGAGCTGATGTGCGATTTTCGCTAAATCAGCTTGAGAGATGTCTTCATTCTGACGTCAAGAAAAAATCTAGACAACAGATTTCCCTTATTTAAATTAAACTTAATTTTTAAATAAATTTTTCTGGGCCTGTACTATTTCTCTTTGTACACAAACTATATTCTTATTTCATATCAGTTTAAAAAAGAATTCAATATAAAAACAGTAGTGAGCGGAATGTAAATTAGGTAGAAGACTTTTCTCTGCCTTTAATCTAAAGAAGTCTAATAAAATGATGCGGAGGAACTGCCAACCTCGAGGGAGTGCAAGCGATTGTTTGACCGATAGAAAAAAAGGACGATGCTCTAGGAATGCGGCGCAATTTGCGCGCATCGCGTGTTTCAAAATGTCTTAATCGTCGTCATCAAGGCCGAGAAGTTCCGGCGGAAGTCTTCTATGTCGACAGCACAAGGTCAAACAGAGGACGCGAGCCGCAAGACGGAACTGGGGACTCAGGGTTCCAAGGACGACTGCTTTCCAGAAGCTGTTTGTCACTCCGAACCACACCACTGCGAAGTGCAGGAATGGCACCTAAGAAGTTAAGAGAGGAATTAATTTGAGCAGGCGAATTCATTTTGAAAACTGAGGTGGTTAAGTAGGAACTAAGGGAGGAAAAGATAGGAGAGTTAGAGATAAAGCTTTACAAAGAGGTAGAAAAAAGAGGAAGGAGGTATGTAGCGTAAACAAAATGGAAAGTTGTAAGAAGAGCTTCTAAAGATTGAGGAATAGGAAGAGGAGGAAAGATAACCTATGAGGAGGTGTGATCGAAAATAAAGGTTAACGAAATCAGAAGCTGGAATGAGAGCATTGAGTGGTCGAGGAATAGTAGAAGGAGGAAATATAGACTATGAGGAATCGGTATAAGAATTTAGAAAAAAAATGTTACGAAGAATTGGAAAGAAGAAGGAAGGGAGAAGAGTTCTCAGAGATTGAAGGATAGGAGGAACAGGAAATATGGACTAAAAGGGATAAGAGTTGGACTCTGGTAATAAAGTTTTACAGAGAGATGGAAAAAAGAGGGAGAAGGTTCGTAGCGTGAACAAAATGGAAAGGAGTAAGATGAGCTTCTAGAGATCTGGAAATAGAGAGAAGAGGGAAGATAAACTAAGAGATATTTTGATTGTAATAAAGGTTAACGAAATCAGAAGAAGGTAAGAAAAAGTGTTCTCAGAGATTAAGGGAAAGGAGAAGGAGGAAATATAGACTATAAGACTACGAGGATTCAGAGCTTGACTCTAGCAATAAAGTATTACGGAGAGATGGAAAAAAGAGAAAGAAGGTGCATGGAATAGACAAAATGGAAAAGGAGTTTTTAGAGTTCGAGGAATAATAGAAGTGGGGAATATAGACTATGAGTAATTGGTATACGAATTTAGGAATAAAGTTTTACAAAGGAGTGGAAAGAAGAAGTAAGGAAGCAGAGTTCTAAGAGATTGAGGGATAGGAGAAAAAGGAAATATGAAGTATGAGGGATTAGTGTTGGACTTCAGAAATAAGCTTTTACGGAGAGATGGAAAAGAGAGGAAGAAAATCCGTAGCGTAAACAGAATGGAAAGGAGTAAGATGAGCTTTCAGAGATCGAAGAATAGGAAAAAGAGGAAAAATAAAATAAGACATATTGTGATCGAAATAAAGGTTAACGGGATCAGAAGGAGGAATGAGAGCTTTGAGTGGTCGAGGAATAGTAGAAGGAGGAAATATAGACTATACGGAATCGGTATAAGAATTTAGCAATAAAGTGTTACGAAGAAGTGGAAAGGAGAAAGAAGGAAGAATAGTTCTCAGAAAATGAGGGGTAGGAGAAAAAAAATGGACTATGAGGGATTAGAGTTGGACTTCAGAAATAAGGTTTCACGGAAAGATGGAAAAGAGAGAAAGAAGATCCGCAGCGTGAAAAAAAGGAAAGGAGTAAGAAGAGCTTTTAGAGATCAGTAAATAGGAGGAGGAGGAAAGATAAACAATAAGGAATTGTGATCGAAATGGAGGTTTACGAAATTAGAAGAAGGGAAAGGAGATTAATTAGGATTAGAGATGAAGGGATAGGAGGAGGAGGAAATATAGACCATGAGGAATCAGAGTTGGGCTATAGCAATAAAGTCTTACAGAGAGATGGTAAAAAGAGAAAAAAGTGCCATGGAATAAACAAAATCGAAAAGGAATTTCGAGAGTTCAAGGAATAGTAGAAGTAGGAAAAATAGATTATGAGGAATTGGTATAAGAACTTAGGAATAAAGTGTTACAAAGGAGTGGAAAGAAGAAGGAAGGAAGCAAAGTTCTCAGAGATTGAGGAAAAGGAGAAGAAGCTAATACAGGATTTATGGAATTAGAGATGGACTTCAGAAATAAGGTTTTACGGAGAGATGAAGAAGAGAGAAAGAAGATCCGTAGCGTAAAAAGAATGGAAAGGAGTAAGATGAGCTTTTAGAGATCTAGAAATATGAGAAAGAGGATAGATAAACTATGAGGAGTTGTGGTCGAAAATAAGTAAACGAAGTCAGAAGGAGGAATGAGAGTTTTGAGTGGTCGAGGAATAGCAGAAGGGAGAAATATAGACTATGAGGAATTGGTATAAGAATTTAGCAATAAAGTGTCACAAAGAAGTGGAAAGGAGAAAGAAGGAAGAAAAGTTCTTAGAGTTTGAGGGATAGGAGAAGGCGGAAATATAGAGTGTGAGGAATCAGTATACGAATTCAGGAACAAAGTGTAACAAAGGAGTGGAAAGGAAAAAGAAGGAAGAAGAGTTCTCAGAGATTGAGGGATAGGAGAAGAAGGAAATATAAACTTCAAGGAATTAGAGTTGGAGTTAAATGATAAACTCCTACAAAGAAATAAAGGAAAGGGAAAGGAGGGTCCCGGTGTCAACAAAATGGAAAAGAGAAAGGAGGATTGTCAAGGTTGTAGGTATAGGAGTTGTGGAGATCAAATGAAGAGAGAAGGAATAAATATAGACTGTGAGGGATTAGAGATGGAATTTGGTGATGAAGTTTTATAAAAAGATGGAAAAAGAAAAGGAAGGGCGTGAAGTTAACGAGATCGAAAATAGGAAGAAGAGTTTTCAAAACTTGAGAGATAGGAGGAGGAGGATATAGAGACTATAAGGAATTGGAATTGAATAAGGCGATAAAGTGTTACAAAGAGATGGATGAAAAAAGAAGGAGGTTAGTAGCCTTAACAATAAATCAGAGATCAAGGGATGGGAGGTGGAAATATAGACTATGAGACGGCCGTAGAGAAATAAACTGAATATCGGTCTGTTGGAAATCATTTTGATCAAACTTCAAGATGAAACTAAAAACTTCGGATTTTCCGTAATGTTATAAAATGGTGGAGATAGAAGGTTTATCAAAATATCTAAAGAAAGGATAAGGAAAAGAGATGAACAAGAATTGTCAAATAGAGTCTGAGAAATGGAGTAAGAAAAACAATGTATACGGAAGAGGATGAGGAATGAGAGGATGAGTTGGTGAATGGATGAAGTGGGCATAGGAGCATGCATAGGACTAGACGAGAATGGATTGGGAGGGAAAGGTGTCATGCAAATTCGAAGAGAAACTGAGAGAGCGGAGGAGAGGGCAGTGAGCGAGAAAGTGTTACAAATGAGTGGTTCAAAGATAAAAGAGGGCCAAAGAGTCAGCGAGATAGGAATAAGAAACGAAAGATTTTGAAGAGATAGAGGAATAGAGTATGTGAATGGGTAGGAAAGAAATAGGATCATGCATAGGCCTAAGCGAGAATAGATGAAGACGGTAGAAAAAGCTATAATAGTTGGGAGAGAATGAGAGGATGTGGAAAAGATGGGTTAGAAAGCATATGCAGGAAGCAAAATAGGATGGAAGGAAACGGGATTCACATAGATAAGGGTAACTGAAAATGTACTATAGCATCAAATAAACTTGAGCAGAGAACATAGAGAGGCTGAAATAGGTGGGTAGGTAGAATCGGACTATCTTTCACTAATAGTAATAGTATAGAGGAAGAAGAGTGCTACACGGAAAACAGCTAAGGCAAAAGAAGAAGAGAAAAGGGTAAGAAAAGTTGACCAGAGTAATAAAGGAATTTGGAGGAAAGATGATGATGGTGAAAATAGGAGAGTAAGATGTGGACGATGAGATGAAAATGATGATAGAAGAAGTGGGAACAGTTTTAAAATATATAGTTGAGGAAGGAGTAAGCAAAGGGGGAACAGAAGGTTTGTTAGAATGACAGATGCAAGAGGAAAAAGGTGAGAAAGAACTTAAGGATATAGAGAGAAGGGACAAGCAGTGTGCAAGGATACAGCGGGAAAAAAAGAGGAAGATGAGTTATGTGATTAGGAGAAGAGAAAGAGAATATCAAGGTTGAGGAGGAGGCGGAAAAGGTAGCACAAAGTCAAAAATGTGGAGAGGTTTTTGTAGAGATGGTAGTATGGGAGAATAAGGAAATATATGCTATAAGAGATTGGAATAAGGGGTAGAGAAATTCAATCAACAGAAGGATGAGAAGGATATAAAATCAAGATACAATAAATGTTATAAGATAATAAAGAAAGGAGGATTGTCAAAGTACTTTGAATGATGATGAGAGGAAAGAAGATGGACAAGAATAGCTGGATGAGGGCTAGAAATGGAAATGGAAACAGAAACGTATTGGCAGGAGGATAAGAAAAGAAAACACAGAGTGTGTGATTGGGTAGAGGAGACATGTAAATCGGTTTAGGGATGTTTGTTTGAGAGGAATAAAGGAGAAAAAGGAGAGCAATATAAATAAAGTAGAAGGTAATAAGCAATGTAAAAAGGATTTAATAAATATGTAAGGGAACAGAGGTTATGCCAACTTTAAGGGAAGACATTTCGGATAAAGAACTATAAAAAAATTGATATTCACTTGTGGGGGTCCATTAACAACGGCGTAGATCCTGAGACCTGCGTATGGGGCCCAGGCGACCCAGAAGGTCATCACCAAGACGAAGGACATGATGTGACTGGGATTGCTCAGATTTTCCGAGAGAGCTGTCGCATATTCTTTGTCGTGGATTGGTACACCTGACCTTAGCCGTCTCATCATTGAAAAAATGTAGAAGTAGGTGTAGACGATGGTGATGACCGAGGGGCCTAATATAAGGATAGATAGGGTGATGGTGTAGGCGGCCATATTCCCCCAGTCGAGCATGCAGATGAAGGCCTCGCCATCGAAAATCGGTTTGTTGAAGCCGAGCAATGGCGGGCAGCACATCATTGCTACACTGATCCACGTGAAGGCCATCCAACACTGACATCTTGTCTTTGTTTGCACTGTCTCGTATCTCAGTGGTTTCCTGAAAAAATTGCGATTCAATAAGTCATTTTTCCTCACCCTCTTACCTTCTTTTTCATTCCTTTCACCAATCGTTATCTCATATCTTTGCCTCTTATCTCTTACTCTTACGCTCCTCTGTCCGTTTATTACCTCTGTCTCTTCTTCTAGTCCTTCAACAATCCTGACTACGTTCCTTCATTCCCTTTTCTTTCACTCACATTCCTTTTTATTCTGCCGCTTTTTCCTCTCACCATTTCTCTCACCACATCCTACCTCTGTCCTTCATCTCTTACCCCCAGTCTCTTCTTTTCGTTCCTCGCCCCCCCCCCCCCCTTTGCCCTTTGATCTTAACCGATTCCCACCCCTTACGTTTTTCTTTTCCCACTTGCTCACACTCGTCTTTCATTTTCTTCTCACTTACCTGGCATTATTTATCTTGACACATCTCCCTTTTGCCTCCCTATCTAAAAACTACTCTCCTCCTCTTATACCCAATCCCGCTTATTTCCCAATTATTTCTCTTGTTTTCTTCATTGTAACATCCCACCTCTACCTTCATCTCTGACCCTCAGTCTCCTTTTACCATTTCTCCAACCCTCCCCTTCCTTCTTCCTTCCCCTCCCATCCCAACCTTCCTTATCCCACTTATATTTCTTCTGTTACTTTCCTTGACACATCTAATCTTTACCTTCTACATCTTATTATTATTATCTTCATAATGTCAACTCACCGCTTGTCTCCTCCTTTCTTCTTTTCATTTCTGTTCCCTTAGCTTTATTTCTACTCCCTTTCGTCCACATTCATATTCCATCCTCCTCTCAATACTTTTACTATTTCCCTTGAGATATCTTACCGCTGCCTCTTTTTTTCCACCTCTAGCCTTCTTTTACCATTTCCTCGATCCTTCTCTCCCCTCGCTCTTTCCTTATCCAATCCCCTACCCTTTATTTCCTCCTGCTCTTGCCTGCTTATATTCCATTCTCCTCTTACTGTTCTCATCGTTTCCTTGACATGCCTCACTTCTGCCTTCCGTATCTAACCCGTACTCATTACCATTTTCTTACCCTTTCTCTCCTTCTTGCTCTTCACCAGCCCTACCTCCTTCCCTCTCCTTTTTCACTGGCTTCTTTCATATTCGAACATCCCCTAATCCTCTTACCATTCCCCACGACGAGGGTCTCACCTTCCTCTATCATCTTCCACCCCTACTCTCTTTGCACCATTTCCCCACATCTTTTTACCCCCCGCTCTTTACCGAACCTTCTACTTCTACTTATTCCTTCTTCCTCTCGCCCCTTACTTTCCCTCACTTCACTCATGCCAACTCTTATCAGTTTTCCGTTCCTTCATTCCTATTTCTCTTGTCTACACTTATATGTACCCCCCTTATATTTCTTTTGTAATTTCCCATACCACATCTCATCTTTACCTTTTATATTTTATCCTCGCTCTCTTCTTACCATCAGCTCACCACTTGTCTCCTTCCTACTCCTTTCCATTCTTGTTACTTTAGCTTTATTTCTTCTACCTGTCGTCCACATTCATATTCAATCCTTTCCTCATTTCTCTCACTATTTTCCTTGACACATTTTACCTCTGCCTCTCATCACCCACCTCTAGCCTCCTTTTACCATTTTCTTATCTAATCCCTTACCCTTTATTTCCTCCTCCTCTTGTCTACTTATATTCCATTCTCCTCTCATTGTTCTCATCGTTTCCTTGCCATACCTCACTTCTGCCTTCCATATCTTACCCGCACTCTCTTCTTACCATTTTCTTACCCTTTTTCTTCATCTTGCTCTGCATCAAAACCCTCCCCTTTCCTCTCCTTTTTCATTGCCTCTCTCGTATTCGAAGATCCTCTAATCCTCTCACTATTTCCTACGACGAGTCTCACCTTCTATCATCTCTCACCCCTACTCCCTTCTCACCATTTCTTCACATCTCCTTCCTTTTACTCTTTACCAAACCTTTTATTTCTTCCTATTTCTTCTCCCTTTCGCCCCTTTCCTTTCACTCACTTTACTCATGCCTCTCCTTTCCCTAAACTCCAATTTCCTTACCACTTTCCTTTCTATCGATCCTCTCTTCAAACCTTACCTGATAGCCAGATATCGATCGACAGAGATCCACATGAAGGTGTAGACGGACACCGACCAAATGGTGACCTCCAGATAGCCGACCAATCGGCAGACGATGTCTCCGTAAACCCATGATCGAACCAATGCAGGATATACGGATAGGGGCACAACAAGCAAACCACAAAGCAGATCTGCTGTCGCCAGTGAGAGCAGATAGTAATTTATCACCTCGGAGGGACCTAGAAGGAAAATTATCCAGTCAATCAGAATTATTAATAGAAAAGATGTATTGGGATCGATCTTCAATTTTTACCATCTCATGAAATAATTATCCAAGAATACTCAAGTTCTTTCTACTGAACTTCGATTTTCCACATTCTGATATTCAATCATCGAACTCTTTAACAGAAATAACGGATAAAACTTCCTTAACTGGAGAATCCTTTCAAGCCCTTAATCGACCCTTAAGGGGAAAGTTGAGCGTAATAGTGGGAGCAAACTCCTTAATTCAATCATGCGAGACATGAGGGTAAAGTTTTATGGAGATCCATCATTTCATTTTATTCAAAAATCGTAATAAAAGTTTGTGAGAAGATCTCTTCACCTTCTCTCTCTGCACACCCTATCCAACTCTTGCCATTCTTTCTTACTTGCTATTAATCACTCTCTCTTTCACTCTTTTCTCCTATCTTACCTCTTTAGCCCTCTCCGTCACATTCACTCCCATCCCTTCCCCCTTGCTCTGCGTTCCTCATCCTTTGTCGGTATCTACACCCCGCACCGCCTCCCGAAACCAATCCTTGTCCAATCCCTCTTCCCCCTCGCTCTACGCCCCTGTTCTATTGGCATTTTCTATACTCATCACCTCATCCTTACCCTTCCCCCACACATTTGACACAACTACTCCAATCCCTTTCCCTTTTTAACTCTTCATACACCTACTCCATCTATTCTCCTTCCCCACATTTACCTCATTTCCTCTCAACTTTGAATAGGGTCAGAAAGAAACAAATAGGATGGAAATAATAATAACCATCCCTTCTTTCCCCTCACTCTCCGCTCCAGTTCTATTGTCATTTTCTACACTCATCACCCCACCCTACACCTTCCCCCACCCATCTGACCCAACTACTCTTATCCTTTTCCCCTTCTAAACTCTCCCTACACCTACTCCATCTACTCTCCTTGTCGTTTTTTGATACATCCCTTTTTCTTCTTCTTCTTTTCGATTTTCACTTTTTGACCCTTCCCAACATTCACCACATTTTCTCTCAACTTCAAATAGGGTCGGATAGGATAGAATAGAAGGGAAAATCGTTGGATCTCAAGTTTTTGGAGGACAATTGAGGGAAAATGAAGGAAAGTAAAGCGAGTTGCGAATAAATTAGGGGAGGTAGAATGATAAGCAAAAAGAGTGATGGAAATTTGGTATTAAGAAAAATAAAGGTTAGGGGCAAAGTGATAAGGATATCAGGGATGTGGAGAGGAGAGGAAATAAGAGCAAGGGAAGTAAGGGGAAGTAAGACAAAGTGAGATAAAGCAAGCTCAAATGCGGGGAATTGACGAAGGTGAGAAGAAATGAGGGGAAGCAAAACAAAGTAAGGGAATGGGAAATGAGAAGACATGGACGAAGAGAAAATAAAGGAATGTGATGAGGAATTTTCCAAATCCTGATTTTACATAGGGTTCGATAGGGTT
>WSXT02000006.1:3285500-3306410 GCA_011762715.2 Neuroterus valhalla
AAGAAAAGGGAAGAAGTGGTAGACACGGAGAGGTGGGAAGGGATTGTGGGGGGGGGGGGGCGGGGGTGGCGGGGGGGCGGGGGGGGGGGGGGGGCTCAGGGCTGATAGAGGGTCTAATATTATGGGGGAAGGAGCTATAAGAAGGTGTGGAAGGAGAGTTATAAATGATAGATGCAGAGGTAGAGATTGAGGTAGTGACAAGTATAGAAGAGGAAAGGGAGGAGGAGAGAAAACGGCCCCATGTGAAACTGAAGGAATGGATACATGAGAGGGAAGTGATGACAAAGGAAATGGAATTGTACGTCAAACAGTAAAGAATAGATGATGATTGGACATGGGATCAAAGGAATGCGCAGTAAAGTTGAGAAAAATAGTGAATGAGGAAGTAAAGAAAGAGAGAAAGAGAGGAAATGAGAGAAAGGTAAGGAAGAGAGAAGCAAGAGAAAGTGAGAGCAAGTGTGAGTAAATGTGAAGAAGTGATCGGAGGTTAGCAGGAATAAAAGGGGAAGCAAGAGAAAGTGAGGGAAACAGAAATGAGGAGCCGTAAGGGAAGGGAAAATGGAGGAATGTGATTGGTATTTTTGAATCTCAATTTTACGTAGGGGTTCGGAAGAATGAGACAAAAGATTATCAAGAGTAGGAGTTAGCAGGGAGTATGTAGAAAAGGAGATAAGAATGATCTATCTTCTCTTTATTTTATTAGAGGAATTTGCGAGTGTTGTCCCAATTTGATCGTTGGATTCTCAGTTTTTGGAGTTCCGTAGCCTCGAGCAGAAATTTCTATACTTTTGGTCGTAATATTAAGGGGGAGTGAGGGGAAATGAAAGGAAGTGACGTGCAATAAGAACATATTTAGGGAGGGGGGGGGTGAAGAGATTTCCTATTTTTCCTTCATTTTATTGGAAAAAATTGAGAGTGTGTTTACTTAAATAAATCTTCCGTTTCTTACTCTCAGTTGAATCACGATTTTTTTCTTAGTGTAGTTTACAGAGTTGGGTAAAAAAGAGGATAGGTTTAGGGTAAGAAGGTGAGAAAAACTCGGATTTGGGTATATTAGGGAAATGAGTTATGTAGAAATAAGGGGGAAAGCAATAACGGAAAGTGGGTTAATTAGAGCAGGGAAAGTGAAGAAAAGTAATGGGAAGTAAAGGGAAGCGATGGGAAGTGAGGGAAAGTGATGGAACGTGAGGGGAGTGAGGATCAATGTTGCTAAGGATTAAAAGGTGAGGAAGAATAAGGGGAAACGAGGTAGAGTAAGGGGGGAAAAAGTGCAGGGAAGCAAGGAGAGGTGGAGGAAGGGAAATGAGGAGAGTAGGAGGGTATCCTACATCTCAATCATACAGAGGATGGGAAAAAATGGAGAAGGGTATTAGAGGATAAGGTAGCTATGAGATAGGATAGAAGAGGATAGGAAATGGTAGGAAAGGATCGAATTTGATAGAATATGATAGAATAGGACAAAGTGGGATAGGAAAGGATTGTACTAATCCTGCACCTAATTTCTTATCTTCTAATTTCCGATTGGAAAATGATGTCTTACCGCGGAAGTTGAGGTAGGTTGCGATGATGAGGAGATTCGAGAGGATGATGGCAACGCCGACCACGAAGATGAAGCCCGCCTGCAGGAGAGCCTCCAGCGAGGGCTCCTCCATGCCGCCTTCCCTTCACGCTGCATCCCCCCACTCGCCCTTAAGAACCTCTACCTTTCACCCTCCCAGAGAACCTCCACGTGGACCTTATAATCCAGTTTATCTCCAACTTTATACTTCCTTTTTCCACTACCTTACTCCTTTAACCTGTCTTCTTTCTTCCTTCCTCCACTACAAGAACCTCCTTCAGAATGTCATTTCAGACTGGAAAAAGGCCTCAGTCATGACGAAGAGGGTCGATTTTTCCGCATCGCTGAAATCAGAGAATCGAAGGAATGTAGGGTATTCGGAAAAAAGTTTACCTTTGTGTTAGTCGTTTTTATACTTTATATATCAGACGGTTGCAAAAAGGTTGGCTGAAAAGGAGTTTCGCGCTCTCGTATTCTGGGAGAGACCTTATAGAAAATGATAAGAGAAAATCCCGTTGTTCAGATTTCGCGCCAGAGTGACGTCACAATGGAGAAATCAATGTGGTTAGTGACAACACTCTTTCGTTTAAGTGCAATCGTGAGACATGGACATGGGTGTATTTTACCGCGGTTCAACTGGAAATAATTATTATGTTGAAAATTATTAATGGATTTAATCATCATGTTTGAAAATTGAGTATTAAATTGAATTAATTATTGAATATTAAAGTCTCTCGGTAAAAAATGTATTTCTTCAATTGAAAACTGAATCCTCAGGTGGCAAATTCATCAATTCTGTTAAAAAATTCAACTTTTATATGAAAGTAATCTTTTTTGGTAAAAAATTGATATGTGTTGTTGAAAACTCGTCCTTACGATAGAAAATTTATTTTCTTGATTGTAACGCACTTTTTCGGCTGAAGAATCATTGTAAACAATTTAAGATGAGAATTTAAATTAGAACTTGTCTGTTTTTAAAATTTCTTCTTTGTAGGGAAAAAATTATGTTATTTGGGTAACAATTCATCTTTTTTATTGCATGATCAGTCATTTGGTTAGAAATTCAACTTTTTTTCAAATCTTCCTTTTTGGTAGAAAATGGAACTGTTTCGTTGAAAATATGTCCTTTTGCAAGAGAATTTATTTTTGTTGTGGTTAGAAACTATTTTGTGAAAGTCATCTCTTCTGGTTAAAAAATGAACTGCATTGTTGCAAACTCGTCTTTCAGGTGAAAAATTGATCTCTGTGCTTAAAACTTCAACTATTAATTTGCAAAATTGTCTATTTTTTTCGTTCATAATTGTAGGAAACCGACATTAGAGTAAAAGTAGTTATTGTTGAAAAGCCGACCTTATAGTAGAAAATTCATTCTCTTGTTTAGGAATTCAAATAATGGGATAAACAATCATTAATTTTGTTGAAAATTTGTTCTTTTTCCTCCTCGGTGGATTTATGTAATGAAAATTAGATTTTTCGCTCAAAAAAATAGTCTTAAATTAAAAATTAGACTATTCCATTTATTGGTCAAAAATTATGTTCTTCAGTTGGGAATTCAACTATTTAGAAAAAAATCATTTATTTAGTTGAAAATTTTCAATTTTGTGGAAACCTTATCTTCCAAGATGAAAATTCAGTTATATGTTGAAAAAAATCACCTCATTTCTTGCAAGGTTGATTAATTATGTAATGATTCAGATCATACTTTTTGGAAACAAATTCAACTATTTCGTTCAAAATTTGTCCTTCCAGTAGAAAACTTTCTTTTTTGGCTAAAAAGTCAACCATCGTATTGAAGAATCATCTATATTGTTGGAAATTTGTTTTTTTTTTTCGTCGGGAACGTCTTATTGAAAATTTCTTCTTTGGTTTAAAAGTGATAGTTTTCAACTGAAAATTAAACCATTCTATTCATGATTGAAAATAAATGTTTTCTGCCTGGTAATTCAACTATCAAGACGTTAATTCATTCATTTGGTGAAAAACCAATTTTATGGGTTGAAAAAAAAATTTCTAGTAGAAAATATACTAATCAGATAAAATTCAAGTATTTGGTGAAAAAATTATTTTTATCATTATAGGTTGAGGATATAGTCATCACGCTGGAAATTCTTCTATTTTGTTTCAAGTTTAATTATTTAGTTTTTTGAAATTCTTCTATTTTTGTCCTTCTTAGAAATTTAACCATGGGGTTGAAATTTCTTTTATTTTGTTGCAATTTCGATTATTATTTGATTGTTCCTAACTGAAAATTAAACTTTCAAACTTGAAATTTATTTACTCGGTTATATCTAAGTATCTAGATATTTGTCTTACATTTAAATAACAGGAATATTAAGACTTAGTATTCAGATGTTAACAGCTAGTATCCGTTTATTTCCGTGCGGTTAGCAATTTTTTTGCATCCCTTCCTCCCCCTTCCCTTGAATTACTAGTTCAGACAATAATTTTCAAAAACATCGTATTTACAGAATAAAAAAGACGTTAAAAATGAGAAAAACAATTTTATTTGCAGGAAGAGAGGGTTTTATAACACGTTATACAAGCAAGGCAATCTAGCGTGCAGAAATTGAATCAAGGAAAGCGATTTTCCGCGTAACGAGGCAGACAAGCGGGAAATTTGATGACAATGTGAAAGATGAGTTCTTAGATGGCTTGCGCCAATGTTAATGATTATATATATATTCCACAAGCGCCATATAATTTTTTCCTTGAAAAAGACATTCGCATGAAACCTGCTCAGGATAAGTATCGACCGCCATTCATAATTCAGCAGACTCGATTCTCAATGAAGTATATATATAGTCCATATTATATACCATCGCATTTGTGTATAAGCCTTGTACCAGTTAGAAACGTAGAAACGTCTTTCCGATAAAAAAAGAACACTCAGAAATGAAAGAGGATTTTTGAAAAATGAGACCTTCTGAATTTTCAACAAGGTATACCGAAAGGCATACGATCAAACTCATAGTGTCCTTAGGGTGTCGTAAAAGCAGTTTTGTGGGAGTCTTTGGAAATCGTTCTTTTTTTATGGAAACCACTAGCCAAATCAAGGTGTAGAATTTGGAAAGCAATAAATGATATCTACTCATTGTTATAAATAAATATTTATTATCAATTGATCACCCTCCAACTTGGATTTGAGTATTTTGGATGGATAGAACATTACTTGTCGAAAATTTGACTACTCAGTTGAAAGTAGAACTTCTTGGTTGAAAATTAGTTTTCTAATTACTTAAATTTATTAGTTGGGAATAAAACCATCCGGTTAAAAGTTTGTTTATCCTGTTTGAAATTCCTTATCTATTGCTTTTGTGGCCTTCCTCCTATGTATTTTCAAAAATGCCCTTAGGCAGGGTTAGTATCCCAAAGAGAGCTAAACGGAGCCTTTCTCATTATTTTTTCTACCAATAAAAGTAATTATCGTCGATGTGAACTTCTCAAGTGATTGCATAATTCCCTGGTAAAAGTACTTTTAATCGATTTCTACGATACAGAATTTGCCTCTTGCGAGAAACAGAGGGGCTGACAATCCCACTGAAACTCTAGAACTACAAGAGTCAAAAGTTAGAAAAGATCTCCTTCAGACACTTGTCCGATGAATATTCAATTCGAGGAATTCTAACGTTATTAAACTTTCAAGATCTCTTGGACTTGGATTCTTGATCCGAAAAAACAGTTTTCATTGGAAGTTGAAACTATCCTTCAAACTTTGAAAACACTTGCACTTTCTGATTTATAGAAACCGTTTCTTTAACTGATCTCAAAAATTTATATATTTTTTGAAATAAAAAACACAATTAAATTTGGGGCCAAACTAATCTTGTAAGAGTACAAATGCATAACTACAGGGAAAAAATTTCTGGCCACTGACTTCTTGAGGTTATGTCAGAAACCTGACATGACGGGGTGAAATGTTCTTCGAATTTGATTCCAGCGACCTTAAAAAACATATAATAAATGTGATCTAAAGCCGAGGTCAGAATGTTTCTTTCTCTGTAACTGTTAAGAATTGTTGAGGTTATGCCGAAAACCTGACATAATTGGATGAAAAGGACTTCGAATTTGATTCCAGTGACCTCAAAAACATCAAATGAATATGGTCTAACGCCAAGGTCAGAATGTTTTTTTTCTGTAACTGTGAAGAGTTTCTGAGGTTATGTCAGAAACCTGACAGGATGAGATAAAATGAACTTCGAATTTGATTCCAGCGAACTCAAAAAATATAATAAATATGGTCTAACGCCAAGGTCAGAATGTTTCTTCCTCTGTAACCGTATGGAATTTTTGAGGTTATGGCAAAACCTAACGTGGTGGGATAAAATGGACTTCGGGTTTTATTCCAGCGACATCAAAAAAATATAATAAATATGGCCTAACGCCAAGGTCACAATGTTTCTTTTTCTGTAACTGTGAAGAGTTTTTGAGGTTATGTCGCAAAACCTGACGTGATGAGATAAAATGAACTTCGAATTTAATTCCAGCGAATTCGGAAACATATAATGAATATGGTCAGACGCCAATGCCCGAATGCTTCTTCCATTGTAACTGTAAAGAATTTTTGAGGTTATGTCGAATACCTGACATGATAGGATGAAATGGACTTAGAATTTGATTTTAACGACCTCAAAAACATAAAATAAATATGGTCTACCGTCAAGGTCACAATGTTTCTTTTTCTGTAACTGTGAAGAGTTTTTGAGGTTATGTAGAAAACCTGACATGATGAGATAAAGTGAACTTCGAATTTGATTCCAGCGACCTCGAAAACATATAATAAATATGGTCTGACGCCAATGTCAGAATGCTTCTTTATTTATAACTGTAAAGAATTGTTGAGGTTATGTCGAAAACCTGACATGATAGGATGGAATCGACTTTGGATTTGATTTCAACGACCTTAACAACATAAAATAAATATGGTTTAACGCCAAGATCAGAATGCTTCTTTCTCTGTTATTATGAAGAATGTTTGAGGTTATGCCAAGAACCTAACGTGATGGGGTAAATGGACTTCGGATCTGGTTTAGTGACCCCATAAACATATAATAAACATGATCTGACCCCAGGGCCTAAATTTTCCTTCCTTTTTGTGGCTGTGTTACTAGATATAACAATGATTTCCTATTTCAACGTAATATTATAAATTTTGGATGAGATAAGGCAGGTGTTTACAGAAAAAAAGCGAAGAAGGTTGAGCACCTAAAAGAAAACGATTAAGGCGTGGTAGTTTGGAGGGTATAGAAGCGCTTAGAAAAGGCTTGAGAGAGGAATCGGTTAGAGGACTAGATTCAGTCATGGATAGAGTAAAAGAAGAGGGAAGAAGCAAAGAAACAAAGAAAAATATAACAAGAGGGAAAAAATACAGGAATGGGAACGAAGTGGGAGAAATTCTAGGATGTAATGAAGGAAGAGAAAGATGAAGCATGAGAGAAACTAGATAGTGTTGAGGACAAGCAGATTGGCAGTCAGAAAGAGGAAAGAAGAAAAATAAGCTTGATCGAGGAGAGGGTCGGAAAATCAGTATGCGACAACGAAAATGAAGAAAAAAGAGGAAGTAGAATAAATTGCAAAGGGGCCCAAGATGAGATTGAAGATTGAACATAAGAGAAAGCACGTGCAGTTGAACGGAAATAGAGTAAAAGAAGCAGATGCAAATAAAGAAAAGAGAAAGAGGAATGTTTATATGGGAAGACTAAAAATAGAAAGAGAAATAAGAAAAAAAGGAGTGGAGAAGCTGTTAGTTGAGATAGGTGCAAGGGCAAAAGTGAAGGTGGTCAGGGGGGGGGGGGGACAGATGGTTCAAGTAACGAGCTGAGGGAAGAAAAGAAAAATTATGAGACGAAAAAAGCACTGGAAGGAAGGAGTGCGGAAATTGACAGCTTATGGATAAATGAGAGAACATGGATCAGAAGGGAGTGGATGAAGTGGTAAGATCAGAGGGAAAGAGACAGGGAACGAGGTAGAGAAGGGGAGAGAGAGGGAAAAGGAAAAAGATGAGGGGTTACTTAGAGGAAGGAGAATGTGTATGGAAACGGAAAGGATGGAGAACGAAATGAGGAGTAGGGGGGGGGGTGGAGTATAGCTTATCGGCAAGCGCAGGGTTAGGGAAATAGAATAAAGGGTCCTAGAAGGTGGGGAAGGACGGGGGTAGGATGTGCTTCTAATGAGTGAGACGTGGACAGGTAAAAAAGAGGATGGGTGGTAGGGTGTCGAGGGTTAAGAGGTAATTTAACAAAGATGGAAGAGGGATCGGGAGGGAAGAAAATGTTGAGGAAGTAATTATGAGAAGAGTAAATGTAGTGGAAGTCACGTTATATTATAGATTACATTTTGGCGGAAGAAAGAATAAAAAAATTGATGGTTAGGATAGTGAAGGCGGATGAGATAGGCTCCTAGCACTTTCCGGTAAAAGCGGCTTTGAGAGCTGGAATGAAGTAGGAGAATCTGGGAAGGGGAAAGGAAAGAAGAATGGCCAGCTGGATGGTGGAAGAGTTAAGAGAATTTAAATCAAAAATGGAAAACGAAGAGGTTAGGAGGAAAGAGAAGGAAAGAGAAGACTCACTGCTAGGAAAAGTTGATTGGAGTAAAGTTAAGTTAATTTAATTTAAATAAGAAGTTGAAAGATTGATTGATAAGGTAATGAAAGAAAGGAGACTAAAATAAAATGAGGAAAGAGGTGGAATAGGTCAATGGTACGATAAATGCAGTAAAAGTGAAGACAGAATATAGGAGAGTATACAAAAATGGGGGGAAGGGGAAATGGAGGGAGAAAAACTGAACAGGAGGGAAAGAGATCATGAAAGAATTTTGAGTGAGAGAATCCAGAGGAAGGAAGGAAGGTGCAAAGGAGGATGGAGCAAACGGTGGGGAAGAGGAGGGGATGTGAAGAATAAATAGCGGAAGAAGAAGTAGGAAATGTATTAGTGAGGAAATCAGAATTCGTGAGTAAACGAAGTAGTTCGGGAAGCTGTTAGAGGGCATAAAAGATAAGGTTTAGGATGAGGGAAGAAGGATAGTCGCGAAAAACGAGGTTAACTGAGGGGTTATTCGTAGAGGAAAGGTGCATGAGTCAGTTACGAACCTGAAGAAACAAGGTTACGAAGGAGGCAAACAGGGCTGGTAGTGTCGTTGATCGAAAAAAGAGAAGGGAAAAGGGCAGATAAATGTATAGGTATCTCTTTTATGAGAGTAGGATATGAAGTCCACTCGAAAGTGTTTAGAAAGAGGCTGAAAAGAGAGGTGGAAGAGAAGGGAAGTATACTGCACAACCAGACAGGGTTCAGGGAGGGGATGGTGACCGTGGAAATCATCTTTGTGCTCAATCCCTAGTCGATAGGAACTTGGTTTAGAAGAAGAGAAAATTAAATGCACTCTTTATGGATTTTCAAGCAGCATTTGGCTCTGCGAAAATTAGGTTGAGTGTGATATGCAAGAAGGGGTCAGGAAAATTCAGAGAATAGAGGAAGAGATCTAAAAGGTAAGGTGAGGAGAAGGTAACGAAAGAGAGATGAAATACGGAGAAGAATTTAAAATTCAAGGTAAATTAGTTATAAAATTGACAAATTCTTTATGAATAGATCGGAAGGTGGAGAGCCTAGAGATAAGCTTCGAAAGCCCCTCACGAGGAGTTGAAGAGTTACGTAACTAAAAATCAGAAATTCTCAAATAAGTCGTATATCTAAAAGTACTTCATTGATGGAATTTGTCAATTGAAGTAAATATCGAAAATTGAAGAGTCAATTACACAAGTGTCGACTCAGAAAGCCTCCCAAGAAGATTCGAATAGTTATTCCATTGAGAATGTAAGATTAGTTAAAATTATGATTATAATTAAGAATGCTTTATAAATTGAATTCATTGGTGAAATAGATACACAACATAGAAGAGTGTCTGGAACTGAGGTTAGTTCAGAAAGCCCCTCAAGACGAGCCAAATAGATGTTCAACTGGAAGCTGAAATTCTTTTTTTATCCTCTATATAATTTAAGACCTCTTTGTGAATAAATTTTATGAATGAAATAAATATCCGAAAGTGTAGAGTCTGTTGCCCTAGGATTAGCTAAAGAAGCCCCTCAGAAGGAGTTCAAAAGTTACGTAATTAGGAATAACATTTTTTCAGTTATATTAGAAAATTTTTCCATGAATGAAGTTCTTGAATGAAATTAATGTAGAGAAGTAAAAGATCTATAACTTGAAGATCAGCTCAGGAAGCCCCTCAAGAGGATCCAAATATTTATCGCATTGGAAACTAGAATTGTTTTCGTCTAGCTATATAAATAAAGAATTCTTCAGGAATAGAATTCACTCAATAAAGTCGAGATCTAAAAGTAAGGAGTTTTTAACATGAAGATAAGCTTGAGAAGCCCCTCTGGAGCAGATGAAAAGTTACGTTGCTATAACTAAATAGTTTCAAATTAACTGCACATTTAAAAGTTCTCCCTCGATAGAATTTTTCAATTAAGTTAATATCGAAAAGTGAAGAGTTTATAACAATAAGATCTGCTAGGTAGGCCCCTCGGAAGGAGTCTGATAGTTATTTGATTGAAAATATAATTTTGTTGAAAATTACGAAAATAATGAAAAAAGTACTCATAAATGGAATTGGCAAAATAAGATAATTGTTGAAAATTGACAGAATTATATATGAGGATCGAGTTCGAAAGCCCCTCAAATGGATCTGGATAGTCACTTATTCGGAAACTGGATACATTTTTAATGATTAATTTGGTGAAAAAGCTGTCGATAAATCGTATTTGATAAAATGAGTAAATATTAAAAAGTAGAGAATCTATCACATAAAGATTAGCTGAAGCCCCTCAGAATAAGTTATAATGTTACTGAACTGAAGATTAACATTTTTCAAATAAGTAAATATATTTGGAAAATTTTCCATGAATGAAGTTTGCTAAATTAAGTAAATATTGGAAAGTGGAGAGCTCCTCATATAAAGATCAGCTTAGGGAAAGCCCCTCGAAAGAAGTTGAATGATTACTCAATTGAAAATAAAAACAAGTTCCGAATTATTAATACAATGGAAGGAAGCTCCGTAAAAGGAATTTCAAATGAATCAAGTATTGATAATTGGAGTCTCTATTACATGAAGATCAAATTTAAAAGCCCCTCAAAGAGATCAAGTGTAAATTTCAAAATTAAGTTAGTCTATTATATGAAGATCAGTTAAGGAAGCCCCTCAGAAAAAGATATAATGTTACTTAACTGAAGTTTAACATTTTTCAAATAAGTAAATATATTTGAAGAATTCTCCATAAATTAAGTATGCTAAATAAAGTAAATATCGAAAAGTGAGGAGTGCATTATATGAAGATCAGCCTATAGGAAGCCCCTCAAAAGAAATTAAATAGTTACTTGAAAATGAAAATTTGGCCCGAATTATTAATATAATGAAAGGAAGCTCTGTAAATGGAATTTGTTAAATAAAAGGAATATATATTGAAGATTGGATGGACTCTAACATGAAGATCGAACTCGGAAGCCCCTTAAAAAGATCCAAATTATTACTAAATTGGAAAACTGGATTTCTTCTTAATTATCCGTTGAGCGAAAAAACTGTTGATAAATCTAATTCGATAAATAGAGTTAATATTTAAAAGTAGAGAGTCTATTATATGAAGATCAGTAAAAGAAGCCCCTCGGAACATGATATGGTGTTACTCAACTGAAGGTCAAAATTTTTTGAATAAGTATAAATATTTCAAAAATTCTACATAAATGAAGTTTGCTAATTAAAGTAAATATCGAAAAGTGAAGGGTACAATATATGAAGATCAGTTCATAGGAAGCCCCTCAAAAGAAGTTGAATGATTACTTAATTGAAAACAAAAAATTGTTCTGAATCATTATTTTAATGAAAGGAAGCTTAATATAAAAATAAATATTGAAAATTGTAGAGTCTATCACATGAAGATCAGTTAAGGAAGCCCCACAGAACAAAATATATTGTTACTTAACTAAAGATAAACATTTTTTAACCAAGCAAATATATTTGATAAATTCTCCATCAATGAAGTTTGCTAAATAAAGTTAATATCAAAAAGTGAAGGGTCCATTATATGAACATCAGCTCTTAGGAAGCCCCGCAAAAGAAGTTGAATGGTTACTGAATTAAAAATAAGAATGAGTTCCTAATAATTAATACAATGAAAAGGAAGCTCCATAAAAGGAATTTGTTCAATAAAATAAATATTAAAAATTGAAGAGTTTATTACATGAAGATCGAGTTCGAAAGCCCCTCGAAAGGATCCAAATAGTTACTCAATTGACAACTGGATTTTTTAAAATTATTCATCTAGTGAAAGACCTGTTGATAAATCTGATTCGATGAGAAGTGTAAATAATATAATGCAGAGAGTCTAATAAACAAAGAGCAGTAGAGGAAGCCCCTCAGAACTATTCATAAAGTTAATTAAGTAAATATTGAAATTTTTCAAAAAATTATGTTATATTTTTGAATTCTGTATGAATGGAGTTTGTTATATGAAGTAAATATCGGAAAGTGGAGGCTTCAAGGAAGCCCTTTAAAAGAAGTCAAATAGTTACTTATCCAAATTTTCTTTTCTAATATTTATAATGGAAAAACATTCTTCATGAATGAAATTAGTTGAGCAAAGTCGATTTCAAAAATTAATGAGTCAATTCCGTGAAGATCTGTTTCGGAAGCCCCTCAGAACAATTTATAAAGTTGCTTAACTAATGAAATTTTGCAAAATAGGTCGTTATATTTGTTGAATTCTGTATGAATTAAGTTTGTTAAAAAAAGTAAACATTCAAAAGAGAAGGCTTTAAGGAAGCCCCTCAAAAAAATTTAAATAGATACTTAACTAGAAATTAATTTTTTGAAAAATATTTATAAGAGGAAGAAATTGTTTATAAATTATATTAGTTGAGCAAAGTCAATATCTAGAAGTGAAGAGTGAATTCCCTGAAGACCAGCTACGGAAGCCCCTCAGAACAACTCATGAAGTTACTTAACTAATTATTGGAATTTTTAAAAATAGCTCATTATATTTTTTGAATTCTGTATAAATGAAGGTTGTTAATTAATATAAATATAGAAAATTGAAGGCTTTAAGGAGGCCCCTCAGACGTCTTCAAATAATTTCGTAACTAAAAATTGATTTTTTTGAAAAATATTTATGAGTGGACGGAATTATTTTTGAATGAAATCAATTGAGCAAAGTCGAGATCTAAAAGTGAAGAGTCAATTCCATGTAGATCAGCTTCGGAAGCGCCTCAGAACAATTTATAGAGTTACTCAAATAAATATTGAAAATTTTCAACATACGCTGTTATATTTGTTAAAATCTACATGAATAGAGTTTGTAAATAAAGTAAATATCGAGAAGTAAAGGCTTCAAAAAGCCCCTCAGAAGAAGTCAAATAGCTACTTAACTCAAAATTTATTTTTTTGAAAAATATTTATAACGAAAAAAATTCTTCGTGAATGAGATTAGTTGAGCAAAGTCGATATCGGAAAGTAAAGAGTCAGTTCCAGGAAGATCAGCTTTCAAAGCCCCAAGAACAATCAATGAAGTTGGATTATGAGAAATCCATTTTTCGCTCCAATTACTTATACAATTGAAAAATTATTTATAAAAGGATTTGTTCAATGAAGTAAGTACCGGAAAGTGTAGAGTCCACTAAATTTTGAGCTCAGGAAGCCCCTCACAACAATTCATAAAGTTACTTAACTAAACATTTAAATTTTCAAAATAAGTCGTTATTTTTTTTAAAATTCTGCGTAAATGAAGTTTGTAAAAGAACATTTATATCGAAAAGTGGAGGCTTTAAAGAAGCCCCTCAAAAGAGATCAAATATTTACTTAACTGAAAATTTGTCTTTTTGAAAAATATTTATAACGGGAAAAAATTATTTTAAAATGAAATTAGTTGAATAAAGTTGACATCGAAAAGTGAAGAGTAAATCACATTAGGATCAGCTTTCAAAGCCCCTAGAATGATCAATGCAGGTACATTATTAAAAATATATTTTTTTCTTCAATTAGTTCTCCATTGGAAGATCATTCATGAATAGATTTTGATTAATGAAGTAAGTATCGGAAAGTGAAGATTCTATTAAATAAATATCAGCTTATGAAGCCTCTTAAAAAGAGTCAAATAGTTGCCTAACCAAAATGGAATGTTCAAAAAAAAATATTTATAACAGAAAGAAATTCTTTATAAATGAAAGTAATTGAGCAAAGTCGATATAGAAAAGTAAAGATTCAATTCCATGAAGATCAGCTTCGGAAGCCCCTCAGAACAATTTATAAAGTTCCTTAACTAAGGAAATTTTGCAAAATAGGTCGTTATATCTGTTGAATTCTGTATGAATTAAGTTTGTTAAAAAAAGTAAACATCTAAAAGAGAAGGCTTTAAGGAAGCCCCTCAAAAGTATTTAAATAGATACTTAACTAGAAATTAATTTTTTGAAAAATATTTATAAAAGGAAGAAATTGTTTATAAATGAAATTAGTTGGGCAAAGTCGATATCTAAAAGTGAAGAGTGAATTCCCTGAAGACCAGCTTCGGGAGCCCCTCAGAACAACTTATGAAGTTACTTAACTAATTATTGGAATTTTTCAAAATAGCCCATTATATTTTTTGAATTCTGTATGAATGAAGGTTGTTAATTAATATAAATATAGAAAATTGAAGGGTTTAAGGAGGCCCCTCAGACGTACTCAAATAGTTACGTAACTAAAAATTAATTTTTTCGAAAAATATTTATGAGTGGACGGAATTATTTTTGAATGAAATCAATTGAGCAAAGTCGAGATCTAAAAGAGAAGAGTCAATTCCATTTAGATCAGCTCCGGAAGCCCCTCAGAACAATTTATGAAGTCACTCAAATAACTATTGGATATTTTCAAAACAATCCGTTATATTTGTTAAATTCTACATGAATAGAGTTTGTAAATAAAGTAAATATCGAGAAGTGAAGGCTTCAAAACAAGCCCCTCAAAAGAATTCAAATAGCTACCTAAATAAAAATTTATTTTTTTGAAAAATATTTATAATGAGGAAAATTTGTTAAAAATTAAATTAGTTGAATAAAGTTGACATCGGAATGTGAAGAGTCAATCACATTAAGATCAGCTTCCAAAGCCCCCAGAACAATACATGAAGGTACATTATTAAAAATAAATTTCTTTCTTCAAGTAGTTATATGATTGGAAAATTATTCATGAATAGATTTCGATTAATGGAGTAAGTATCGGAAGAGTCTATTAAATAAAGATAAGCTTATGAAGACCCTAAAAAGAAGTCAAAGAGTTACCTAACTAAAATGGAATTTTCAAAAAAAAATATTTATAACATAAAGAAATTTTTTATAAATGAAAATAGTTGAGCTAAGTCGACATCGAAAAGTGAAGAGTCGATTCCATGAAGTTCAGCTTGAGAAGCCCCTCAGAACAATTTATGGAGTTACTCTACGAAATATTAAAATTTTTTAAAAATGCGTTATGTCTGTTAAATTCGACATTCATAAAGTTTGTTTGATAAAGTAAATATCGAAAAGCAGAGGCTTCAAAAAAATCCCCTCAAAAGAAGTCAAATAGTTACCTAACTAAAAATTAATTTTTTTGAAAAATATTTATGACGGGAAAAAATTCTTCATGCATGAAATTAGTTTAGTAAAGTTGATATCTAAAAGTAAAGAGTGAATTACATTAAGATCAGCTTCAGAAGCGCCTCAGAACAAAGAATAATGTAACTTAACTAAATATTGAAATTTTTCAAAATAAGTCGTTATATTTGTTAAATTCTACATGAATGAAGTTTGTTAAATAAATTAAACATCTAAAAGTGGAGGCTTTAAGGAAGCCCCTCAAAAGAACTAAAATAGTAACGTTACTAAAAATTAATTTTTTTGAAAAATATTTGTAAGAGGAAGCAATTCTTCATAAATGAAGGTAGTTGAGCAAAGTCAATGTCGAAATGTGAAGAATCCATTATATAGAAAACAGCTTTCAAAGCCCCCCAGAATGATAAATGAAGTTACATTATCAAAAATCAATTTTTTTCTTCAATTAGTTATATAATTGGAAAATTATTTATGAATAGATTTCGTTTCATAAAGCAAGTATCGGAAAGTGAAGACTCTATTAAATAAAGATAAGCTAAGGAAGCCCCTCAGAAAAAGTTAGAAAGTTACGTTACACTTTTTCCCTTATAAACCAGCTTCGACGACACGTGACAACTGCCTTGAAAGTTCGTGGCAAAATATCGACCATTTCTTTATTTACTGTGAAATATGGCTTGCCAGTGGCTCTGTGTCAGGGCTGAAGTCATCGAAAGTGATTTAAGTAGTGTACTTTCGCTTCCAGAAATCCTCTTCTGTTTACTTTATGCACCCTCTTTTTACTTCACTGCAGATAAATCAATGAACTCTCAAGAAAATTTTATCTTCCTCTCCTCCACTTCAATGATCCACTTTAAAAAATTGTAAAATAAGAGGAAATCCGTACAAATAGAAGCTGCAGACAAAATTTATACAAAAATCTATTGTCCATGCAAAAAAATAGTAACGCTCTCAGTATGCAGTGTGTACATTGAGCACTATCCACCTCCACCGTCTCGCGCAGTTCTCACTACGCAGTACGCACAGCCGTGACGTACGTTCTGCATTATAGTTAGCGACCGTCCATAAACTACGTCACCTATTTTGGGAGAAAATAATTGAGGGTACTGAGATGGTTCAGTTTTTGAAAAAATTCCATAATTTCCAACAAAAAATAGTTGAATTCCAAAACCGTCGAGACAAATTTTCTACATTAATACACCATTACAAATTTCTATGGAACATTCGAATTTCTCCTGAAAAAATAGCTTTCACAGACTAGCTTGACTTTTTACAAGAAATTCCAAATTCCAACAGACCGAATGTAATTTTAACCAAATAGCTGCATTATTGACTTACGAATTCTAATTTTTAGCGAACACAACAACTTTTAAGCAAATAGGTGAATTTTCGACTTATTATATTCGAAACTATAATGCCTGAATCAATTAAAAATTATTTTTTAGCATACATGCAAAATTTTTTTTTTACTACTTCAATTTGAAAGAAGACAAGTCCTCAACAACAAAGTTTAATCCCTTACAGTATATATGAGTTCGCAACAAGAAAGGAAATTTAGGAAGATAAGCTTTGAGTCAGGGAAGACAAACTTTGAATAAAGGAAGATAAACTTTGAATCAAGGAACGTAAATTTTGAACCAATGAATATATATTTTGGATCAAGGAAGATAAGTTTTGAATCAAGAAAGATAAATTTTGGATCATGGAAGATAACCTTCGAATCAAAAAAGATAAACTTTGAATAAAGGAAGATAAATTTTGAATCAGGGAAGATAAGTTTTGAATCGCGGAAGATAAATTAAGAAACAAGAAAGATAAACTTTGAATTGAGGGAGATAAACTTTAAATCAAGGACGATAAACATTGATTTAGGGTAGGTACTTCAAATCCACGAAGATAAACTTTGAATCAAGGAAGATAAACATTTATTCAGGGCACAAAAACTTTAAATCGAGGGAGATAAACTTTAAATCAAGGAACATAAATATCGATTCAGGGAGGGAAAACTTTAGATCGAGGAAGATAAACTTTGAATCAAGAAAGATAAGATTTGAATCAGGAAAGATAAATTTTGGATCATGGAAGATAGACTTCGAATTAAAGAAGATAAACTTTGAATCGAGGAAGATGAACTTTTATTCGCTGAAGCTAACATTTGAATCAACAAAGATAAATTTTGAATCATGGAAGATAATCTTCGAATCAAAAAAGATAAACTTTGAATAAAGGAAGATAAATTTTGAATCAAGGAAGATAAGTTTTAAATCGCGGATAATAAATCAAGAATCAAGAAAGATAAACTTTGAATTGAGGGAGATAAACTTTAAATCAAGGACGACAAACATTGATTTAGGGCAGGTACATTAAATCTAGGAAGATAAACTTTGATTCGAGGAAAAGACACTTTGAATCAAGGAAGATAAACATTTAATCAGGGCACAAAAACTTTAAATCGAGGGAGATAAACTTTAAATCAAGGAAGATAAATATTGATTCAGGGAGGGAAAACTTTAAATCGAGGAAGATAAATTTTGAATCAAGAAAGATAAGATTTGAATCAAGAAAGATAAATTTTTGATCATGGAAGATAAACTTCGAATTAAAGAAGATAAACTTTGAATCAAGAAAGATAAACCTTGAATCGATGAAGGTGATATGTGAATCAAGAAAGATAAGTTTTGAATCCAGGAAGATAAACTTTGATTTGAAGAACCTAAACTTCGAATCAAGGGAGTTCAGTTTTGACCAAAGAAATGTAAACTTTGAATCAAGGAAGATAAACTTTGAATCGAGGGATATAAACTTTGAATCGCGGAAGATGAATTTTGTACCAAGAAAGATAAACTTTGAATCAAGGAAAATAAACTTTGAATCGAGGAAGATAAGTTTTAAATCGCGGATAATAAATCAAGAATCAAGAAAGATAAACTTTGAATTGAGGGAGATAAACTTTAAATCAAGGACGACAAACATTGATTTAGGGCAGGTACATTAAATCTAGGAAGATAAACTTTGATTCGAGGAAAAGACACTTTGAATCAAGGAAGATAAACATTTAATCAGGGCACAAAAACTTTAAATCGAGGGAGATAAACTTTAAATCAAGGAAGATAAATATTGATTCAGGGAGGGAAAACTTTAAATCGAGGAAGATAAATTTTGAATCAAGAAAGATAAGATTTGAATCAAGAAAGATAAATTTTTGATCATGGAAGATAAACTTCGAATTAAAGAAGATAAACTTTGAATCAAGAAAGATAAACCTTGAATCGATGAAGGTGATATGTGAATCAAGAAAGATAAGTTTTGAATCCAGGAAGATAAACTTTGATTTGAAGAACCTAAACTTCGAATCAAGGGAGTTCAGTTTTGACCAAAGAAATGTAAACTTTGAATCAAGGAAGATAAACTTTGAATCGAGGGATATAAACTTTGAATCGCGGAAGATGAATTTTGTACCAAGAAAGATAAACTTTGAATCAAGGAAAATAAACTTTGAATCGAGGAAGATAAACTTTTCATCGATAAAGGTGGCATGGGAATCAAGAAAGATAAGTTTTGAATCGAGGAAGATGAACTTTGAATCGGAAAATATAAACTTTGAATCAAAGAAGATAAACTTTGAATAGAGGAAGATAAACTTTTAATCGATGAAGGTGACATTTGAATCAAGAAAGATAAACTTTGAATCGATGAAGGTGACATTTTAATCAAGAAAGATAAACTTCGAATCAAGGGAGATAAACTTCGAATCGAGGAATACATACTTCTAATCAAAGGAGTTAAATTTTGAATCAAGAAAGATAAACTTTGAATCAAGGAAGATAATCTCTGAATCGAGGAAGATAAACTTTTAATCGATGAAGGTGACATTTTAATCAAGACAGATAAACTTTGAATCGATGAAGGTGATATTTTAATCAAGAAAGATAAAATTTGAATCAAGGAAGATAAACTTCGAATCGAGGAATATAAACTTTGAATCGCGGAAGATAAATTTTGTACCAAGAAAGACAAACTTTGAATCAAGGAAGATACACTTTGAATCGATGAAGGTGACATTTTAATCAAGAAAGATAAGTTTTGAATCAAGGAAGATGAACTTTAAATCGAAGAATTTAAACTTCGAATCGAGGGAGTTAAATTTTGAATCGAGGGATATGAACTTTGAATCGCGGAAGATGAATTTTGTACCAAGAAAGATAAACTTTGAATCGATGAAGGTGACATTTTAATCAAGAAAGATAAAATTTCAATCAAGGAAGATAAACTTCGAATCGAGGGATATAAACTTTGAATCGCGGAAGATAAATTTTGTACCAAGAAAGACAAACTGTGAATCAAGGAAGATAAACTTTGAATCAAGGAAGATAAACTTTGAATCGAGGAAGATAAACTTTTAATGGATGAAGGTGACATTTGAATCAAGAAAGATAAACTTTGAATCGATGGAGGTGACATTTTAATCAAGAAAGATAAACTTTGAATCGAAGGGAATAAACTTCGAATCGAGGAATACAAACTTCTAATCAAAGTAGTTAAATTTTGAATCAAGAAAGATAAACTTTGAATCAAGGAAGATAAACTTCTAATCAAAGGAGTTAAATTTTTAATCAAGAAACGTAAATTTTGAATCAAGGAAGATAAACTTTTAATCGAGGAAGATAAATTTTTAATCAATGAAGGTAGCATTTGAATCAAGAAAGATAAATTTTGAATCAAGGAAGATGAACTTTAAATCGAAGAATATAAACTTCGAACCGAGGGAGTTAAATTTTGAATAAATAAAATATAAGCTTTGAATCAAGGAAGATAAACTTCGATTCGAGGGATATAAACTTTGAATCGCGGAAGATAAATTTTGTACCAAGAAAGATAAATTCCGAATCAAGGAAGATAAATTTTGAATCGAGGGATATAAACTTTGAATCGCGGAAGATGAATTTTGTACCAAGAAAGATGAACTTTGAATCAAGGAAAATAAACTTTGAATCGAGGAAGATAAACTTTTCATCGATGAAGGTGGCATGGGAATCAAGAAAGATAAGTTTTGAATCAAGGAAGATGAACTTTGAATCGGAAAATATAAACTGTGAATCAAGGAAGTTAAATTTTGAATCGAGGAAGATAAACTTTTAATCGATGAAGGTGACATTTGAATCAAGGAAGATGAACTTTGAATCGATGAAGGTGACATTTTAATCAAGGAAGATAAACTTTGAATCAAGGAAGATAAACTTCGAATCGAGGGATATAAACTTTGAATCGCGGAAGATGAATTTTGTATCAAGAAAGATAAACTTTGAATCAAGGATGATAAACTTTGAATCAAGGAAGATGAACTTTGAATCGAGGAAGATAAACTTTAAATCGAAGAATATAAACTTCGAATCGAGGGAGTTAAATTTTGAATAGAAAAATATAAGCTTTGAATAAAGGAAGATAAACTTCGATTCGAGGGATATAAACTTTGAATCGCGGAAGATGAATTTTGTACCAAGAAAGATAAATTTCGAACCAAGAAAGATAAACTTTGAATCAAGGAAAATAAACTTTGAATCGAGGAAGATAAACTTTGAATCGATGAAGGTGACATGTGAATCAAGAAAGATAAGTTTTGAATCAAGGAAGATGAACTTTAAATCGAAGAATATAAACTTCGAATTGAGGAAGTTAAATTTTGAATAGAAAAATATAAGCTTTGAATAAAGGAAGATAAACTTCGATTCGAGGGATATAAACTTTGAA
>WSXT02000006.1:3309472-3321882 GCA_011762715.2 Neuroterus valhalla
CTGAATGTTATAATCGGAAAGAGTTCGTCCATCTTCCAATTGTTTTCCGGCAAAGATCAACCTCTGCTGATCTGGTGGGATTCCCTCCTTGTCTTGAATTTTAGCCTTTACGTTCTCAATTGTGTCGGAGGCCTCTACTTCCAGAGTGATGGTTTTTCCTGCAAAACAAATAGAAATGAATTAGTGACACGGTTCAATTATTCTTTGATATTAAGGTTAGCAGACATATTTATAAGTTGTAACTAGAATCATGAAACATGAGCAGGGTGGCGATTCGGCGGACGATTTCAAATTCCAGGCCATTTCCCGGTTCTTCCCGGTCATGTGTTTCAACTCTCCCGGTCATGTTTTTCAACTCTCCCGGTCATGTTTTTCAACTCTCCCGGTCATGTTTTTCAACTCTCCTGGTCATGTTTTTCAATTCTCCCGGTCAACTAGGAGTAACATTTATATTTGTCGCAAAAACGAAAACATTTATGTTTCTGCATGACGTTCATTCTAAACATCCTTTAACACAACAGATTAAACATTGCAAAATGAATCAATTTTGAAAAGAATAATCATTTTTTCAACAAAAAATGTCATTTTTTTTCAAAAAATGTAGTTTTTTTACAAAAATTGCAACAGTTAAACCTACAACTAAAACGGCATTTACAATAACAATAGAAACATATTTTCGACGAAATAGTTCATTTTTTAACCAACGCGATGAATTTTCAAATAACACTATAAATCTTCAACCTGAACAGTTAAATTTCAAACCAAGAAGAGGAAATTAGAACTAAGAAGATGAATATTTTACTGGACGACTTCAATTTGCAACTACAAGGTGAATCTTCAAACAAGGAGAATAATTTTCTAATAAAGAATACAATGTTTCAACAAAATAGTCGAATTCCGAACTCAAAAAATAATTATTTTTAACCAAAAATGGAACAGTAACATTTTTAGTTAGAAGAACCAATTTCAAACCAAGCATAAGTTTTATACTAATTTAAAAAATCTTAATCTGAAGGAGGCTAGTTTTCAAACAGATGAGTAAACCTTTACTGAAAAATATTATTAGATGAAAATTTGATTACTCAAATTTTGAATTGAAAAAGAATAAATATTTAACTGAACAAATCGATTTTTGAAAGAAAATAATGAATTTTTAATTGGAATAAGTTGAATTTCCAGTTAAGAAAATTAATTATAACAAAAAAAAAACTATCTTTCAACAAAAAAAAAGCTGCCATACATTTTTGCACAAAATGACGAAAAATCAAATTAAATTGTAAATTTTTCACTACAATATTTGAATCTTGAACAAGAGAGACGAATGTGTAGCTGAAACGATGAACATTTAACATTTAACAAAAATGGAAGTGACATTTATGGCTTGAAAATTTAATTTTAAACCAAACATAAAGAGTTTTCAACGAGATGAATCTTCGACTTGAATGAAAAATGTTTGACTGGATAACTTAAATTGTTAACCGCAAAGAAAATTTTTTGGAGAATATTAACTTCCGAAGAAAAAGATCATTTCCTACAAAAGAAACGATTTTCCAACAAAATATGTTAAGTTCCAACGAGATAATTGGATTTTTTATTAGAAAGAACGCAACGTTCGCGAAACGTCGACAAATTTTTGAAGTTTTGTACACGATCGAAACCCGAAATACCTAATTCCATCATAATGGATCATCGTGAAAGCATTAGATCTATAAGCAAAAAATGGAACAGTTGAATTTCCAGTTTAAGTAATTGATTTTCAACCAAACTGATAAATTTTTTTAGGTATAATGATGAATGTTTAAATGATTAGGCGTATTTTAAGCAAAAATATGAATTTTTGACCGTAGAGAATAAATTTCTACAGAAAAGGCAAATTTCTCACGAAGTTCATTCTCTGAAGAATAGTTTAGGAAAAAAAAAAACTAAATAATTGAATTTTCACAAAAAACGATGAATTGATTAAAAAAAAAAAAAGTTACAATTCGAACCAGATGTGAATTTTGAATCGAAATAATGCGAATTTAACAAGAAGACTTGATTTTCCACAAATGAGTTCGAATTCCAAAAAAGTATTCGATTTTTTAACACAAAAAGGATGAATTTGCAATGAAGAATGTAAACAAGTTTTCTATCATAACTCAGGGATATTTCTTCTTGGAAATACTACTTCTACTCTAAAGACTGCTTGAAGTACTTCATTCATTCATTTGAAATTAAGAAGGAGGAACTTCAAAATCGAGATGAATTTTTGATTGGAGGAACTATTTTTTGTAATTCCTCTCTTCTAAATCCGATTTATAATAAGTTTTAGAAAGTTCACGTTCCATGTTAGAAACTCCCTCTTCCAAGTTAAAATACACTTCTTCATTTGAGTCAGCTAAAAAAATCTCACAGAGCAAAAAATTTGCAAAACGCTTTTCTTATCATGGAAAACGAAGAAATTCTTCCTCTCGTGACGTATAGAGATATTCAAATATTTTTGATCAGATTAAAGGAGCGTTACATTCTTTAAATCAAATAATAAGATATCTTTTTGATTTCTAAGAAGAAAGCGGTCATCTCTCGTATTTTTTCGATAGTCTAGATTGCGTCAAGTAAATTCCCGGTCATTTCCCGGTCAATGAAATTCCCGGTTTCCCGGTCAAGTCGCCACACTGATAATTTTAGAAAATGATCGATCGTTTGATAATTAGAAGAATTCGAACTCTGAAGGTAAAAAGAACTCAAGATGCTTACCAGTTAAGGTCTTGACGAAGATTTGCATTCCTCCTCGAAGACGAAGTACCAAGTGAAGGGTGGACTCTTTCTGAATGTTGTAGTCTGAAAGAGTACGGCCATCTTCCAATTGTTTTCCGGCAAAGATTAACCTCTGCTGATCTGGGGGGATTCCCTCTTTGTCCTGAATCTTGGCCTTCACATTTTCGATAGTGTCGGAAGCTTCGACTTCCAGGGTGATGGTCTTCCCGGTAAGGGTTTTGACGAAGATTTGCATTCCCCCTCGGAGACGAAGTACCAAGTGAAGGGTGGACTCTTTCTGGATATTGTAGTCGGAAAGGGTACGGCCATCCTCAAGCTGTTTTCCGGCGAAAATTAACCTCTGCTGATCTGGTGGGATTCCCTCCTTATCCTGAATTTTGGCTTTTACGTTCTCGATCGTGTCAGATGCTTCGACTTCCAGAGTGATGGTCTTTCCGGTAAGTGTCTTGACGAAAATCTGCATTCCTCCTCGGAGACGAAGAACCAAATGCAAAGTGGACTCCTTCTGGATATTGTAATCGGAGAGCGTGCGACCATCCTCTAACTGCTTTCCAGCGAAGATCAACCTCTGCTGGTCTGGTGGGATTCCCTCTTTGTCCTGGATCTTGGCTTTCACGTTCTCAATTGTGTCGGATGCCTCCACTTCCAGAGTGATGGTTTTCCCTGGAAAGAAGATGATTTGAAAATTAATGCCGAATAGTTTTGCGGAAAGTAGTTATCATAATTATCAGGATGACGATATAGTAGCCGATTTCAAATTTCCGGTCATGTTTTTCAATTTTCCCTGTCAACTAAAAGTAACCCATGCATATTTGTCGCAGAACGCACACATTTATTTCAATTCGTGACGTTCATTCTGAACGTCCTTTGCAAAACCGATCCAGAGTTGCAAAATACATAAATTTTTTTTTAATAATCAATTTTTCCACGAAGAAACATCATTTCTTCTACAAAAGTTTGAATAGTTGAACTTAAAATTGAAAAAATCAATTTGCGATAGCAAAAACAAATGGATTTCTAACAAGATATTCCATGTTTTAACCAAAGTGATGAATTTTCAAAAAACATTATGAATATTCGAATGGAAAAATTCAAATTGCAATTCATTTTTTAGTAAAAAAGATAAATTGTTGTCAACCAAGATTTGAAAACACAAAGTTTTAATTCAATCAAACAATCGAATTTGTAACTACAAGTTTGAAATTTACAATTGGAATAAGTTAGATTTTGAGTTGAAAAAATTACTAATAACCAAAAGAAATCAGCTTGCCAGAGGAAAAAACTAACTTTCAAACCAATCATTTTTGAAGCAAAATGATGGATCTTCAAATAAAATTGTGAATGTTCAACTGTAGTAGTTGCATTTTAAACCAGAAAGAAGAGTTTCTATCTTAAATGATGATCCCTCCACTATAATAATTGAAATTTTGCCCAAAAATTAATTTTCAACTGAAAAATACAATTTTTCAACAAAATGGTTCAATTTTGAACTATAAAGATAATCGTTTTCAACCAAAAATAGAAAAGTAACATTTTTGACTTAAAAATTAATTTTAAACAAAACATAAGAGTATTCAGCCAGATGGATCTTCGAACAAGAACAAGAAAAGTAGCTTCCGGAGAAAAAGGTAATTTCATGACAAAAAAATTCATTTTTTCATACAAAATACGTAAATTTTTAATTCAAAGGAGAAAGGTTACTTTCGAAGGAAAAGATAATTTTAAACCAAAAATCAATGTTTCAACAAAATACGTAGATTTTAAACAAACTTATTGAATGTTAAATCCATAAAGACATTTTCATCTAAATAGTTGAATTTTGTATTAGAAAAGATCATTTTCTAGTTAGAGAAATTAATTTTCGACCAAACCTGATCAGTCCTCAGGTAGAATGACTAATCTTCAACTGGAATAAAAGTATTTTATGCGAAAAATGTGAATTTTCAACCATATAAAGATCAATTTTCTACATACGAGGCGAATTTCCAACAAAGGAAATAAACTCTTGAAGAAATAGGTTAATTTTCCTTCAATTGAAAAAAAAAATTCTTTCTGTATGTTTGGGCTATCATAAATTTCCCGGTCAAGTCACTATCTTTTATGATAGAAAAGTTATCTTTCTTGGTTGAAAAATTAGATTTTCGTAACAAATTCATCTTGTTGGCTTGGAAATTAAACTATTTTTGGTTGGAAATTCAAGTATTAAGGGCAAAAATGTATCTGCAATGTTATCATTAAGAGTATTCACTTAAAAACATTTTAAAATTGAAAGCCCTGATTTAAAAATTCTATGAATCAAAAATCATGAAATTTCAGAACCAAGAGTGAAAAGGTGAAAATTTGAATATTGGTCATCCTTACCGGTTAAAGTCTTGACGAAGATTTGCATTCCTCCTCGGAGACGGAGCACCAAATGCAAAGTTGACTCCTTTTGAATGTTATAATCGGAAAGAGTTCGTCCATCTTCCAATTGTTTTCCGGCAAAGATCAATCTTTGCTGATCTGGTGGGATTCCTTCCTTATCCTGGATTTTAGCTTTTACGTTCTCAATTGTGTCGGATGCCTCCACCTCCAGAGTGATGGTCTTCCCGGTGAGGGTTTTGACGAAGATTTGCATTCCTCCTCGGAGACGAAGTACCAAGTGAAGGGTGGACTCTTTCTGGATGTTGTAGTCGGAGAGAGTACGTCCATCTTCCAACTGCTTTCCGGCAAAGATCAACCTCTGCTGATCTGGTGGGATTCCTTCCTTGTCCTGGATCTTAGCCTTGACATTTTCGATCGTGTCAGAAGCTTCGACTTCCAGGGTGATGGTCTTTCCGGTGAGGGTCTTCACGAAGATTTGCATTCCTCCTCGGAGCCTGAGAACCAAATGGAGGGTAGACTCCTTCTGAATGTTATAATCGGAAAGTGTGCGGCCATCTTCCAATTGTTTTCCGGCAAAGATCAATCTTTGCTGATCTGGAGGGATCCCTTCCTTATCCTGGATCTTAGCCTTGACATTCTCAATAGTGTCGGAAGCCTCAACCTCGAGGGTAATGGTCTTCCCCGTCAACGTTTTCACGAAAATTTGCATGTTTTCCTGAAAAAAAAAATATATATATATATTCTAGTATAAGTTTTGTGGACTTCAGAAGTTGGAATCTTTATTATGACTTACTAGGACGACAAAAACCGACCAATTATAATTTTCCTGCATATTTCTAGTTATTCCTCCCTTTCAAGGAAAGTTACGATTCTAACATAATCCTTAAAGGACCCATTTTGTTCTACAAAGAATATTCAACAATTCTATTGGCGTTATGTTGCCCAAAATCATGACAATAATAAAAATGATTCTTTCATAAAACTCAGCTAGGCAGAATTGCAGGAAATCCTTCGATGAGTAAGTGAGCCCTCTATCTTCAGGATCACACTAAATTGTAACTTCCCCAAAAATAAAATTAAAAAACCAAAAACTGTAAATAATTATTGTTTAATTGATCATTCTAACCTGGAATATTTTTATGCAGAATGCTTAGAAGCCTCCTTTGAAAATTGCATAAATTGAGTGAAGAAATATTTTTGTCGATTTTACCAAACATTACAAAGATTGCTGAATTTTGAGAATAACTTCATATATTACACATCCTTCCAACATATTTGTTGCACAGAAATTTAGACTAAAATCACCATCTGAACTTTAGAATTTGACAGAATGCTTGATCATTCTTGTCTATGAATTTATCAATAAATAAAAGTATCCAAATGAAACCATATGGTAACGCCCAAGCTCCAAACCCGTTACTTTTGGAATTCAAAATGCGTAAAATCAGAATTAAATGGCAATAATACCTACTCAAAATCCGCGGAAGATATATCCAGGGACAAATTACGAGAATTCAACTTGATGAATTTGATCCAAATCTATTACAGATAATTGAATAAAAAGCTTCGCAAGCCTAACACAAGTTACCAGCCGCACCCCATTGATTAAATAAAATTCCTTTAATATGTGAAATAAAAGGCACTTATCGGGAATTATAACTTGAATTTATCTGAATAACAAAGCTGTTTACAATATTCGACAAAGTGACTTATCAATTTTTCAAGTGGACAGCTGACATCCAGATCAATAACTGGTCGACGCAGAGGCTTGAATAGACTCGTCCAAAACTCCAAAATGGCCGTCTTGGAAAAGTCCAAGTGACGCAATTTTTCTGACAATGAAATCAGCTTTCGAACACAACAAAACAACCAAAATTTAACATATTTAGGGCATATTACAGCATTAAAATGAAATTTGGAAGACTCAAGACTGGGACTAGACCCTTACGAATCTGGGCGTTTCCCTGATCACAGATCGAACCTTTACCCAACGAAAACACCACCAGATTACCTGAATTACCCATACAAGAGTTACCTCAACGTTTCCAGAGGATCTATTAACAAGAACAGTCCTGATTTGCAAGAAAGTAATTAAACGTTCACGAAAAACGTCAGAAATGAGGACGCAAGACGGAACGCTTTTGTTTCAAGGCTTGATGGCGTCATACTATAAAAGCTGATTAGAATATGATTTATAAAATCAGAATATATGAAAAAATGCAAGCTCAAGTCAGTTCACTATCTAAAGCATTTTTTTGTCCGATCAGAACCTAGAATGCACACACAAAAATAAATATTCACGAAATTTCCGAATAGCACTTTTGAAGCCCAATTTTCGACAAAAATGATCATTTTTCACGAATAAAAAACTTTTTTATGAAGAGATGACTCACCTATAACTTACTGGAACTTTGAACAGGAGAACAGTTTTCTCAGGAAATTAATATCGCACTAGAAACTTTCAGCTTCCCTCAAGAACGTTTCCAAAATTACTATGGGAAAAATGAAGTGGACGTGCTTTTATAATCTCAAAGTTGTCGCTGTGACGTCAGTGAAACTGAGCCTGATTGGTCGAAATACTCACCTCCGCGCTTTCTTATTGATCAATTTTGCTCTCCGTCACCATCAACCTCCCACCCAGACAGACACTGACAAGTATTCGTTGTTGATTGGTCGCCCAAACAAAGAAATATTTACAATATTTTTAGGAAATTCTGGTCTTTGTGAAGATTATTTTGCGAAATCAAGCACTCTTTGTTTCACTTAAATTGCACACAAAATTATTTTTAGGTTTCTTGACAAATTTCAACTTCCTAGGTGAATCTTTCGTTGTGGGAGATCGATGGCGACGAAGGAAGTTATTCTTGGTTATGCCGAAAAAAATGTCAAATAAAGATATTCATTTATTTATTTTGAGGAATCGGAGTGTTTAAAATGTTCGAAATTGGAATGATTTCCGAAATTTTGATTGTCTTCTTTCGAAGGAATATATGAATCTACAAGATGTGATACGATTTTCAAGGAAATGAAGCATAAAAAACAGCTGTTATTTCTCAGAAAAACGTCGAAAAGTGGTATTTTTATCAAACATTCAATGAGGAAAGAGCGTTCTATACGTTGCTAGAAAATTCTCTTCGCGGGAATTATTGATGTTCGCAAGTCATTTTTATTCACGTGTCGACTGATGTAATGTGACGGAAAAAGGCAATAAATTTATGAATCATTTGGAGTTCAAAACACCTGGAACTGTCTGGAATGTTCTAGATATCTCAGAGTTCGGGAGAATATTTGTTTGTTTTTACCTTTTTACTTATTTTTTTCCTCCAGTTTTTATGTTGAAGAATCGATTTCTTTATAATTGATAAAAAAATGTTTCTTTAACTTTCAAGAAAAATACGAAATAATTTTCAATTTTTCAAATGAAGTAACTATTCGAAGTCTTTTGCCATTTCAACGCAATTAGTCTGGAGCAAATGAAAGAAAAACGTTTTCTTTACGTTGATGCAGCGTCACCAGAATTTATACAATATTAAATAAAATAATTTGTTCAAACTGAAGTATTGAAGAGCATTCACAGAAATTAACTATTCAAATTGGTTAATTTTTCTAGCAAGGAAATTGATTGCTAATTAATTAATTACTATTAATCAATTTTCTTAGATATATTTATGATCATACAAATTATTACTCTATTTCGAGAATAATTTCCATTAATCAGCTATTTTTAAATATTCACGTTTGTGTAGAATAATTATATAATTTATTGTTATTTTTATTACAATCTGCATTTTCTGAATATTAATGACATTTCCAGTGGCACGTGTTGAAACTTTATTGTTGCTCCCGACGTAGCAAATTCTATTACATAATGAATCCTTAGTAGAGAAGATTTTCCGAGAACAAGATATGCGTGGTGCGATCCAAAGGTATATTTTTAGACTTCCTATTTCTTGTTAGATTTCAGGAATTCAAAAATTGGTAGCTTTTGAAGAAAACTTCATAATCTATTTCAACATAATTTTAGGAACTAAAAATAAAATAAAACTCTTTTGAGATTTCGAAGAAATGATAACACTAGATTTTATAGTTTCTTCAGAGGTCATTGACCTTTTTCAAATATGAATATTATACATTTTGCACTTCTTAAAATCTTTAATACAAATTTTTAATTAAGCAAGCATTGATTCTGTCACGGGATATGAAAATAAATTTCAAATGTATTATTAGACTGAAAAACATTTCTTTTCATTGAAAATATGACGTAAAATAATGCTTAGTTTGTTGAGACATAATTTTTGAAAATCAATTCTCTCAATAATTTTAGATACTTTAACACACAATTGAGCCTTTTTCCAAACTTCTTTTTCCAAATATAGGTGAAGTGCTCGATATTTTTGTTCCTAAAGAACCTATTAATAAAAAATAAAAAATGAGAATTGGATAAGAATTGGTGCTTGAAAATTAAAGGGGATAGTACACAAAAATAGAAACAATTTTATACATAAAAAATTTTTATTACAATAAAGATACAATGAAATTCATCAACTAATAATAGATTTTCTTAAACAGGGGAAAAATTTAACTTTTTCTGTTCCGTAAAAAAATGGAATGGTATTGGGACGACGGCTTCTCTCTTTCATCTTCCGTTCGTGATCCCATTCCTTGTTTTCAGAATTTTTTATTGCATCCACTTTTTCCTCCAAAAACGGAATGAACAAACCTGGAACTAAACCAAATATTCTTTTGAAATTTATTGGATTTCTTTTACATGAAAATTGTAGTTCATCCAAAAATGTCAGCTTGCCGAATCATCTGCGAGTTCACAAAAAAAATAGAAACTTCTCAAGAAAACAAAAAACTTGATTTCAAGATGATTAATAGATTTGTGATACTCTCAGTCTCGTCATCTGATGTCATCATTCGATTAATTTAATTCAATTTTTGATAGGAAGTTAATTTTATAAAGGAATTAAGGATCCAGGTGCAATAACGGAACGAACGCTTGAAAACGATGAGTATTGTCGCAAAACCCCAACTTCTTTTTATCCGTGACGTTCATTCTAAACGTCCTTTAACACAACAGATCAAACAATGCAAAATAAATCCATTTTGAAAAGAATACTCAAATTTCAACAACAAAAAATCATTTTTTTACATAGATTGGAACAGTTGAACATGCAATCAAATTTCAACTGGAGCACTTCAATTTTCAACCAAGAAGGTGAATATTCAAACAAGAAGATTAATTTTCAAATAGAAAGAATGATTTTCTAAGACAAAATACAATGTTTCAACAAAACAGTCGAGTTTCGATCACCAAAAATAATTATTCCCAACCAAAAATGGAACAGTTACATTTTTAGTTTGAAAAACTAATTTCGAACCAAGCATCAAATTTTTATACTAAAACAAAGAATCTTCAACTGAAGGAGTTAAGTTTTCAAACAGATAAATTAACTTTTACTGAAAAAGATGAATTGTCAACAAAAATTTGAATAATCAAATTTTACATTGAAAAAAGGGATGTTTAACTAAATTAAGAATTTTTAACTAAGACTATGGAATTTTCAATTGGAATAAGTTGAATTTGCAGTTGAGAAAAATTACTTAGAAAAAAAAATTGACTTTCAAACGAATTACTTCATTTTTACACGAAATGATGAAGAATCAAATGAAATTGTAGATGCTATACTAAAGTAGTTGAATTTTAAACCAGCAAGACGAACTTGTGACTGAAAAGATAAACATTTAACTAGAATAATTCAATTCTTGGCAAAAAATTAATTTTCATGCGAAAAAAAAACATTTCAACAAAATGGTTGTAATTTGAACCATAAAAATCAAAATTTTCAAACAAAAAAGGAAAAGTGACATTTTTGTCGAATATCATAAAAAATGCTTCAATTTATAACTTGAATTGCAAACCGAAAAGAAGGACATGCGTTAAGTTACAACCAAATTTTCACCAAATCGTCGAATTTTGAACTAGAGAAGATCAATTTTCCGCTAAAAAAAAAACAGTTAAATTGTCAGTTGAAGAAATTTATTTTCAGCCAAACTGATCAATTTTCAGGTATAATGATGTATTTCAAGCAAAAAGATACATTTTTGACCATGAAGATTAGTTTCTACAAAAAAGGCAAATTTTCCTCGAAGTACATTATTTCTCAAGGAAAAAGTTTAATTTTCAAATTCAAAATTTTATGTTCAACCAAATGCTCAAATTTTCACTAAAAAATATAAATTAATTTTTGACAAAGTGTTCACAATTTCAACCAGAGGCGAATCAAAAAATTTTTATTTTCAACAAACAAGTTCAAATTTAAAACAAGTAGTTGATTTTTCAACTAAAAAAGTATGAATCCGCAATCAACAATGTAAACAAGTTTTCTATCGTAATTCAAGATCTCTAAAGACTGCTTGAAGTACTTTCTTTAACCAAAAATAGTAAGTGGGGACTTTAAAATTGCTGGAAATTTTGAATTGGAGGAACGATACTTAAAAATCCTCTCTTCTAAATCCAAACTATAATTAGTTTTAAAAGTTCCCGTTCCATGAAAAAAATTCCCTTTCCTAATGGAAATTATACTTCTTCACTCAAACTCCCTAAAAACTATAATTATTTTATCAAATTCTCAGTTCGAAGTTAGATAAATAAGGAAAAGCAAATAAAACGTGATAAAACACTTTTTTTTAAAATGAAGATAATTATCCTTTCTATATGTTTGGGCTATCATCAATTCGATTATCGAATTTGAGTCAGTTAACAAAATTCCATAAAGCAAAAAAAAATTCTTTCTCTCATGACGTATGGATATATTCGAATATTTTGAGAATCAGACTAAAGTAACGTATCAGATTAAAGTATCATTTCAAATAAAATGATAAGATCTCTTATTGAATTATAAGAAGAAAGCGGTGATTTCTCTTATTTTTTTGGTAGAATTTCTCACAGTCTAGCTAAAGTCAAGTATATTCCCGGTTTTTGAACAAATTTCCGGTTTCCCGGGACTAATTTGTTGAGATAAGATTTATCTCTCCTGTAGCAAATCTAAATTTTTGTTGAAAATTTTATTCAATTTTTGAATTTAAAGTTTTTTTTCAATTGAAAAATCAACTATTTGGTTGAAAAAGTAATCATTTTGTAGAAAATTCATGTACTCTGTTGATGATCTATGTTTCTTCAGGGAAAATTTAATCATTTTTGTCAAAAAAATCTGCCCGCTTTGCGGGCACATTCTCATCGCGCGCTTCGCGCGCAGCTCGCTTCGCTCGCAAGTATCAGCGCG
>WSXT02000006.1:3333460-3351747 GCA_011762715.2 Neuroterus valhalla
ACGCTCATCTACGGAAGGGGGAGGGGGGGTCGAAAATTGCCTAGAATTCGGCTACGTAGTTTATGGACGACCCCTTACTGGCACCAAATTCTTTCTCTTATTCCAGACCAACTTTTAGGTTAATTCGAAATTTTTTCGGTAGTTTTTATCGAGAGACACCGTAGAATTTCAAGAAATTTTAAGTTACATATAATCTTTTCTAACATTTTCAAGAAAATTCCTGAAAAATTTATCCCACAATTAAACCATTTCAAATTTTATTGATTTCAATTTTAATCAAACATCCATTTTATTTTAAAAAACTGATGCAATGATGAAGGGATTTCGTAAAACTTTTCGCTTATCTCCTGTTCATCAAAACTGTTTTTTTTTTGCCCAGGAAGAATATTCAATAATCGGGAATTTTTCCGGTTTTAAACGGCCACCCTGGAACTAAAATTTGGAAGATTGTTGAGTCTGGCAAACGTACTCATTAGATAAATGCTTTTTTTTTGCTACACGCGATGGTAAAACCAGTTTGATACTGTATGACCATAATTATGATGATCGTAGCAAGAGCAAAAGGAAAGGAGGAAAGAGGAAACGGGAAGGGGATTTTATGATGTTGAGGGGCAAAGAAGGGAAGATGAAAGAGGATTTAAAAAAAATAGAAGGGGACTCCGACCAAGGCCATGAAACCTAATCGAGATCGATCTGCATTATATTTTTAGTAACTGGCCCTAATGGCAAAATTGTAATGTGACCTGGTTAGAAGGACGCATGGGGAATAGGAGATTAAGAGAAGGAAGCATATACTAACAGAAATTAATAGCACGAAGGAATACTGAAAAATCAAATTAACGAAACAAAAAAATATTTAAAAAGAAAATTATGATAAAACATTGTCAAAAGTCTTTAAACATGTATTCGTTGACTCTTTTTGGGTGTTGAAGATTTTTTCTAAAGATGTAAAATTGGAGTTTGAACCTACTTTCGGGATACAAAATAGTCTGAAAAGTTGTATACATTTTTTTAAACACAGTGAAATATCAGGAGTAGTCTTCCAGATTACAGGCGTTCCGAAAATGTCGCTTGTGGACATTCTCAGCAAATGCCGTACGCTGAGAGCGGACATCAACCAAGCAGACACTAACCAAGCGGAAAATTTCTTTAATGCGCGAACGAACGAAAACAATTTCTTTCCATGTTATTGTTTTACGCTAGAAATGAACACTTTCAATGAAAAATAATTGAATTTTGAAGATCAAGAATTTTTTCACGATTTACGTTCTTTGTCTTTGATTGTGTTTCCTACCACAAGTTGACATTTTTAAACAGAAATAATACAATTTTGAAGGTTCATAATTTTTTAAAGATCTTATGTTATGTTGGTGCTTTTACAAAAAATCTAGGTTAGAAGATTAAGAAAAAATTAATTTTTGAACAAAACTTTCAAATTTTTAACAATTTCAGGTTATATCAATGTTTTCTCCCTGTAATTATTTGAATTCAGACTATTGGATTTCAGAAAAGTTGGATAATTAAAAAAAAAAATTTGTTAAAGTTAGCATTTCACATAGAAAATTGCTATTTAGGGTGAAAAATAATTGAAATTTTCACGTTCTCAACAATTTTAGGCCATATTCGCTTTTTAAACCAGAAATATTGATGCAGATTTTAAAGAATCAAAATTTTCAAACTATTTCAGGTTATGTTAACATTTTCTTCTGAATTCGGTTGGATAGGAAAACCATCTGGATTCCAAGGAAGATTAATTAATAATATAATATTTGGAAGAAAATATAATAGTTTTAACAAAATTCAGGATATTAGAATAATGTTGCATTATGTTAGTGTTTATCGTTGGAAATAGTATTTTAAACAAAATAGAATATTGTACAAACGAGATTCAGGTCTTTCTCAGAAAATTTTAGGTTAGGTTGGATTTTAAACCAATTCGTTTTCATTTTTATAAAAACCTTTCAGATTTCGAAAAAGAGCATTTTTTCAGTTGTAATTTGAGGTAGCGGTTTTCACCAAAAATATTTATATAGATCTCGGAGAAGGTTCAAAATTTTGAAACAATTACAGGTTATGTTGATGTTTTCTGCCGGAAATCGATCAAGGTAAACGAAAACTCCTCAATTTCGGAGCAGATTGAAAAATTTTTTACCAATTCTGAATAATTCCTGATGACATTTGCTTTTTTCTTCAAAAATTTGTATTTTACAACGAAAATTATTATAATGTAGACCAGATTCATAATATCTCTACATTGATGCATTTTGTCAGTGTTTTCTATTAGAAAGGGATGTTTTTAACACAATAAAAATATTTTGCATGAGAGATCAGAATATTTTCTTAACAATTCTAGGTTATGTTGGTTTTTTATATCACAAGTCGGTATTTTTTGTGGAAAATCTCTAGATTTGGAACAAGAGTTCTTATCAATAATTGTAGGTTCAGCTAGCGGCTTTCGCCTGGAATATTGATATATATTTCAAAGGAGATTCAAAGTTCTCAAACTATTTTAGGTTATGTTGAATTTTCTCTGAATTCTGAAAAACATAAATGATTTTCTAACAATCTTGGGCGACGTTGCTATTTTACTTAAAAAATTTGTATTTTGAACCAAAAATAATTAGAATTTGAACAAAGATTAAAATAGTTCAATAATGTTGCATTATGTTCAATTTTGGTTCTCTTGTTTATTGTTGAATTGCAGGAGGGTGTTTTTTATTTACAAATTTTAAAATTGGAATATGATTCTTTTTTTTCTGATTAATATTCATCATCGACATTTTCATTGAGTTGACAGTGGACAAGTCACAAGTTCTGTATGAATCCAAAAACTCTCAGCTTTGTAAGATTGAATTTTTATAATTTAATTACCGTGAGAAATGTTTGCTAACCGTGAAAAATCCGGAAAATCACCAAACACTTATGTGTTGCATTTATGCGCCTCTTCTTTAATTTCTTTCCATATTTGATGTTCCTCAAAAAATCTCAACAATATAAGGTTATCTTGGTTTTCTTACAACAGAAATCGACGAAAATATCTCTTTTTTAAACCAGTTGAAAAGCCAGCGGGATGATTTCCTTCGATTCAGAGAATCTTTTCCCTTAATATAGTTTGCAAATAATAATAATAATATAATAATGATAATTTATAGAATCATCACACTAAAAAAGCTTTCCCTGATTGTCTTAGACTAGTTGATATTCTTTCTTTCGAATCGCAAACTAGTGTGGTCGTTTAACCTTATTTCTCGAAGTTACATAAATAATTAATCGGGTCGAATGAACTAAGCATAGAATAACTATTTTTTTCCATTAACTCTTTTATTGATTCGAGGATATTATTTATATAACAAGAAACTTCTAGTCTTCTCTCTCATTTTTCTTCTTATTCTAGAAACCTATTCCACGTAGGGAAAGTTTAAAAATTTCCATCTGTCAAAACATATTGCAAGTGCCTGAACATAAATATCTCAAATAACAAATGAGTGAATTATACATTTGAAAATAACAACTCTTCTTCCCTCCTTTTTTCACCCAAAATTTTTATTTCGACGTTTAAATGAAATTTTCGTAAATCCCGAAAGGATATCCGATGTAGAAATTCAGATCGGGGTTTATTTGGGTTTTTCAGCCAAGAGAGATTTCTTAGTGGAAACAGAAACGAAATTTTAACCAAGATGTGGAATTTTCAATATTTTTTTTTGCAATTTTTTTTTTCCGAAGTATTAGAATTTCCAGCTCAAATTTTACTCAAATTGTTGAATTTTTAACTGAAAAACATTTTTCAGGCAAGAAGAAAGATTCTTTAACTATTCTTAACATTACCGTCAAAAAGACGGCCAATAAACAAAAATATCGAATTTTCAAGTAAGAGGCTGTAACTTTTTGAGAGAAATGTTGGATTTTCAACTGAAGAGGTACAAATTTCTTTCAAAAAAAGAGAATTTGCTTCAGAAAAGTTGAATTTTTAAACCAAAAAAATGTATTTTTATAGAAAAAGAGGCTGTTTTCAACCAAATAGTTTAATTTTTCATGGAATTAGTTTAACTAACAACGGAGTAGTTGAATTTTCAATAACCAAACAGTATTTTTCAGTCAAGAAGAAAACAAATTTTACCCAAATTGCTGAACTTTCAAAAGAGAAAGATATATTTCCAAGAGAATTGTTAAATTTTCAACCAAGGAAAAATGAACTTCTACCGAAAGAGATTAGAGATGTATTAAAAAAATAAAATATTCTACCAAAGAAGTTTTTTCACTTCACAATAAAAGTCAACGTGATTGTGGATTTTTCAAGCAAAAAAAAATTGTCCACTCAAAGTAAGGAGTCTTCGAACGAAACAGACCCTTAAAACGTTCTCTTTGGAATCTATTTGGAATCGCTGGAAATCTCTTGAAATTGCCTTTTCTAGAATTCAGTTCTCTACAAAGCTTTTGAAATCCTGAAAAATTCTTCGACATCTTTCGAAATTTTCAAACTTCCTTGAAATTATTGGGAATTTTGTTAAATAACTTAAAACCTTCGAAATCCTTCAACTTTTCTTGATTTCTTCATATCTCTCGAAATTGTTGAGAGGCGTAGAGATTCTTTGAAAAAAAAAATTATTCCTTTAGATTCTCTGGAAATTTGTCAGAATCTTTGGAGATAGAATGATTAATTAAAAGTGGGTAGAAATAACTCAAAATTTCTTGAATATGATCCAAATAAATTTGTCCATCGAAGTTCTCTATGGAAGAATTGTCTGTAATTCAAAATGATTTTCTCGATTCCCAAGTTTTGTAAGGAAAATAAGAGTCGATGTGTTAAAGAAATGCTTTCTTCGATTTGAAATTTTATTGTTCAATGATACAAAAAAAATTAAAAGTCTATCTGCGATGGTTTGACATTGAGAGGAGACTTGAAATAAATTCCTCAAAAAATTTCAAAGATATCTTTGAAATTATCGCTAGAGGAAAAAAAACACCCAAGGAGTATGAGAAAAACAAGATTGCATAATAGACTTGGGAAATGTCGATACCACAGTTTGTGTTATGTTTCCCTTCTTTGAGAGACGGCCAACACAAACATTGCGGTGGATTGCAACAAAAATGCGGAAAGGAATGGAAAATTAGATATGTTCGAATAATGTTTCCACATTTCGTCATCTTTCCGTCGAAAATTCAGACTTTTGGTTTTCTCGGACATATCGTCAGCTTAGCGCAAAATCATCTGAGGCAAGAAGGTGCCGCTCAGAGAATGTGGCAAGAACGTGCCGCTTCAGAAACTTGCCAAGAAGGTACTAATTATAAAAAAAGGCAAGAACGTTTTAGGAATTCTTCTTCTTTACTAATGCCCGTGCTATTAGAGAAAATTCGAGTCACAAAAATGCATATCTGAACGGGCACGTTCTTGGCTATTTTCCCAGAGTGGCACGTTCTTGTCTATTTTCTGAAACGGCACGTTCTTGCCTCAGCTTCTGACAGGCACGATATTGTACTTACTCCATGATATATGCATGAAAATTTTATTGGTTTAAACCATTTTCGGTCTTGACTATTACATTGTTACGATAATTATATTTCATTGTTGAACCAACGCGCTTATCTTGATTCAGCGAAATCATTCTCTGTGATTCTTTATAATTCCGTTATGATATCATTAAGATTCTCGAAAAAGTTCTTGTTATGAAAGATCGCAATATTTTTCACTAATATTGTAAATGTTACCATTTAGAAATTACCCCATTTGTACGTATGTGAATCTGGTCAGTGCTTAGATATTTACTAGAACAACTCGTCGGGTTAACGCAATATCATGCTCATTCAGAAGCTGAGGCAAGAACGTGCCGCTTCAGAAATGTAGCCAAGAGAGTGCACTTCAGACAAAACAGCAAGAACGTGCCGATTCAGAAATGATTTTATTCGATTTGAAACATATTTTTGAAGGAACCACAGGTTTTCAAGAGATGACGAAAGATTTCCATGGATTTTAAAGAAAATTAAAAGCGCTTTCATAGAAATGAAGGGAATTTACAAATTTTTGTTTCCTTGCAATTCAAAGGAATTCCTTTGGTAGATTGCCATTTAATACCTTTCTTTGAATCGAAGAATCTTTTTTGGGAGTCTTACTTGAATGTTTTGAATTTTTTCTTTTACTGGAAAGTTTTTTCACATCTGCAAAGTTGAAAAGAGTCTAATTCGAATGTGAAGATGAGGGAGGCACCGGTCAAATATAATTTGTGGAAAGCGAGAAACGCAATCTGGCTGAGACGTATGTTTCGAAAATAGAAGCAGGAGTTCCAATTCAGAGAGAGGAGACAAACTCTCTTCTTAGAGACATTAAATCTTGTTTTCATAATTTCAAGCTTGCCCTCGAAGAGTTATAATAATAAATTCGACAATTAAGAGTTAATTTTCATTCACTTTGCCAAAATTAAATGCTTACGAAATCCACAACTGCATCAGCATAATTTCTTTCATAATTTCTCTATTTCAGGGATCATAGTCCGTACACTTCCTTGTTCCTTGTTTGGTCCCTTTTTACTCAAATTTAGAAAATCCTTCGAAATACCTAAAATCGAGGATTCTGATCTTTTTTGGATCTCCTTCTTACACCCTTTCTAGAAATATCCTCCTCTCCTACCACGAAAATTGAACCAATGTACTGAACAATATGTATCTTAAGAGAAGAACAATATTTTTAGACTTGATAATTATTTGGGCACTCAAATGTCTGATGGGAAGATTTGCAATGTTTTCTGAGTGCAAACTTAGAACCTGCATGTTGAATGTTGATTCGACGAAATTACACTCTCGTGGTCGTTTCGAACATAATTTTATCATTTGGTGCTATTAATGACATCTTGCTGATAGAATCTAATATTTAAAATAATCTTACAACCTATCTGGAAGAATAATTTGGGATGAGTCGTGGAGGAGATATTAATTAAGTTACAAATGCTGATTCGTCTGATGTTGAAGCAATATGATTGTGTTTAATGATCCATAAATAGGTCTATTAAATTTCTATTTTTGAAGCTTTTCTCATTTACTGAGTTCTGTTGCTAAAGGAATTCTTACTAACTTTTTTCTGACTCGGTTGCGATTCCAAAATATCTATCATTCAAATGTAGCTTCAATAACATAAAGCTGGTTCAGGGTGTAACTTCAGACAAATGTTTCAAAAACCCATACAGAAAATACCGAGTGATTTACACTCACCGCTTGCTGGGGGCCAGTATCGGGGTTTGTGGTCCTCAGGCGATAGCAATTAAAAATTCAGTTCGAACCAGATTTGAAGCGACGACTGACTAGGCGAAGTTAAACACTCAGGACCGTATGCATAGTCCCGTGAATACGTGCGTCGCAAGTCTCCAAGTAAACAACTTCTATACTACGCATTACGGTACTGCCTTTTCAAGGCTGATGGGCTGTCGTGCTGCATAATGGGGCTCGGGGGGCGGGAAAGAATCACTCAAGTATGAACGGCCGAGAAACTGGCCCTCTGCCGATAGGCGCCCCGGCAAGCGGTGAGTGTACCTGATTTTAGAGTGAACCCTACCTACAAAGAAAATTATCTTGACATGGTTGAAGTTTAGCAACCAATTGATCCGAAATAACCCACTCGAATATTAGTCCTAAAGAAATTTTCTAACTCATTTTTCTTGTGCGGTCAAGTAGACACCCTAAAATCTCATTTGAGATAAGTCGTTTACCTTATCCACCTTCATCAAATTATAATGTCAGCACTACCTAAAAGGAGTGCTCAGCAAGTTTAGGCGTGGAAACTTCCGACTTATCTCTAGTTCCACCCATCACCACTGTATTAACTACCATTGCCCATTTACCTGACAGCGTTTCCTGACTATTTTAATGACAGAGTTCGAGAAGCAGGAAAACTTGATTTGACGTCAGACCTATAGAAGCTAAGCTTTAGTGGTGTAAGGTCAGGACCTATCTTGTAGAGTTAGAAGACACTTCGGATGAGATTAGGTTCTACTACCTCGCACGTGAACGCTGACGCGAATACGTCTGTTTGCTCTTCCTATTTTCGCACCCGTCGAGTATACATATAAAGAGTCGTCCTCGGGACATTCTCAGGCGATTTGGCAGCGATCCGCGATTTTCTGCGTCGCGCGACTCGCGTCGTTCGCGCGACCACGACCCGTTAGTTTATCTTACTTTTTCGACACATCGCAGTCTCGAAAGAAACCATTTGTTCCCTTCTATCGCGAGTTCAACCCTATCAACAAATTTCATCCTTAGTATCATCATCATCATCATTAGTATTATCAGGAAACTTGATGATGGATGTTGACTAGTGTTAGGTCTAGAAGTCTTATAAGGCTTATAAGGAATGTGGCTGACGAATTAGATTCGTAACCAAAAGTGTCCCATGTGTCTATGGTTATTTTCAGTTGAGGCCAGATATCAAATACCAAAGAGAGGGTTACGGAATGTGGCTTCAAACAGATCAGTTTGAAGATCAGTTACTGATCAATATCCGGATAAAAGTGATTGTTCTTTAGGATTTAGAAGATAGTGATTAGTGTTTAGGATATAGAGAAGTGAGATAATAATACTGAATTCGGAATGATGCTCAGGATGGTCTTGCTGAAGTAACGAGGAAGGTGACAAAGTGAATAAAAGATTGAGAAGATTGAGAAGAGACCTACGAGATCGGCGGAAATGGGAAATTCTAATAGTGATGTTGATGTTGAGATGAACGCCCTATCTGCTGTACCTGGTGATCGACCGCATGTCACGGTTAATATTAACTTTATATTCTGCAATCAACATTTGCTTCTTTAGTATCACTATACCATCATGTGCAGTCATTCTGAATTAGCTGATGATAGATCATCATTCATCATGCTTCTTTTTTCGATTTTGCAGGGAGTTTATTGTTTTTCTTAACAGATAGTTGTAGTTGCTTGTGTTATAAGCTAGAGATCATGCTTTTTATGAAGAATTTCCGTAGCTAGAAGTTTAGTCGAGCTGAATAATTAGAGCCTAGATGATGAAAAAGACATGATACTAGATGGTGATATTAGTCTTCTGGCTGTCGCTTCTTTCAAGAGACTGGCCTGATTAGTGGAAAATTATTAGAGAAGTGTTATTCTTTCAGAACAGCCCTATGCTTTCTTTTGTAACAATTATTTGTATCAAATCCAATTGCAAATTCTTGAGAGCAATGTGGAAGATGAGAAAAAATTTGGTCGATCCTCTTGTCTTCTAATGAAAAAGTATTTCTGTACAAGCAATGTTGAACAGATTATGCGAGCAATTTTAAGGAATTTTGAGGAATTTTCAGGAAAAACGTAATTCATTGAGTATATTATAATTATTTTGAATGAGTACAAACTTGAAAGTTTTTTATTAACAAATAGTGTTTGTTGCGTGTGTCATGCGCTAGGGATATGGCTTCCTTTAAAGGATTTTCATAGGTGCAAAATTGTTCTAGATAAAGAACTTTGAGTCCAAATAATGGATAATATTTACTTTTAGATGGTTATATTTGTCTCCTAGTTGTCGATTTTTTAAAATAAATAATCTGATTGGTAGAAGATTAGTGGAAAGTTTTATTTTCCAGAAACAATCTTATGTTTTTTTTTTGTAACAATTGTTTGTTCTAAATCGACTTCCAAATATATAAGAATATGTTCTTGAAGCCTAAAGAATAGTTATAAAAGCATTTTTTAGAAAAATTGCGCACGAAGTTGAAATGTTCCTATTAACAAAGAGTGGTAGTTGGATCTAGGTGATGAGTTTTTTAGCCTGGATGATGGATGAGATGTCCTTCTAGATAGTCCTGTTAGTCTATTAGTGTCGCTTATTCCTAGCATTCATCTGATTAGTAGAAGATTGGTAGAAGATAAGTAGAAGAGTGTAAATCTTCAGCCAAAATCTTAGGTTTTCTTGTAACAATTCTTTGTTTCGAATTGACTTCTGAATTTGTGGGAGAAATGTTCTGGAAGACTGAAGAATAGATTATGCGAGCAATTTGAAGTAATTTCAGAGAATCTTTAAGGGAAGTGTAATTTATCGAGAAACGTTCATTTGTTGGTTCTATTCCCAGTATGGATGATTGAATAATAGTGAAAAGATTGTTAAACTTCTTTGTTAATCTTTGAAATAGCATTAAAGAGAATAACAAAACCTGAAATTAGAATGAATTCTATGACGCACAGTGGTTGAAAATGATGAAAAGCTGGCCAAAAGTCGAAAAAAAATTTCCTTCAAACCTATCTTCGTTGATTGTTAATACTTGGGTGATATTTTCCCCATCGTTTTCCAACTTTGTAGTTGAGCAAACGTTCTTACTTGCTCCAAGTTATCATTTCAAAAATTGACCGTCGGGATGACTCGTAAAACGTTCGTACCGGTGAAAAAAATCGTTCGCTCCGAAAGTGCATCACTTTTTAATGGATTATCGGATTTTGATTCTACAAAGTAATCTCCTCCTGAAAGTAGGTATAATTTTCTGTTGTTTACAGGAAACACGAAGTGATATGGTTTCACTTTGATATCTTGTCAATCTAATAGATATAAGTTCAATGTTCATAATTACAAGTATGCATTCAAAAACGTTCTTGAAAAAAATTCCGCAAAACCCCGTTTCCGAATTTTTTTCTCATACCAACATGACCTTCAAGTAACTTATGTCAAAAGCCCAACTGCCACGTATTGCAACTTTCTATATTATCGAAAAAAGTTTCGTAAATAATTTAAAGACAGAAAATGTAAAAAGCTTCAAATAAAAGCTTCAAATAAAAATTGTAGATCCTTTGAAATTCATATTTCATGTTCAACATGTTTTTACCCTTCGACTGATGGCCTTCGACTAAATAAACGAACCTAATATCAAATTCTTAATCAGCGACTTCAAAAACCCCTGTTAACAATTTTTTGAGTAAATGAGATGTAATTTTTCAGTATTCGTCTGACATTCTCAATCCGCCATTTTGTTTCCAGGAACTCCATGTCAAATTCCTAATCAGCGACCTCGAAAACCCCCGTACACAATTTTTTGAGTGAATCCGATGTAATTTTTCAGTAGTCGTCCGCCATTTTCAATCCGCCATTTTGTTTTTCAAAAAATTCAATATAAAATTCTAAATCAGCGACCTTAAAAACCCCCGTATACTATTTTCAGAGTAAATCAGATGGAATTTCTCAATATTTGTCCGCCATTTTGTTTTCGACAAACTCAATACCCATCTCTTAATCAGCAACCTTGAATACCCCAATATGGCAAGTTTTAGACAAATCGGACGATACTTTCGACTTTTGACCAGCTTTTCGGGATTTTCAACTACTGTGTGACGGTTGGAAAGCAAACTTTTGTTAAACATGAGGAATTGATTCAACAATGAGAGTAGTATCTAAAAAGAAATAATACATTGTTAAGTTTTGACTTAATATCTGGAGTAAAATTTTCCTTGAAAGCCCTATCGATACGATAACTAATAACTAGATTGACTGTATTTAGAGTTGAAGGAAACAATAACAGTTTTCCATGTACTTTTGAACATTAGGGTAGTCCTTAGTTACATGGTATTTCTTTTGGAATTCGTTTGGTCCCAGTCGCGAATTTCTGAAAAGAAAGTATGTTGTGTTTGAAAATGGAACATATTGACGAAGGTTAAGGAAAGATCATCCTGTGTGTGAATTTTTGAAACACTATCCAATGTATTGTCGGATGTCTACCTTATCAGCTGTTTCGTAAACTTTCAGGGAAAATCCGGTTGACAAGGTCTTCTGATCTTTGCAAGAATCTTTTTCCTGATAATTATAATTTTTTTATGGCAAGAAGTTGATAAGGACCATCCAAGACCACATCTCACCAACGTATTCACACTAGCCCTCTCCCTATTCTTAAAAAAATATGTATTCAGAACTGTAAATGGAACATTTCTTGTGGGGAATCAAAATAAGATCACCCGATTCGTGAATTTTTGAAACACTGTTTCATGTTCGTTCTTTCGGTTCCCATAATATTAGGCAGAAAGACATAAAATTTTTAACACCTTCCTTCTCTTTTGGATAGAGAGGTATTGTGTGCTCTGAACAACAAGTAAAACTGAAAATGAATAGTTTTGTGGAAGTTTAAGAAAAGACCATTCGATTCGTGAATTTTTATAACATCTTCTTACATGAAATGAAAACCTACATAACATGTCAGCAATTCGGTAAATTTTGAAGGAAACCCCGTAGTGTCCGAGTTATTTAAACTGTTGCAAAAATGTTCCCTATTTCCATAATAATGGACAGAAAGATACAAAATTTGACACATCAGCCTTCTCTTTTTAATGGGGCATCATTTTCTGTTCTGAAAAACAAGATATCCTTGAAACTGGATATAAAACGTTTTGTAGAAGGTTAAAATAAGATCACCTCATCTGTGGATTTTTGGAATACCTTCTTTCGTAAAATGGCAACCTTCGTAGCATATCAGCAATGTGATAAACTTTTGGAAAAAACCCGCAAAGTGTCCGAGGCTTTTAATCTCATGCAAGAATGTTCCCAATTTCCATGATAATGGACAGATAGACATCAAATTCGACACGGCAGTCTTCTTCTTTTGGATAGAGAGGCATTGTGTGTTGTGTCTCGCAAAGAAGTGATGCCCACGTTGATGTTAAAGTAATAATAGCAGGAGGTCTTGGCGCCTACGGCACGTGTAGGGAGCACCTTCGTAGATGTTATAGAATCATGACTAACGCCTCCGCAAACGCAACCCAGTGCTGATTAGTTGATTCGTTTTGAAGCGAATTGCGCGTGGTAGAAAAAATGATGGTGGAGAGTAGACTCTGGTGGGCGACTTTAGCTTGGCAACCGAATAGATTCTTGGCATGGGGGGTTCCTTTCCCTATCTATAGGTCGAGTACCCTACTCGTTACGGATATGTATACAATGTATATATATATTATGCATACTCTATGATGCCTCTCACACACAGACAGTTAATTGTCTTCAGGCGCCAGGAATCATACAAGTGGAACTTCCAATTTTATTTTCATCCAAGACTCACTGATAATAGTGTAGAGACACGGAAATACATTGTTTGTTTCCAGTTTTGGGTTATAAGATCGTTTTGATTGTTTAATTGGATCTATAAAGGAAAAAACAAAGTGTCATCTTCAGCTCGGAAAATTTGAGACGGCTTTGAATGTCAAGCGTTGGGAAGGTTGATAAATGCCAATTTTGAGGAAATTTGAACCATCAGAACTGACTTCTTGATACATGACAATTGGAGTGTTCTCAATATTTTTACTGAAATCAGCTGAAACCAATTGCTTCGCATTTTCTGTGAACATCCTTATATACAAACTGTCCAATTTCAAAAATTATTTCCTGTAAAGTTAGCAAAGTCGAAGATAGCATCCTGTGGTTCTAAGGTCAATTTCGTTTTTTCCCCGTAGGTTGTAGTCCTCAAATGCAGAAGGGGAGCATTGTGTTAGATGCTTCTGGATGTATTGATTTTTCCCCCAAAGTTTTGCTTAGGGTGTGCATGATATAGGTTCCATATAGCTCTGCTCCTTCCAAAGTTCAAGGTTTATTCCTTACTCAAGAAGAGTTGAAAGTCTCTATTGTTTATTGTTATTCAGGATCGTTTATTGAACTTCATTTGTGACGCAATGTGGTGTTTCTCGGATGATTAGCACTTGAAAGTAGTAGAAGACAAACAGGATTTGTAGTATTTTTTCATGCAAGAAAGATATAAGGTACTTTAATGTACTTATTTTGCCACAAATAACACAATTCAAGGAAGTTGATTTTTCATTTCTTTTCAGTTGTTTGGAATTGTTTATGAGGATAATTGTTGGTCAAGGTGAAGATCGATCATTTTAAAATTTGCCGAAAAGGTCTAATATTCTTTTTAAGAAAAATGGATACTAGCAATTAACATCTGGATGTTGACGATCTGTATATTTAGATTCAGCAAACAGAAATATTACGTCTCAATATTCCAAATACGTAATCCGAATATTTGAGACACTGAAATAAGAAGGTAGGACTTCAAAACTGGTATTGCCTTGGATATTATTGTTGAATATCTTGGTTGGTAATTCATGTCTTTTGTTGGAATTTTTTTCAACTTGCCCATCTTTCAGAAGCGAGTTAATATTTCTTAGTTGCAATAGCATCTGCTTGGTTGATAATTGATATGTTTTTCATTCAAAAGTATTATTTTTGTTTTTTAATAATCCTTTCAATCTGCAAACTGCGCATGGGTGCACATAAACACTGCTCAAACATTTTTAATATCTCAGATATTCATATTCAACATCTCATTTTATAACTTTCCTGCTATCATCTCATAATATTCCGGATTTTCAATGTTAACATCTCAGGCTATAAAAGCGTTATAATAATCTGCAATTAGCCATTAGTTGTGCAATATCCAGATATGAGGTGGCATTATGCAAATTTTAGAATTGCTACACATGGAAGGTTCAAAATTTCTATTCATTTCAGTAGTAGGTTCGTAGAATAGTTTTTCCCATTTTAAAGACCAGACTGCAGGAGACTGTGCGCCTCTCAGTTTACACCATGAACCGATCATCACTCCTTTGATAAAAGCAAAAGAGTTACGCTTACTCCAAAAGGGATTTAGCTTAATGTTACAATAAAAATAAATAACAATACCTGTATTTTTAGCATCTATTTCTTGCTATCTAGTTGTTTCCATGCAACGACTACCACGTTCTAAATAATGATTTTCGAATTCTTATGTACTATTTCTCATTTTCGCAGAGAACGCCTATGCGCCCGATGATAGCGGAATACGACCCAAAGATGCACGGGGTGAAAACAGAACTTTCAGACATGGTTCTCGTCAAGTAAGTGTTTAGTTTGAGTTAAAAGAAACCGACGCGAACGAACGGTCAACAGTTGATCGAGCGATTCACTCCACTTCTACGACCAATCATCACCATTGCTTTCTTGCCAAATCCAAATAGTCAGTGCTCAAGCAAACGTGAGTGACTCCCGAGGATCATATATTGTGCATTACTTACATATCTCTTATGCTCACGTTTTATTTCTTTTTTTGAATAAATATTCATAAATCAAAATACGCATACCGCCTTATCCTTTGAGTGTTCAACTGTTCAAGTTCAGCTAGTCAACCTTGAAGAAGTTTGCTGCCATGACGTTCTTTCCTAATCAGAGACAGTGCATGCTCTAACTAATGACAGTCATGATGAAATATTTTTAAGGCAATCTTTTGGTTTTTCAGTTATATTAAGTAGGGCAGCCTTGCTTGTAGAATTATCATTATTCCATCAAAAATGACACAAACAGGCGTCTGAAAGGACACATACATGCATACTAAAAGACATGACCCTTTGATGCATCTTGAACCCAAGAATAGCTTGAACAGTATCAACTGATACCATCTTGAATTGAGTTTGAAAGCTGCCTTCCCTCGTTTTTGCTAAACAACATTCGTTGTCGAGGACATTGCGATAGGTGTAGAATGCCTTCCGGATGTCTAAACGATCCTACAACATCTCAAAAAGTCCTGAAATTTTAAATAAGATATTTGAATGAGCACAAGTTGATGCTCTAATTTCGAATCCGGGCTCTATTTTACAGTATCAGCTGTACTGTTCAATAGTTAGTTGCAACATTATTTCTATGATTTCTATAAATAAAAAGTTGCAATTCAAATCAAAAACCCTGCATTGATATTTTGTTGGCAATGAATGCTCTTTCTAATGAGAATATGTTTTTCACGTGTTATCAGTGGATAATGTCCAAAGTATCCTATTCTCTTGAGTCTTCAATGCATACAAATCAAGTCATGTAGCCAGATTTTCTTGACATTTTCATTATGCCTATTATTGGTTGTAACGCTCTTTGAGGATGAGAGTGATTTGATTATAAATGGAACGTGATGAATGGATCCTGATGAAATGCTGAATGGCAGAGATAATGATAAATGCAAGTTGGAGAAGTGACGCTTGATGAATGGAGGAGTGGATGAGGAAAGATGATTGAGAAATAAGTATCTGGTATTAGAACCAGGAAATATTGAATTCCCTTCTTGGTTTCCTCGGCGCCAGAAACCTCTTGGCAAATGTCTTGGAATCTAATTCTAAATTATGATTCGTTTAGAACGAATTCACAATCATCTTCACTGATTTGTTTAGCTGTAACGGTTTTGCGTAATCAAACAATTGCTCTGAAGTGGTACTCAATTCCAGATGCTATAAATCATTTTCAACAGTCTTCAGAATACCCAGCCTTCGAGCAAGCTAAAAATTTTAGGACTCAAAGGATCTTTCAATTCACTCCACTTTTCAATTGAATCCACTTCCAAATTGACTTTTAACTCTTTTTCATGGGAAAATGATTGAAATTGTAAGAAAATAGTCTGATATAAAAACATGAAATAGCTTGTCAAGATGAATGTGTTGCTGTAATTTTCCTTACATCAATGGTTATTACGCTGTTAGGATGATGGCTGGAAGCCAAGAATTCAGAAAAGCTAATCGTCAAAAGACTAAAATTAAGAATGAATAAAAGCATATGAGCGAGTATATTGTGTGGGAGTGACTGAAGGAAAGAAAGGAATGGCGAAAACGGATGTAGGGTGTTATCGAACCGGTTCGAACTTCGAAATTTACGTCAAGTCTGGCATTGATTTAACGTCATGGTAGCGAAACGCCTTCGTCTCATACACGCATGACTCGAATTCCCCCTGCTCTTTGTCAATACGCTCTTTCTCTATAAGAAGAATGGCTTTTTGGAAGCCATTCATCAGATTCTTTTCATATTTGAGGAAAAAAGAATAACCAAACTTCATTCAGCCACCGGAAAAATAAGGGAAATGTGTTGAAGATAAATTTTGGAACGGTTCAAAAAAAAGAACGTATTTCGGCAAAAATTTCACCAAGGTTGGTAGAATGTTTCTGATGCCATGCACTATCAGCTTTGGCAGAAAAAACATTAGTGAAAAAATCGAAGTAAAATTCAGAATCTATCACATAAAACATGAATTTAACATTGCTCTTACTCATAAATCTTACCTGCAATATCTTAGATGTAAACGAACTTAAAATTAATTATTCTTCACCACTTAGCAGGAAGCAGCTGATAGGCGTGGGCTCGCCATTTTGATCCAGTGTTCTTAAATTGAATAACGGTAGATAGCGCTGGCGTCGCCACTTGCTACTTGCTACTTTTCGAATAAAAATAAGACATGAAGTAAAGTTGGAGATGAATTTCGAAACGCTTAAAAATAAAATCTATCGCGACAAGAGTTTGACCAAGGTCGGTAGAATAATTCTGACGTCATTCGCCATCAGCTTCGCTAAATAGAACATTAATGAGTCAATCGAAGTGAAATCCAAAATCTATAACAAAAAACATGGCTAAATTATTGCTTTTGCTGGTAAATCTGACCTGAAACAGCTTGGATGAAAACAAAATTGAAATTATATTTGATGAACTCAATTAAAGAAACAATTAAAATATCATTAGCGGTTTTTTTTTTGCAAGAATGGGCACAAGTGACTCGTCAACATATTTTTTTAATTCTGCGAAAATTTGGGTGACATTTCGACACCAAAAGGCATAACTTGTCAGAGAGCGATGTACAATGCAAATCTGCTCGGACCTGTTAACTAGTAGAATACCGAGATTTTCTGTGAAATTATTTGCGATTATTTAACAAGCACTTGATAGACTTTTTTTGATATCGACATTTTTTATAATTATTCTTTGCTTCTCTTCTTCGCTTATCGTATCAGTTTATGTAAATGGAACGATATATTATTATCTGTACCGAAAAAAGTGAGAGGGGTTTTTATTTGCCTCAGAATTTCAATTGTTCCGTTCAACTTTAGTGTTCAGCGCAATGTTTAGAAAAGTGGTTGTTCTGTGGTGCCCGAATAGGAAAATAAAATTCCGAAATGAAGAAACTGTCGACAATGAAATTCCTGGCTCGTAAGTTTCTAAAAATCTTGCTCTGTATAATTTTCTCCGAAGCAGGTTCTTTTTGAGTCTTAAAATCCGTGAATGCGTATGCATATCTCTTTTTTGAAATGTTATGCATTCGGTTTGAAATATAAAACTCTATGTGCCCATCATTTTTTGTTACATTCTCATCTCATTCGTATGATATAAAAAAAAATCAGGAACCAATAAACCTTTAATTACGGCGCTGGATACAAAAAAGAGATATCGAATTATATGGCTAGAGTGGAGGGGGGGGGGGGGGGGTTGAAGACCTGTAAAGGAAGTTGCGAATTTTTGTTGTTTTGAGCAAAAGAGTGGGCCTTTTTTTAAGTGCAACT
>WSXT02000006.1:3351847-3375377 GCA_011762715.2 Neuroterus valhalla
TACGGATAATTATCGGCAAATTATCCAATAATAATAAAAACGATTTTCAAAAAGTGTCCTGCTAACTTGAAGGACGTCTTTTTTCTCCGAATCCGATTATTCTCCTTGTCTACGCCTATTCTCCTTGGCTATCTGTACCTTCTTTGTTCACGTTTATCTTCGCAGCTACATTTTTTTCCCCTTGTCACATCCATTTTCCTCAGCGAAGCCAATTTTCTTTAGGTATACCCATTGTCTTTGGTTTTGCCTATCTCCTCCAACAACGCCTATTTTCCTTGGCTACGCCTATTTCCCTCAGCCACGCGTATAATCTCAGCTAAACTCATTTTTCTTCAACACACTAATTTTTATGGTCACGCTAATTTTCTTTGGTCACGCCTATTTTCCCCAACTGCACCCATTCTTTATTGTTTCTCTTATTTCTCCCAGCTACTCCTATTTCCTTTGTCTGAGCCTGCTTCTCTTTGCAACGCCTATTTTTCTTTGCTACGCCTCTTTTCCTCGGCTACCCTAAACTTTGAGCCATGCGATCTACACTTCAATACGCCTTTTTTCCTTGGTCACACCCATTTTCCTTAGATAAATCCATTTTTCTCCAACTTTTTTCCATAACTACACCTTTTACGTGACCACGCCCTTTTACATAACCATGCCCTTTTACGTCACCACGACTCCTTGACTTCGTCTTCGGTTTGTTGACAACGCCTATTTTTCGACTATATCTTCTTTTTTGCCCACGCCTTTCCCCCTCAAAACACCTTTTTTCTCATCTATTCCTTTTCTTTTGACTATCACCTTCTTTATTTGACTACGCCTTTGTCATACTACGTTTTTCTCTCTAATTACGTCTTCTCTACTTGGACGTACCTATTTTTCTCGTTTGAGCCTTTCTTTTTGACCACGCCTCTTCTTCTTGACTGAGCCTATTTTTTGTTTCAAAGCGCCCATTAGCCACTTTCCCTTCTCTTCTTATATATGATAACGAATGTCTGCTGGTCAGTGGAAGCGAGTAAAAGGATTAATTTTCCCCTCTTGCTAGTCTGAGTACAAAATAATTCGCGTCAGCTACTTTCGCGACGAACGTGTCGACTACCCTTGGGACGGATAACATTAGCCCTCAACGACCCTTTCAATGCACATCAACCAATTCTGCACTCTAAAGAGATCTAAGCTCTTCGACATCCCTTAAGTCATATTTTGGCAAAATTGTCATTCAAGTTTTCAGATGCTCTCGGCAGCAGGAAATTGAATTATTACGTCAGCTCCAGAGATGTAGACACAAAGCGTCCCTAAATTATTGACATTCTCTATTTTGAGTAGAGATTGGAAATACGCAACATTAATTTATTTTTAGACATTAAATACTATTACAGGCTCTAAGAATTGTCTGAGTGAGTTGTCTTGATCAAGTGTCCTTCTGTCGTACACTTCTTCCGTTAGGAAGAGTGGGAGGAGGAGGTGAGGAGAAATGAGGAGAGCACGGAGAAGTGAAGAGAAATAATGGCTAGTAAGAAGATGTATGACAAAATTTTTCAAAAGATGGGTAGGAAAAGAGGTAAGAAAAAAGGATGTGTAACAAGTGGTCGGGAGGAGATATGCGGGAAAGTGATGAGAAGAATATAGGAGCAAGGGAATGGGATTAACAAACAGGAGCGGAATTTCGAAGCTAGGGGAATAAAGATAGGTTGGAATAGGAGAGATTGGAAAGAAGTGATAATGTGGCCTAATAAGTCGAAGCGACGTGTCCGCTAGTTGTTGAGGTAACGTAAGGGATAGGAGTGTAAGGAGAGTAAGGAGGAGGTGAGGAGCCACGTTGAGGGAGTGGTAATGAGAGATAGTAAGGAAAGTGAGAATAAGGGGTAGTGAGGAAAAACGAGAGAAAAACAAGAGAGGGGTCGTAAGAAAGAGCCAGGTGTTGAAGGGGAGGAAGGAGAGGATAAAGGAAGGTTAAAGGGAGGGGACGAGACACGTTAAGGAAGTGGGGATAAACAGAAATTGCTGAAGTAGGGGTGAGGTGTAGTAAGGAAAGGGTGGAATCGATAGGCAGGTGAATGGTTGAGGTGAGGAAGTGAAGAGATGGAAGCGTTAATAGGAAAGAGGTTGTCAAGGGTGGAAGGTAAAGAATATTCAGAAAAGAGAAAGAGAATTGAAGAATAATGAGGGTGAGAGATTGTTGGTGGGAGGAAATGAAAGTAAGTGGGTCAGTAGAGGATTGTTGATAAGAGCAGGGTTGGTAAGGGGAGTGAGGAGCAGTGAAGGGGAAGTAATGTATCAGGAAGAGGAAGATGAAAGGAGTAGATAGCGTGGAAAAGTAGGAAAAACGATACGTGGTGGAAAATTGAAAAAGAAAATGCAGAAGAGTGATAGGAGTGATGAAGAAGTAAAAAGATGGAAAAGTAAATGAGTGAGGGCTTGTGAGATAGGAAGAAATCATGGTCTTTAAAAAGAAGGAAACACGCCAAAAGAAAGAAAGTGTTCAGGTTGTAAAGAAAAGTAAGAGTGAGTTGGGTAGGAAGAGAGATAGATAGGAAGTGAAGCGAGAATGACAAGAGTCTTGGAGACTTAAGGTGCAAAAATCTGAGAGGTAGGTAAATGTTTGAAGAGAGATCTTGAAAGCGAATTTGAGACGTTATTTACTTCTAACCGGATTCACCCAACTTACAAAAAGGCATCGCAATTCTTGAAGCTCCACAGTTCAAAGCTCTCAAGACTGAATATCATCAGAATTTAATCTTCTGAAGTTTGGATCGTTTGAAATGTCCAACTTTTGAACTAGAACATTACTAAATGTGCAAATAATTAAGGGGGTGATTTAAACTTTGGAGAGACGCGACAGAGTTATAGAAATTTTAATGTTTCAAAGTTAAAAGTATTAACATTTATGAAAATAATTACGAAGTTCGCATTCCGTTACTGCGCCAAGCTGTATATTATTTCACTGAATTCAACTTAATCTCAGGAGTTCGATTCAAGCTACTTTTCTCTCATAGGTGACCATCGTTTTATTTTTATTTTTTGCTCTTCCTACAATGTTTTCACATTCTGTCCAACGCAAACTACGTCATCCAACTCTTACGAATCCTTCAGCTTCTTATACCTGTTCGATATATTCTTCTTTTACATCCTAAACCATTGGAATCATCTAAGAATTTTTAAGCTCTTCTTTCCATTACTTCTTTCCTCTCATGCAACCTTTGCATACATTCTTCTTTGTCACATCTACTTGATTCTTGTTCCAAGTCTCCATAGTTTTTCTTGTCCATTTATCTCCCCTTGAACCTCCTTGAATTCCAAACAGTCTCCTCCTCAAAACCTTATACCATTCAATATATCTTCTTTTGCTCTCCTCCCCCATCCATGAGATAAACGTTATAAGAAAAGAGAATTTTTCGAATATGGAGGAAGATGTAGAGAATGAGACTGATGATGAAAGATGCATGGAGACTCAAAAATAAATAAAAGAAGCAATTTGCAGGAGAGAAAGGAGGAAAAATGCAGGCTTTATGTGCGGTAGAGACATGGGAAAATTTATGAGATTATTTCATAAGTGAAAGGAGGTGAGGACATATTAAGAGAATCCCTAGAGAATTTAAGGTAAGGACTAGGAAAATAATGTATGGGAGGAATAAGAGCTAGAGAAGTTAAAAAAATAGAGAAGTGTAAGGAAGAGAGATTAAAAGCATAGAAGTAAAGTTATAAAATTGTATTTTCTCAACGAACGGTGTATTTTTCTGTTTCAGGAATGACCTTCATCGGACAGTTCTTGCTGCTACGGAGGTGCAGCTCTGAAGAAGTGGAAGAGCTGAGTGATAGTTTTAGTGGATTGCAGTAAGTGTGAGAATTATTCGTCGAATTCGATCGGATCTCTCTTTGAAAGTGAGGAACTTAGTTCCAAAAACTGTGACTGAGGAATCCCGTTAGTTTGAGGATCGATTCTACCTGGAGCAAAAACGATGGTGAGTGAAACTTTCCGTATTCATTAGGTCTCTTGTCGAGGTCGTTTAGGAGCAATTCATCAACTATGCATTCAAAGTTGAATCACTGCTCGCAACTTGCCTAGCGTAAATTTTATGCAAAACTCTTCCTTTGAAATGAAACATCGTTAAATTTTAAATACACTTTAGATCGCTCAAAGCATAACGGGAAAGAATTTTCTCTTTTGTTTTCAAAAAAGGTATGAAAAATAGGAGAGGAAAAGATCGATCCTGCATCAGACGCTCTTTATGTTTTGCTGATTTTTCAGTTTTCCGATGTTTTCAATCTTGCTTCAATCGCAGCATCTTTGGGATCTCCATTTTATAGATCCTTGTAATGGTAATTTAATGACCGGTTAATGTTTGGTCATTTTCCATTTTCACCTGGGGAGGTTTCAGAGGAAGGGATTGGATATGCAACTGCATGAAGGATTTTTTAGTCTATTGGGTTATTGATAAGGATGCTGAAATCTTTCTGAATTCCCCTCTCCTTTTCAATTCTTCCCTACTTTCGTATTGAATCAGATCCTATCTTTCCCTTCCATCCCATCACTATATGCTCTCACTACACGCACCTTCTTTCCATCTTTCTTACCCCTCCTTACTCACCGTGACTACTCTCTTAATTCCATGTTTCTACTTCGAGCACCTTTGTATGCCCACTTTCCCTTCCTTCTCTCCACTCACTTTTTATTGCTCTTCATCCCTTGAACTAGGTTCTTTTTCCCTTGCTTAACATTCCATCACTTTACTGCCTCTCTTTTCTCACCTCGACCTACATCCTTTTATCCCCTCCTCTATCTACTCCTTTCTCCCTCCTCATACTCCCCTTTATTCTCTTCCACTACTCAGTTGACATCGTCGCTCCCCACTTCCTCGAACTACTTTTTACTTGTTTTCTCACTCTTACTTGCTCACACTTTCCTTTCTCTCCTTCCTAACTTCCCCTCCTTTCCCATCACGAACAAGCATAATCGATGATATTTTTTCTCATTTTGACAACTTTAAAAGCATTTTGGTAGATTTTGAAAGATAAAAGAAAATTTTCAAGGTGTTAGAAAAGAATACGGAGAGAATATCTCCCTATAGAGCCATTGATTCCTCATTCCGCTCATAAATCTTTGGACTTGGACAAGAAATTATCAATTCTGGGCTTTGAGGGAAAACAGGTTCTAAAGTTTCATGAGGAGGGTTGCAAGCTTCCCATGTGGTAAAGGGAGCGTGAAACCGCGATAGGAAGATCCAGGGGAAAGGGTCTCAGGATGACTCAAAATGAACAGAAATATATATGGCAATAAATAAGGGTAAGATTGAGGATAAAAGTGGGGTTGCTTTTGCGGCGTGTACGCACTCGGGAAATGCATGCAGAACGTCAAATGCACTCTGCGCAGTCCATCAAAATGCAAATGTCTTTTATCCGCGAGGTAATGTATGCGTCCGTCGAGAATCAGTATTCAGACTGAGGATGTGCGATCCTCCCCTACGTTACTAGTTCACTAGAGGTTCGTATGACACTGGTATGAAAAGCCGGATTCTGAGGTTTCACGGAACGCAAAGTAACCCACCCTGCACCACGGATCACTTCCACACGCCCATCCTTTTAATTCCCTGCCAACTTTTCCTTCCATGACCCTTCTTCCCGATCGATTCCTTCTTTGGAAGAAGGATCTAGCGTGACGAATTTCCACTTGGTCAAAGATGTCTGCAAATAGCTCTTCCGTGTCTTCTTCTCTTCGCAGACCCATTTAGTCTTCAGGTTAGATGTTAAGAGGAATGATTAGACAGTTACAGGTTCTTGCTCTTTCAGAAATATCCGAAAATAGTTTTTTAGACTGGTATTCCTTGCTCTTCTACGAGCAATCATTTTTCTCTCTTCTTTCTCCTCCTCTTCTACAAGCAATTCTTTCCCTGACTCATTCGTCCATTTTCTGCCTCAGGTGGCGAAAAAAAGTAAATTTTCCAGTCGTGAGTTCTTGCTCCATCAGGGATGTCCACGGATAGTTGTCTAATTCATTTCCCTAACCCTTTTCTGAACGCTCCTGTGTTCCTCATTCTGGCACTTTCAACCGCTGCCTGCCTGAGGTAGAAGAAGAAGATTTGGACCAGTGACGCGTTCTCACTCCATCAGGGATGTCCACGGATAGATTTTTGACTCATATCCCTACGTTCCCCCCTTTAAACGCTCCTTTGTCATTCGTCCTTGTACGCTCGATCGCATTTTACCTGAGGTGGAAGAAGAAGGTTTTGCCCAGTGACGGGTTCTTGCTCCATCGACGATGTCCACGGATAGGTTTCTGACTAATATCCCTACCCTTTCTTCAAATGCTTCTTTGCCGTTCGTCCTGGCACGCTCGTTCGTTTTCTACCTAATTTAGAAGAAGAGGGTTCTAACCAGTGACGGGTTCTTGCTCCATCAGGAATGTCTACGGATAGTTTCCTGACTCGTAACCCTACTCCTCTTCGAAACGCTTCTTTCTCGTTCGTCCTTGCACGTTCGTTCTCTCCGATTTTCACAATCTTCATCTTTTCTTCAAATTCTCATATTCTCTCTGCTGAAGAATAACCTTTTCCGATTCCTTTTTTTTTTGTGAATTTCCTTCGCTGTTTCTCATTCGTCAGTCTTTCCTATCCCTAGTGTCACCATTAGTGAGATATGGTCCGAATTCACGTACTCCCCTATTTCTAGCCTTCTCATGTTCCTCCTTACCTCATCATCATCAAAATTCCTGTTCATGATCAGCCATCCAATCTCTTCCAATCTACTCAGCAACTCCTTCCCTTACTATCATCTACTCCGTCTTCAGCGTTCCTCTCATTTCCATCCCCTTCTCACATTCTTCGCCTCCTAATTTTCTCTCCGGGCAATAAAATCTTCTTTTGTGATCAAATTCACACCTTGCATCTTATTCTCCTCCCCTGTATCTTTGTGTTAGCCTTCTTTCTGGTTCAGTTACATTCGAGTAACATATCCTCTATTCCATCCTTATTCCATCTTTTATCATCCTCATCCTATTATATGCCTTTTATCTGTTATCCCTCATACTTAACCCATGTATTTTCCCCTTTCTCCTGTTCTGCTATTTTTAAAATTTAGAATTATATCTGGGTCTTTTTCCGATGTCAAATCATCATTTATTCTCTGCGAACTGCTATAAACAAGCCTCTTCTGTGACATCACTTCTCTCTTAGGTTCTCTATTCATTACTTCAACCAGCGCCATTTTATCCTCTCTCTGCTTATCCCTTTCGATATTTCTTACTTTTTTCACTCCCACCTTCGCATTTATCTTAATCAGAATCTTCTTCAAACCTTTCTTCAGGTCCCTTCCCTTATATCTTATACATTTAATTTCTTCATTCTTTTTCATTTACCAATTTCATATGTGATTTGAGAAAAGGGTATTTGACTTATTTTAACACTGTAAAAAATATCACATGACAGATTCAGGCAGGATTTCATATTCGTTTTGACGAGTATATCAGACATGCCCTTTCGGTGACAGTCATGCGAAAAGCTTGACTTTCAAAAGAAAAAGAACTGACCACCTTGTTATAATACTTTAATAAATAATGATAATTTGAGCATCCACATAAATCACAACTTACGTGAAAGTTTTTTGATACTGAATAATTGGATTTATATTTAGGTAGTTCAAATTTGAAAAAATGTGTTAACCTCAGCATATTTCAAAACGAAGATCAATTGAATTAAACCAAAGATTATAATGGTTATAATGAAACAAGATGAACATGAATAGCTGGATGATGTTGAAGAAGTAATTTAGAGGAAGATGGGGAGAGTATGTGAAGAGTTTGTGAATTTGTAGAGGAGGCATGTACATGAGAGGATGTTGATAAAGTTTCAGAGAAGGTGAGACTGAGAGAAGAATAAATGTTAGGGGTGAGAGAACCTTGAGATGTTAGAGAAGATGCATGAGAAAGTGAAGAAGAAAAATAATCTAAAGCGCAAGGCAGAATAAAAGGAGCTAAAAATGGAGACGGAAGAAGATAGACTAAAACAAGATAAAAAATAAATATTAAGATGGAAATTAGGATATGAAGTTGAATATAAGTTTGTGTATTGATAAAGGAAGCATGAGCGCAAGAGGCTATTTAGAAAGGTTTAGTATAGAAGGGACTGAGGGAGGAATGTATGTGATGGGTGTAAGAATCTTGAGGAGGAAAAGAAGATGAATAAGAGAGTGTTAGGTACAAATGGTATAGAGCATAAGGGGCAATAAAAGGAGCAGGGAAAGGAGACGGAAGGAGATAGGATGATTGTCAAACAAAATAAATAAGTATAGCTAGATAAGGTTATAGATACGCAGTGAAGAATATAGAAGAAAGCATAAATCGCCTCTTATTTTCATCGTTTATATGGAGTGAAAGTAAAAATTCAGAAAAAGATGAGATGAGAAGAGGGAAGTAGGTAAATGTGTAAAGAAGACATGGGCGCATGCATGGGATAGTCCTGCAAAGGAAAAGGAGATAAGACAATATAGGATCAGAAAATATGTGATTTGGAGAGGCAGGAAAAACAGTGGAGGTAAGAGAAAACATAAGTGTTGAAGAAGGGAGGAGAAACGGGAAAAAGAAGGCACCTCGAAGTATAAGTATGAAAAAAATTGGTTACTTTCAAGAGGAAATACGGAGAGTTATAAAAGAGGAAGTAGAACATAACCAAAGAGCGTTACAACCTACACCCTCATAGTTGCCTTGCACGATTTAATTGGCAATAATGGTGCCGCGAATGTTCCCAATGGAAGATTTACCTTTATACGCACCGCGGTTACTACAATGGATGTTGGATACACAATATACGTTCCGAATCCCTACTTTCTCTACTACATCAATAATAGACGCCCTCACAGTCTAAACAATCTCCGCGACGGGGCGCACAATCGCGTCGAAATGAACCTCGGATTATTTCCCAGCGTTGGTGTAATTGCGTGTGCAACGCTTAGGAGAATATCTCCTTTCCCTTGTCAAATCCATCTCGAATTTAATTGCATCTCCACCATCTCACCTTTCTTCAAAAACTATTTCTCTCCTCTTCTTGTGGCGAGATATTCATAAACCAATCCTTTCCTCTCTTACAACCATCCCATGATATCTACTCTTTTCCACCTATTCAAGTATTCCTCACTTCTTATTTCTCTTGCAATAGATTGATTCTTCAACTTTATTTTCTAGTCTCTTAAAGTTGTCTGCTTTTTATGGTCGAATCTGCCTTGCATTTGGTTGCATCTCCTCTTTATTGTTTTCCTTCTATGCCAATTTTTCTCCTCTTCTTTTGGAGTACGATTTATAAAACAATCTAGGATTCTTTTTCTCTTTTCTTCTAGGATTCCCTTCGCAGTCTCTTGCTTCCTCCTGCTCCTATGTTTTCTTCGCTTATAACCATTCCATGAATTCCATGTCTCCTCCAGCTCTTCAGGTACTCTTCTGTTATGATTCCATTCACACTTGGTTGCCTGCTTTCCCTTGTTGAATACATATTCCATTTTATTCCATCAACTCCATCTCTTATTTCTTCTACTTCTATTATTTTTTCCTTCTCTTGAAAAACGTTCAATAAACCAATCTGGAATTCTTCCTTTGCCTCCACTCAAATACTCTCCACATTCTTCTGGCGTCCTCTGGTCCCATCCTTCTCTTCTAATGACCATTCTATGACAAACTTGAATTTCGAAGATTTCTGATCAGGTTGAGGGGATTTGAGGGAGTGAATGAGAAGTTCTGTAAAGTCAAGAGACTAAATCACTAACGTAGCATGATAGCACGCAGCAGTCTGGCGATAATTTTTTTGATGAGCGTCAGTGAGTGCAAAAATTCCTGAGACAAACAAGAGGCAGCGTCCGTCGTCCAATAAGCAGTTTGAAATTATAGAAAAAATGGTAGCAGATACCCCGAAGTTGTTTACTACAGACGAAAATCAAATTTAAAAAGTTCATGTGACCCTAATTTTTTATGTTGAAGTTCGACTGCTTTTAATCCACGGCCTATGGAGACCATGCTATACACCTAACCATAGACGAAGTCCCAGTTTGAGTTAATACTGCTCTCTGATTCGATGAACATATTGATAATACGATGAAGGATAGAAAATGTATTTTCCTGACTGCTAGGAACGTAATTGCCATTATCGCATCAAGAAATATTTTCAATCGTTGTCCCAACGGAGCAGAAAATATGTTTCCGTAATGGGAAGATCATTAATCAGCGCGAAGATATCATGTGCGTCACTGTTGATGCGGCAGAACCGCGGATAATGAGGGTCGTTATTATCGCCACCACCGTTTATTTTGCAACCTTTTATGCAGATTCGCAATAATTGAATCCGTCGCGACGACGTTTATCATTGTTTTCGCCACCTAGGGTGGAACGAGTGTCGCTCGTCGCGCGCTGCATCACCCCTTTTCGAAAACACTCCGGTAGATATGCGAAAGTCGTAGCCAAGCCATTCTTGGGAGGGTTGCAGACAAGGAGAGTTTAGTCACGAACTAGGAGCATATTCGACCCAGTGGAGGGAAGAAAGTAGGGGCATACGTTCCTTAATGGTCTTTTCCACATTCTGCTGGCAATGATTCCAGTTGTGATCCCGTCTTCATTTACGAGTGCCTGCTGAGGTCTAGAAGTTGGAGATTCTAGGAAATAAAATGATACCAGAACCGTATGAAACAGCGCAAATTGTGTGCACCTTCACAACTACGCTCATCAGTTTACCCCCTAGTAGCTGCTAGAAGGCACAATACCCCCACTACAATGTCAAACACGTTACCCCTGAGTAGCTTCCGCGAGGCAGTATACTTTTACTACAAGTGCGTTGCCACTTAGTATTTTCTACAGGACACTATACCCCCGCCGCTAAACTCAGTGTACCCCCACCACTGCGCTCACACGTCACCCCTCAATAGCTTTCACGAGGCCGTATGTCTCTTCTGCTACGCTCCGTGCATTTGCTACTTTGTAGCTTTTAGAAGCTAGCATACGCCAGCTACTGTGTTTAGCGCGTGTGATTTCGGCAGCTTTCTTGAAGGGGTATACCCCTACAAGTGTGCATAGTGCTTAATACCTTGACAACTTTCCTTAGGCGGTACATGCCTACTAATCCGCCTAGCGCGTCACTACTTAGCGGCTTTTACTAAGCAGTATACTCACACTACTGCATTTAGCGCGTTACCTCTCCGTATATTCACGGGGTAGCGTACCCCTACCACAGCAGGCATTGCTGTAGTAGCATCTTACCCCATAGTAGCTTTTACCAGGTCGAATATATCAACTGCTTTACCTGGCGCGTTGCTATTTGTAGCTTTTATAAGGCAGTATAGATAACTACTGCTTTTAGCGCGTTTTGTTCCGGCAGCTTTTTTGGGGCATTATACCCCTACTACTGTGTTTAGCGCATTACACTTTGGCAGCCTCCTTGAGGCGGTACATACCTACTAATTCGCCTAACGCGTCACTACTAAGCGGCCTTTACAAGGCAGTATACTGACACTACTGCATTCAGCGCCTTACCTCTCAGTAGCTTGCAAAGGGTAGCGTACCGATAACACAGCAGGCATCGCTGTAGTAGCACCTTACTCCTAAGTAGCTTTTACGAGGTTGAATATATCAACTACTTCATCTGGCGCGTTGCTATTCGTTGCTTTTATAATGCAGTATAGACAACTACTGCGTTTAGCGCGTTTTGTTCCGACAGCTTTCTTGAGGCGGTAAACCCCTACTACTGTGTTTAGCGCATTATACTTTGGCAGCCTTCTTGAGGTGGTACATACCTACTAATTCGCCTTACGCGTCACTACTAAGCGGCTTTTACAAGGCAGTATACTGACACTACTGAATTTAGCGCGTTACCTCTTAGTTGCTTGCACGGGGTAGCGTGTCCCTACCCTACGCGTTGCTGATTGTAGCTTTTAGGAGGTAGTATACGCCAACTACTGCGTTCGGCACGTTTTATACCGACAGTTTTCTTGAGGCGGTACATAACTACTATGTAGGTATGTAATGTCTAGCGCGTCAATACTGAGTGGCTTCTACGAGACAGTATACTTCTTCTACCGCATCCTCAGTAGCTCTTTCCCTCTAACACTTAGTAGCTCTTTGAAGGTAGAATACTCCTGCTCTTGCGTTTGGCGCTATATCTCTCAGTAGCTTGCGGGGGATTTCTATTCCTACCACTGACATAGTGCATCATCACTTAGTAGCTTCCACAAGGTAGTATACTTTCACTATTGCGTTCATCTCGTTACCCCTTGGTAGCTTTGATAGGGGAGCATACCCTTACTACTTTTCTGTCGCGTCTCCTTCCAGTATATTTACCTAGGCAGTATACCCCCACTACTGCGCCAAGCGCATTCCCCCACGTAGCTTCCACAAGGCAGTATATCCCTACTTCTTCTCCCAGCTCACATTAACTCTCAGGAACTGCTTCAAGGCATTATGTTTCTACTATTGGAGTAAGCTTGTTGTTACTTAGTAGCTTTCACAAGATAGTGAGATTCTGCTAATGCGTCTAGCGCCTTGCCCCTTAGTACCTCTGACAAGGTAGCATATCCCTACAACTTTGTCTAGCTTATTACCTCTTAGTAGCTTTCACAAGGCAGCATGGCATAATTCTGCACCTTGTGCTTTACCCTACAGAAGCTTTAAAAAGTCGGTATAGTCTTCTTACTGTTCACAGCGCTTTACCCGTCAGTAGCTTTTATAAGGCAGTCTCATCACATATGCTCCCGACGCGCTAAAGCTCAATGGTTTTTATGAGGAAGTACACCCCTACCACTTCGTCAAGCGCGTTACCCCTCAGTAGCTTACACAAGGCAGCATACTCCCCACTATTGCTTTCAGCGCATTATCCAACAGTTATGACCCTCAAGTGAAGGTCGCGACGAACTTGGAGCCTTCTATGGATTAGTTGAGACGATTCGCGGGATGGATCCTGTTCGGTAGTGGTAGTGGGGATCAGTGGAGATATATCTGTGAGAGAGGTAATTGCCCAATCATATGACCGCCAACATTTACGAATCGCGCGCAAGTATTACTTCAATTTCCTGTTTATCTAACTGTCGTAGCGGCAGGCTAGTGGTGGGACAACAATATCGCATTCTTTATTTGTGGGTCCTCACCTCTCAGTAGCTTCAACAAGGAAGTATGCTCCCACCACTGCGTCCAGCACGTTACCCCTCCGATAAAGCATTCAGTGGCCATTTAAAAACTAGATCAAGCTGTTCAAAAGACTCCTCATTTCCCAGAATTTGTTCCCTTATTTCATTCAATAAATGACCGAAATAGAAAAAACAAAATAAAAATATTATTTTTTAAGAGATTTCACACCCATTGGTCATGCAATACAAACAACGATTAATCTCAAAAAAATGGATTGTTTCAAATTTTCACAATAGAAGAATGACTCCATCTGGAAAATAACGAATTCATTTCAAGATAGTTCAAATTTACAGCTTGAGAAAAAATTTCCTCGAAAAGCTAATTTTCATGATTGGAAATTCAACTGTTTCGGTAGGAAACTTCCAGATTGAGAATTCGTCTCTTAGGTTCGAGATAGAAATTTTTGTTCGAAAACTCATGCTCTTCAAATTTGAATCCAACCACTTACTTCAGAATTTCTCTTTTGGTTTTGAAGTAAGCTTCTTTGTTGGAAATCAACCTGTTTAAACAACAATAAAAAAATTTTAAAGAATGCAACCGCTCTACTCCTGAAGGAATATTCATCTTTCCTAAACAGGAATCTAACTATTCAATTAAAAGTCCTCTCATCATGTAGCAAATTTGTCTTTTATCAATGAGAATTATCTTCTCAGTTAATAATCATTTTTGGTTGGGAACTGATCTAAATCTTATTTGGACGATTAGTCCTTTTTTTGAGGAAATCGGTCGTGGATTTACAACTAAATGATCAAAAATTCTAGAAGATTAGCGCATTCTTAGAAAAATATTCTATTATTTAAATGATTGCGAATTTTCAGAAAAATAAGCAAGTTTTCCACGTGCAAATGAGTAGGCTTTCGTCCCGAAAAGATGAGAAATCATTAGGGTTTCTAATCAGGAGCTAGAATTTTTTTTTTCTTTTGAAAATTATTCTCCTTGATAGAAAATTAACCTGATTTGGTAGAAACTTTCTGAATAAAAATTTATCTTTTGAATTCGCAGTTTCGAAATTCCTTTGAGAATTCATGCTTCTGTGTAGAAAATTTAACAGTATAGTCCAAAATTCGTCTTTTGGTTCATAAATCGCCTTTTTTTCTCAAGAATCGGGCTGTTTGGTAGTAAAATCGTCTTCCTACTCTGTTCAAAATCAATTTTTCAACTATTCCATTTTTGATTAGGGATTCCTGAATAGAGTTGAAAATTAGTCTTTTTATGAGAAATTAATCCCCTTGGTGAGAAATCAATTTTTTTGTTGAATACTCTAATTCCTATGTTAAAAGTTCAACTGTTTCCTGAAAAAATAATTTTTTATAAAAATTCACTGTCTTTTAAACACTTTTTCTTGTCAGACTTAAAGATGAAATTTCATGTGCAATAAAAATTGTGAAATTTCAAACCAAAAAGATATATGAAAACGAATCATCCAAATCAAAGAATACGAAAATTGATGGGACAAAGTATATTAATTTTATACAAAAAACCGAATTCTCCAGAAAATATAAGAATCTTCAACCATAAGTGGAATAGTTCAATTTTCTCTCAAAAAAATTTATAACCAAGTTTGAAGATCAATTTTAAGAAGACAATTTATTTTTCAGCTTAAGAGTTAGTCTTCAAAGAAAAAGGCAAATTTTGATGACGAATATGTAATTTCTGACTGGAAACAGAAATTATTGAAAAAATCCCAAATTTTCGACCAGAAAGATGAATTTCTGATCAGGAATTCCTGTACCAAAACTGACCAATTTTTTATGAAAAAATGTAAGTCCCTTAGAAAATTTTCTTGAAGACAAAAATTTTAACCGTCCCGATAAAGTTCGTCTTCTTGGTACAACAGTTCTACTATTTTCAATGAAAATCAGAATAATTTGATCAAAGTTTATTTCTTACCCAAAAAACTAATTTCGAACAAAACTGTCAAATTTGGTGAATGGGAAGTATAAATTTCTCAGAAGAAAATTTCAAATTTCAGACCAAAGAGACAAATTTTTTTTCAAAAAACTTGTTCTCCAAAAGTTTGATTTTTGATAAAAAGCGATAACTTTGAGAAAAGAAAATTTCACCGTAATGCTCAACTTGATTTTCTTAGATAAAAATTCTTCTTTTGTGGATAAAAGTTCTTTAATTTTTATGGAAAGTGCAAACATTCAGCTGAAAATTAACTGATCTGGAGTTGATGATCAGAACTTTTTGATATCATAAGCTCCTTTTAATAGGACAGGAATAACTTAAAGGCCTAACTCAAAGAAAAGGATGGGAGAAAGTGAGCGTGCATGTGAGCGAGAGGGGCATAAGGGAGATGAGTGGAGGAAGTGGAGTAGAGATAAAGAGGGGGAAATCCTTCTTCTGACATCCTTTTAGGTTCTGCCTTACTCTACACTTCTCCTGTTTTTTGAGTTCACACCGTGCCATGAAAAGTTGTCACTTCAAGATGTCTTCTATTTCAGAACGTTTTTCTCTAGAAACTAGTATGACCACTCCTCTCTCATGTAGTGCTGCTGATCAGAAACAGCTGATAGCCTCAGAACACGGAAGGGTTTTAATAGGAGCTGAGTCACCCACCAGGCATTATCTGAAAAGCAATAAAGCTGAATGTAAACAGCAGTAGCGACACCTCGACTCTAAGATAGGGGGTTGCCCCATTACTTACTCGAATAGAAAGGACACGTTTTAGCTGGTGGTGCAAGCAAGGCTTCCTCGATGACAATTCGCCTTCTTGAATTGCATTGTGGACCCTGGAGAGAAGTGCAGGAAGAAATGCAAATAGTGTTGCATGCTAGACGCATAAATACCCTCTTTTTCGGAGCCGTTCAGGGCTTATCGTTATTCCGCACACGTTGGCCGTTCGTCGCAGCAAGAGCACTAACTACTTGCGTTACGAGTCGGCCAAGAACCCTCAATAAACAACCCGAAGAGTCACCGCTGCACCGCTTCGAGACCATTCCCCTTCCTTCGATGCCTATAAGCATTCAATTTGCATAGAAACGCGACTAACTTTGGCTATTAGCCGTTCCGCACTCCCTGCTGCGAGCGGAACGTGATCGTGCACGATTCAATTACCAAAATGGCAAATCTCCGGAATCCCGGTTACGCATTCCTCCAGAGGAGTGACGATTGTTTCCTGTTAAGCTAAGCTCAATCAGATTCTGTATGTGATTCGAGAAAATAGGTTCAAAGTAATAGAAGGAAAACAAGAAGGTCGATAGGAGCGTATCGAAGTCGTTGCCATGTTCACAGGAAAAAGGATACGCCCCCTAGCTACATCTTCCGACTATGTTCAGTCATTCAGTCAGCACACATTGATTAACCTAACAAAATGACATTCTTTCAGGATTTGCATACAATTCAATGAAACACACTGAGAGTCAAAGGGGGGAAGGATGACTAATCGGAGGCGTGTTGAGGTTATGGCAACGCCTTCTCAATTTAACACATGCACAAGCCACACCTTTTGTCTCAACATAGTGATTTTATTGGCTAATGTGCATTGACTCCAAAAGCCTCATAACGGTGACCCTTGCTTTTCTATCGCAAGCGGTATGCAATCGTGCACAAGACTATTACCAAATTGAAAATCTCTGGAATCCCTTTCACGCATTCTTTCAGAGGAGTAACGATTTTTTCCTGTTCAGCTACGTTCGATTAGATTCTGTAGGAGATTCAAGGAAATAGTGCATAATATTAGAAGGAGAAGCAAGGAGAAGGTAAGTAGGGGCGTGCCCGAATCCTGTCCATGCTCTACGAAAACATAAACACGCCTACTAGCCGCAATTCTCGACTTCTCTGAGTAATTTAGTTGGCACACATTAAAGAATATTATAGAACAACATTCTGCATACAATTAAGATTCTGTATACAATTCAATCCAAGACATTCCGAGACACAGGGGAGGGAGTGACTAATTGGGGACGTGTTCAAGTTATATACACGCCCCTAGATGCATAACACGCCCACTTGTTACAACTTTTGTCTCTACCTAGTGATTTTGGCAGCTAATTTAAGTATATTCGAAAAGCCTCATGAAAGCTACTCTCGCCTTTATATTGCGAGTGGAACGCAATCGTGAACAAATCGATTACCAAAATTGCCAATACCAAGAATACTATCTACGCGTTATCTTGCAGGACTAACGATGATTTTCCTGTTTAGCAAGGATTGATCAAATCCTGTTTGCTTCTTGAAGGCCTAGATTATAAGAAAGTGAGGGAAAATGGAAGTGGTTCGATGCGTTTCAGAGACATAACCATGACTTTGAAGAATTAGGTACCTATACTTTCCAGCCATACTTTCAGACTCTTTCGAATCATTTATTCAGCTAACGTGGATGAAGTATATAAACTAATCTCTGAGATCCCATTCACAATCACCCAAAAAATATTCAGAAGTTCAGCAAGAGATATGAAAAAAATGACTTACTCAGGGCGTAAGATAATTTTCGTTAGGTCTTCCGTAAATAGCACGCTCACTAGCAATGCCTTCCGTCTCATTCCAGCCATAACTAAAAACTTGACTCAATTAAAACAATGTACATACTTTGTACGTGAACCCCCAATTAAGCCAGAATAAATGGAGCTGATTAGGGGCGTGTGGAATCGTGGCTAAACCCACAAAAAATCAAATACGCCGACTAGGCAATCTTTCCATCTCCGCCCAGTCATTACTTTAGTCAGTTAAAAACATTTTGATGAGAATTTCTAAATGCTCATCGGCATGAAGATCTTCGGAAAGAAATAGAAAATGAAAGAGTTGATTTAAAATACGTTGAAATCGTAACATTACCGGCCGAGAACTGAATGCACTCACAAGCCACACCTTCCATACTCTGCCGAGTGATTTGATTAGTCAGAGCAGATTATTTGACGTTATTGAAGAAAGCACTGATTTTGCTCCGAATTAGTTGCAGTGCGAATTTAGGAATATTTTTCAAAATTGAGAGAGCTTGAAAGAGATGAAACAAGAGTTTGCTTATTGGGGGCGTGTGGAAATCGTTTATATGCCCAACAAAATTCGAATAGGCCTACCAGCTCCACCTTCTAACTCCTCTCAGTCATTTCGTTAGTTAACTTGAGTTAAAAAAAGAACATAGGAAAGGAACCCCTGCTGTTTATTAAAAATTTTCTTTTTGAAAACCAGGGATTTGAATCAACATTAGGAACGCCATAAAGAGCTAGAAAATTGACATTGAATCAGGGACGTATGAAAGTTGGGACCATACCTAAAAACCTTTGCGGTTTTCACAAACAAATTTTGGTAGAAATTTAGGAACATTTATTCCTCTGACCACACCTTCTGACCTCACCCAACAATTTTGTTAGCTGGCGCGGATCAACTGAATAAACCCGATAAAATAAACTCCTGCCGCAACTCTAGATAAAATTTGATAGAAATTTAAAATACTTCACGTTCACTGAGAACAGGTTACGCCCACTGGCCACTCATTCAGGATCCATCCAGTACTCTTTTCAGCTTTGTAAGATCAACTGAAGGAAAAATGAGAGAAATCCTATCCGGAAACTTTTGGTGAAAATACATGAAATGTTTTTCTCTAACATCAGAAAACAAGGAAGGAACAGACAGAGGTGGAGCTAATAAGGAGTGTGAGAGACCACACCCACAACAATTTGAATACGCCTACGAGCCACGCCTTCTGATCCCGCACATTAACTTCATGTGACTTCATATCTTGTTACTTCCAAAATATGCCAACTAATTTTGGCACCCCCTAAGAATCTATTTTGAAGAAACGTCATGGCCATGACGATTTCTTCCTGAGATTTTCTCACACTGATGCTGTTCGAACTGCGGCGCCAAAATGAAAGGATAAATCGACAAAAGTTTTTAATTAGTGCACACCGGCAAACGAACGAAATACTCGATCGAAAGCTCCCTCGGCAAAATGTCTTTTTATCGTGAAAACAAAAACTCGTTTTGGCTTCCGTAGCGGTACTCGCCCAAATAAAACGCTCAATCGTGCTCGTTCGATTGAACAGAATCGAGTGCCTAGTTTCGAATTTCACCAGATACTATCTGGATATACGCTTCAAGTCTGTTATTGGATTTGTCACCAAATGAACGCTCCTGAAATCTCGGAACGGCTTCATGACAGTGCGCCGAATTAAAACTCGGCGGCAGATAGGCCGAGATGATAATGTTATTACCAATAAGGGAATATACCAATAAGGGTAATATTGCTAACTTGAAATTATGAATTTCATGCCAAAAACAATGAAATCAGAATAACCTTTTGAAGGACTCATTTTCCAACAACAAAAAAATCAATCATGGGATTGAAATGGGATGCCCCCCGTATCTTGATTTCAAATTCCTCCTACAATTCCCTACGTGAGTACCCTGAAATTTTTCCCACGAAAGAGGTGTTGAGGAAAATCATGTTATGGACAAAAAAGAGGTGATGATAGAGGACTTTGTAGTTAGAAAAGCCTTGACGTAGGAACCCCCTGTTTCTGCTGAGGATGTTTGTCTTAGCCACCCTCCAAGCAATTTTCTCCACGCAAGCCCTGTCGCATCATTCGACTCTACAACACCTTTGAACGTAGGTGTGAGTACAGAGTACACAAAACAACCAGGTAGAGTCAACAAGGGACCTCAGGCTGCTGTCCAGTTTGTTTGAGAAAAAAACCCTGAAAGGCTCCCTAGTTCCTTTTTTTCAATTTCCGAAAACGATTCCTCGGATCTCTGTAGTTCAGAGCCATCGTAGCAGTGTTGGTAATGTTAGCGCGCCGTTAAACAGACGGTGCCGATACTCAAAAACGGCCTCACGCTGGCACGCTGGATTAAAAGTCAGCGGTAACGCGACGGGAAGGGAAAGTCGGCAGCAGCGACGTGACGCAGTGACACATGTTAGTCGTCAAAAAGACACCCTGAGCTATTTTCTAATTTTTCTCCAGTGGAAATAAAATTTCTACATTCAGGGAAAAGAAAGTAGATCAAAAACCGCTGGACATATATTTTTTCTTTTGGGTAAATATGATTTAGTTCCCGAGATATCGAAGTCCGAATGTTTGACCTTGAGCGCTCAACTCAAGTCCGAACACGCGACGTGCTACTGCTCAACGTGGAGCTCGGGCTTGAGTCGAGCGCCCAAGGTCAGATATTCAAACCACGATATCTTAGGAACAAAGACGAATTGGACGGATGTGAAGAAGTTATCCAATGGATTCCAACCTTCTCTCATCCTTTGAATCCATATAATCAGCGTTTCGTATTTCATGACCTGAAAACACTATCCTTGAAGATATGGATCTGTATCTCATATATCTGTAAGAGAACAATAGTAATACAAAATTGAAAAGAATAATTATAACACGTTTTTTTGGTTGCTCTCTCTAGATGTAAATATACAAAGATTCCAGTTGAGAATTATGAACGGAACTTGAAATTTTTGCCCCCGTCTTCCTTCCCGTTTAGCTCGTTTTAACATGGAATCAGAGAATTCAATTTACCCAGCGATAAAATCGTCCGTTTTTCTAGTGGTTTGACTCGGATAAATAGGAGGGATCCACAAGCCTCGCAAGAAAATTTTCTCTTGCTCTCTTTCGCGGCGAAAAGAAGAGACTTGGATTTAGGCAAGCTTATCTGAAGTTAACGAGAATCTATGTCACGCAACACTTCACTTCTGACACACCATTTACTCTCAATCCGGTTTTACGAGTCCGAAGATCAACACACATTCTTGAAAGACGATTTCCGTTTATTTATGATATCTGAATATAAGATTATTACTTTACTTATCTTTTTGGTGTGACCAAAATTATCTTGAGACATTTCAAAAACTTCTTGAATGAATAAACTAGCATATTCCAAGAAAGTGTCTGCTAGGCTACGGTGTGGAGGAAGAAAAAACCACTACACGTGTTTCTTTTTGCCTGTTAGAAAAAAGATATGGCGTTAGTGTTGGGGAGGGTTTTTGTCTACCTGAATTATCAATACTAGAAATCGCGTTTTCCTTCTGGCGCGACGTTGGGAAAAAAGGTGTGACGTGAGTGATAAGAGAGGATATTTTGTATTTGGGATTCTTAATACTGGTACGCGTGATTTGTTTTAACAGTCAGTGAGAGAGTTTGACGTGGTTGTAGGGAGGAATTCATGCTGTTTCAATTATCAAAACTAGAAAGTGTGTTTTCCTTCTGGTGTTGAGAAAAGATTTGTGACGTGAGTGGTCAGAGCGGATATTAGCTATTTGGGATTCCTAACAATCTGGACGCGTGTTTTGTTTTGAAAGTTGGTGCGAGGGTTTGACGTGAGTGCTAGGAGGAGGTTTTGCTATTTAAATTCTCAACAATAGAAAGCGTGTTTTTCTTATGGTGTTAGAAAAAGAGTTGTGACGTGAGTAGTCAGAGGGGACATTATCTATTCGGGATTCTTAACATTCTGGACGCGTGTTTTGTTTTGGGAGTTGTTAAGAGGGTTTGACGTGATTGCTGGAAGGGGGTTTTGCTATTTGAATTCTAAACACTAGAAAGCGTGTTGTCCATCTCGCATTGGGAAAAGAGTTCGGACGTGATTGATCAGAGGGGTACTCAGCTATTCCGCATCGTTCACACTGGGACGCGTGTTTTGTTTTAAAAGTTTCTGTGAGGGTTTGACTTGAGTGCTGGGAGGGAGTTTTACTATTTAAATTCTCAATACTAGAAAGCGTTCTTTCCTTCTTGCATTGGGAAAAGAGTTTTCACGTAATTGGTCAGTAGGGATTTCAGCTATTTGGGATTCTTGAAACCAGGATGCGTGCTTTGTTTTGGGAGTTGGTAAGAGGGTTCGACGTGAGTGTTGGGAAGGGTTTTTCGCTATTTGGATTAGTAACACCAAAAATCGAGTTTTCCTTCTGGTGTTAGGAAAGAGTTGTGACGTGAGTGTTCAGAGGGGATATTAGCTATTTGGGTTTCTTAACACTATGGACGTGTGTTTCGTTTTGGGATTTGGTGCGAGGGTTTGACGTGAGTGCTGGGAGAGGGTTTTTCTATTTAAAAAATCAAGAATAGAAACAGTGTTTTCCCTATGGTGTTAGGAGAAGAGTTGTGACGTGAGTGGTCAGAGGGGACATAAGTCATTTGGGATTCTAAACACTCTGGACGCGTGTTTTGTTTTGGTAGTGGTGGGAGGGTTTGACGTGACTGCTGGGAGGGGTTTTGTTATTTTAATTCTCAACACTAGAAAGCATGTTTTCCTTCTGGCATTGAGATAGGGATTTTCGCGTGATTTCAGAGGAGATCTGAGCTATTTGGGTTTGTTTCACTGGAACGCATGTTTTGTTTTGACAATTTCTGTAAGGATTTGACGTGAGTGCTGGGAGGGGGTTTTACTATTTGATTTTCAACACTATAAAGCGTGTTTCCCTTCTGGCATTGGAAAAAAAGTTTTCGCGTGATTGGTCAGTAGGGATTTCAGCTATTTAAGATTCTTAAAACCAGGATGCGTGTTTGGTTTTGGGAGTTGGTAAGAGGGTGGGACGTGAGTGTTGGGAAGGGTATTTCGCTTTTTGAATTCTTAACACTAGAAATCGCGTTTTTCTTCTGGTGTTAGGGAAAGAGTTGCGACGTGAGTGGTCAGAAGGCATATTAGTTATTTGGGATTCTTAACACTCTGGACGCGTTTTGTTCTGGGATTTGGTAAGAGGGTTTGACGTGAGTGTTGGGAAGGGTTTTTGGCTATTTGAATTCTCAACACTAGAAAGCGTGTTTTCCATCTGGCGTTAGAAAGAGAGTTGTGGCGTGAGTGGTCAGAGGAAATATCAGCTATTTGGGATTCTGATACTCTGGATGCATGTTTCGTTTTGAGAGTTGGTGAGAGGGCTTGGCGTCAGTATTGAGAGGGGGCTGTGGCTATCTGAATTCTCAACATTAGGAAGCATTTTCTCCATCTGGCGTTCGAAAAAGTGTTCGGGTGTAAGTAGTCAGAGGGGCGATCAACTATTTGGGATTCTTAGCACTGGGGTGCGTGTTTTGTTTTGGGAGTCGGTAAGAGGGTTCTGGCGTCAGTAGACAGAGGGGATATCAGCTATTTGGGATTCTCAGCACTGGGACACGTGTTTCTTTCTCGACGTTGTGAAGAGTGTTTGGCGTGAGTGGTCATATGTTATGTTGTCTATACGAAATTCTCAACAATATGACTCTTGTTTTATCTTGCGGGTTGAGGAGAGGCTTTGGCGTAGGTGTGAAGAGGGGGGTGAGGCTATTTGAATTCTCGACACTAGAGAGCGTGTTTTTTGTTTTTGGCGTTAGAAAAGGGTTTTGGCGTGAGTCGTCAAAGGAGATGTTGGCATTTTGAAATTCTCAACAGTGGGTCACGTCTTTTTCCTTGACTGTTTGGGGGAGGGGGGGGGGGGGGGGGTTGGGGGGTGGGGGGGGGTTGGGGGCGCGGTTTTGAGTCGGG
>WSXT02000006.1:3388772-3406546 GCA_011762715.2 Neuroterus valhalla
ACTGCTTAAGGATTCCACTAGTCATCGATCTAAGAGCGACTAGAATACCAGACCTGAGTGGCCTGGCGGTAACGTACTGGTCTTGCGATCCGGCGGTCGCGGTTTCGATACCTTGCGGGAGCGATTTTTTTTCCTTCTATTTGCTTCGTATTTATTTATTTATTAAATTCTTCTATATAAAAAATCATGAACAAACAAATAAATGAAATAAAAAAAAATGGTTTTCAGCGGAGAAAATTGAAATTTATTCAGGTACAAAGGCAAAGAAATAAAAAAAAAATAACATAAGCACTAATATAAAATCGAACAATATTTTTAAACACGTATTCAAAAAGCCTTATCCTACTCATTAAAAGTACAGTCCGAAGGGTGGTATTTATCGTAAAAACATTGAAAGCACAAATTTTTCGAGCACCAAGAACAAATGATGAATGGTAGTTGACCACAATCGTATTTGTTTTTCAAAATTGTCGAGGGTAAACACACTTGATTCACATTGCGAAAAATGTAAATGAGTAACTGTTAATAAGTAGGATAAGGCTTTTTGAATACATGTTCAAAAATATTGTTCAATTTTATATTAGTGCTTATGCTATTTTTTTTCATGCCATTGCTACTGTACCTTGATAAATTTTTATTTTCTCCGCTGGAAACCATTTTTAATTTCATCTATTGGTTTATAATTTAATATATAGAAAAATTCAATAAATAAATGAATACAAAGCGAAAGGGAGAAAAAAAATTGCTCCCGCGAAGAATCGAAACCGCGACTGCCGGATCGCAAAGCTAGTACGTTACCGCCAAGCCACTCAGGTCTGGTATTATAGTTGCTCTTAGATCGATGACTAGTGAAATCCCTAAGTTGTAAGATTTTTATAATCGTTTTGCACCTCAACGGAGGCTCACTGGAAAAAACGGCTGCAGGGTTTTTTATATGTGTGTGTGTGTGTGAACTATTAAATCAGCCCATTTTCGAAAGTTCAACTCAAATGACATTACACGAAGTCCCCTTGTAAGACAACAGATTTCAAAAATTCCCTCTCTCATCGACCATGCTAATTAAATACGCCTTCTTCTGATTGTCACGTTTCAGAGAAGTTGTCTCAGTCGATTTTTGATCGATGTTATGCTACGATATAAGAGCATAGTCAACACATGCTTTAGTGACGACGCCTCTTTGACACGCCTACTTTCCTTTAGGGCGCTCCTTCTACTTATTTTCGAATAATTTTTAATCAGTGTCATGTGCATCTTCTTTCCTCTAAGGTATCTACGTTCTCCTTCTGAAGAACCATGGTCAACGCATACTTATATCGACTTTGCATGTTCGACAAACCAACTTATCTTGATTGCATCCAAATTGATTAATGTTTACCAATTTTCTAGAATCTCTTGTTATTTTACTTGATGAGTGCTCGCTGAACGCCTTCTTATATAAAAATGTCTATCAAACATGCCTCCTCTTCTTTTTTGTGCTTCATCCATGATTTCCTATTTCATTCCCAATTATTGTGATTTAACTATATCGGGGTCCTGTTATTTCATGTTATTAGTAATTGCTAAACGCCTACTATTATATACCATGACTTTTAAACACGTTATAGGAAAATGTCAACGCCTACTTCTATCGAGCAAGCCTGTGGACACACGGCCACTTATATGGTCACGCCCCGAGTTGATATTACTAATCAATTTTCAAACATTCCCTTTTATTCTAAGTGATATGTGCTTGGTTGATGCCCGCTTTCATAACATACGCCCATTCATAATGCCTACTCAAACTGACCACGCCTCCTGAACACACCTTCACTCTTCTTGGTCATGAATGAACGAACGGCTACGGCCATCTACCTCCTGTCATGAACATGCCGATTTTTGAACAATGCCCCGAGCAATATATACCAACCAATTTTCGGACATCTCCTATCATTGCAAGTGATGAGTACTTGGTTGACGCCTACTTACTATAGTGGTTCCAATCGAGTCCTGATTTCTACTAGACGGATCAGTAAATCCTCAAGAAGAATAAAGAGAACACAACTTCCAGCCGAGTTAAGGTAACTGAAAGTAAAGAGAATGAGGAAGTGTAATTCTCGCTCGAAGAACTTTTTGATTCTTGGAGAACTGACGACACAAAAACACTTGTAGCCTTTTAGCACGTTCGAAAAGTTAGTTTATGCTTCCTCCAGAGAGAAACCTCATTTGTGCAAGAAACTCAGAAAGTTGAAACAAAAGATAGTCTTTGAGCGATGAACTCCCTTCAAGTTTAGACGTTCGACAGACTATCTCACGTTTCGTGTATGGTATGGTAGTATCGCAAGCATGTCGGTCGATGCGAAAATGTACGAGGAATCATACTTCCGGACCCGTCCATGCCGCCAAGGGAAGCTCAGCCAACGCTCCAGGGGTGGCAATCACCGACGTATAAACTCTCCCTGGGTCGGTGCTTTTATGGGCCTAATATAAAGAGACGACCTCGGTCAACTATCCGCCAACAGCTAGACAGCATTTTATGTACTCTCGGCGTAATAACACAACATAATATTTTCCTTCTCATGTCCATCCGAACTTCCTGTTTCATTTTGCTCTTCCCTTCTACTGACTTTCGTTCGAAGACCTCCAAAAAAAAGCCACACACTTTTATGGTGATCAATTTTTATTGAACCTTATTTTGAAATTTTAATTCTTTGTATCCTTTTATGACACTTCCTTTCTATCTATTCTTCTTCCATTTTCATTTTTTCCATAACTTTTTGAACATTCTATCATCATGGGTTGAATATTTATCTTTCCCAGTTGGAAAATTGAACTATTTGGTTTAAAACAAAAGTTCATTCCCGTAAATCCCTCCCTTCTTTCAAAATTTCTGTAATTTGAAGAAAATTCTTTTTTCTCGTATAAAATTCATCTTTTTGGTTGAAAATTCATCCTTCTTAGGAAAAAAATAAAAAATTTGGTTTTGAAGTGAATCTCTTTCTTGATAATCTCTTTCTTTTTGATTTCTGCATTTTATTTAAAATTTGTTTATTCTGTTAAAAATTTCCTCCTCTTGGTAGAAGAATAATCTGTTCGTTTAAGAATTATTCTTTATGAATAAACATTCAACTGTTTGATAACAACAAAAGTTATTTTTCGAAAAAAATCTTTCTTCAACACTTCATGTATCCGGTTGGAAATTTGTCTCTTTTTGGTTAGAAATTTATCTGCTCGGTTGAAAATTTTTTTTTTTTGACAAAAAATTTAACGATTTTATCAAAAACCAAATTCCTTCTCGAAAATCTTTTTTTCCGTTTGGAGAATTCTGAACTATTTTCTAAATACGGCATTTTGTTATAAAATTCACCTGCTCCATCAAAGATTCATCTTTTTGGATAAAAATTCGAATATTTGGTTTCGAACTAAAGTTCTTCCTTGAAAATCCTTTCGTTCGTTAAAGATTCCTGTATTTCGTTAATGATTTCCTGTTTTCGGTAGAGAATTTATCTGCTTGTTTGAAAATTCATATTTCTAAGTAAACATTTAAGTATTCAAATATTACAAAAATAGTTTTACGGAAGAAATCTCTTCCTATAACAATTCATGTATTCTGTTGGATTGTCTTTTTTAGTAGAAAATTTATTTTCGTGGTTGACATTTATTATTTGGAGAAAAATATTCAATAATTTTATTAAAAACTAAAGATCTTTCTTGATAATTCTTCTTCCTCTTAAGAGATCCCTGAATTTTGTTGTAAAATTTGTCGTTTTTGGTATAAGATTTATCTGCTTGGTTAAAAATTCATCTCTTCGGATGAATATTCAACCCTCTGGTTAAGAAATGGAATTCTCACCCTGAAACTCAAATAAGAATTCGATTATTTTGTTTTAGGTTGAAATTCTTTCTTGAAAATTTTCCTTTCCATTGAAGATATCTGTATTTTGTTAAAAGTGTGTCTTACTTTTTGTGAAAACCTTATCTGTTCGGTTTTAAATTTGATCTTTTTTGATGAAAATTCAACTTTTTGGTGTAAAACCGAAGTTCTTTCTTTAAAATCCTCTCTGTCGTTGCAAATTTCCATATTCTGTTGAAAATTTATCTTTCTTCGTTGAAATATTCATTTGCTTCTTTGCAAATCCATCTTTTTTTGGAACAAAATAAATCATTCAAATGAAAAGTCAAGTTCTTCCTTAAAATTACTTCCTTTTGGATAAAATTTCTGTATGCTTTGAAAAATTTTTTTTTGTGGCAGAAAATTTATCTGCTTGGTTAGAAATTCTTTTTATTTCTAACTTGAACTATTTGATAAGGAATAAAGTTATTTCTAAAAAATCTTCTTTTTTTGTTTGAGATTTTCAATTTTTTGTCAATTCTTCTTCTTGGTACAAAATTCATCTCCTTGTTTGAGAATTTATCCTTTCTAGATAAAAACTGAACTGTTTAGTACAAAATTAAAACTCTTTCTCGATAATCTTTCTTTTCGTGAAAGATTTCTGTATTTCGTTGAGAGTTCGTCTTACTTTGGTAAAAAACTTATCTACTTGGTTCAAAATTCACCTTTTTCGATGGAAATTCAACTTTTTGGTGTAAAAATGAAGTTCTTTCTTTAAAATCAACTCTTCATGTGATATTTCAATATTCCGTTGATAATTTGTCTTTTTTTGGTATCAAATTCCTTTTCCGGAAATTCATCATTTTCGGATCAAAATTAAACAATTTGAATGAAAACAAAGGTTCTTTCTGAAAATTACTTTCTTGTGTTGAAAATTTCTGTTTCCTGTTAGAAATTCGTCTTTTCGGAAGAAAATTCATTTTCATCTACTTAGTTCAAATTCATTTTTTATTCAAACTTGAACTATTTGATAAGAGCGAAAGTTCTTTTTCGAAAATCTTTTCATTTGTGTTGGAGATTTTGAATTTTTTGCAAATTCATCTTTTTGGTTGAAAATTTATCCTTTTCAGATAAACATTCAACTATTCTGTTTAAGATTGAATCTCTTAACTTGGAAATCTTTCTTTCCGTTGAAGATTTGTGTATTTTGTTGAGAGTTTGGCTTACTTTAGTGAAAAACTTATCTGCTCGGTTCAAAATTCGTCTTTTCTTATGAAAATTCAATTTTTTGGTGTAAAACAGAAGTTCTTCCTTTACAATCCTCTTTTTCATTATGAAATTTGTTCCTTTGTTGGAAAATCTTCTTTTTAGTAGGAAATTTATCTGCTTATCTAGAAATTTTCCTTCTCGTTAAAAAATTCAGCTGTTTCGTTGATAATTTATTGATTTTGTTGACAATTCATCCCTTTTGGCCAGAATTTAACTTCATTGCACACAACTTTCCATTTATGTGTGAAAATTTGAAGGTTTCGTAAGCAAATGAAAATTTGGCTATCCCAGTTAGAGATCTTTTTCGGTAAAAAAAATCTCAACTGTTCTGTTGATAACTAATTGTTCGAACTGGGAATTGAACCATTTGAATAAAAATTCTTCGTTCCAAACTTGTCTCTTTGATTGAAAATTAACTTTCTTCCAAATTAAACAATTTCGTTCTTGACTTGACAATAATTTTTCCCAGTGGGATGTAGGTTATAACTAACCTACTTCTTTTAATAGAGATAATATAACAACCTTCATTCAACAAATACTCTCTTGATATTTCTTGTTTTCGTAAGTGATTCTTAAATTTTGTTAGGCACTTGTCTTTTTTTTATGAAATTCATCTTCTTTATCAGAAATTTATTTTGTTCTGAAAAAATTCAACTATTTGGTTTTAAACTAAAGCTCTTCTTTGGAAATCTTTTCTTCCATTGAAGATTTATCTTTACTTGGTAAAAAATTCAGCTGCTTGGTTTCAATTCATCTTTTTAGGTGAATATTTAACGATTTAGAGTGAAACCAAAGTTCTTTCTTGGAAATCTTCTTTTTCGTTGGAAATTTCCATGTTCTGTGGAAAATTCGTCTTTTTTGTACGAAATGAACCTACTTGGTTCAAATTCATCCCCTTTTATGGAAATTGATTATATTGATTAGAAAGTAGATTTCTTTCTTTGAAATTTTTTTTTTTTTTTTGGAGATTCCTGAATTTTGTTGCAAATTCGCCTTTTTTAAAAATTATTTCATTTGCCTTCTTGGAAATTCATCATTTTTGGGTCAAAATTGAACTATTCAGTTATAAACTAATGTTTTTTTCTAAGAATTACTTTCTTCTGTTGGAAATTTCCGTATTATGTTGAAAATTTGTATTTTTTGGTCGAAAATTGATATGCTTGGTTAAAAATTAATTTTTTTCTGATGTCGAACTATTTGATAAGAACTAAAGTTCTTTCTTGAAAATATTCTTTTTTGTTGGAGATTTTGAATTTTTCTGCAAAAAAATTTTTTTTTTTCTTTTCGGTATGAAATTCACATCTTCTCGGTTGAAAATTTATCCTTTCCAGATAAACATTCAATTATATGGTTTTAGACTAAAGCTCTTTCTTTAAAAATTTTCTTTTCGTTGAATTTTCCTGTATTTTGTTGAGCATTTGTCTTACTTCAGTAAAAAACTTATCTGCTTGGTTGAAAATTCATCTTTTTCTATGCAAATTCAACTTTTTGGTGTAAAACCGATGTTCTTTCTTTAAAATCCTCTTTTGTGGAAAATTGCCATATTTTATTAAAAACTTGTCATGTTTTCGTATTATAATCATTTGCTTCTTTGAAAATTCATCATTTTTTATCAAAATTAAACAATTTAAATGAGAACAAAAGTTCTTCCTGAAAATAACTTTCTTGTGTTGAAAATTTCTGCATTCTGTTAGAAATTCGTCTTTTTGTGGTAAAAAATTTATCTGCTTAGTTGAACATTCATTTTTCATTTAAACTTGAACGACTTTATAAAAGAGGAAGTTCTTTCTCAAAAATCTTTTTTTTTTTTTGTTGGAGATTTTGACTTTTTCTGCAAATTCACATTTTTGGTTGAAAATTTATCCTTTTCAGACAAACATTCAACTATTTCCTTTTGGATTGGAGTTCTTTACATGAAAATCTTCTTTCTCGACGAAGATTTCTATACTTTATTGAGAGTTGGTCTTGCTTGAGTACGAAACGTATCTGCTTGGTTGAAAATTAATCTTTTTTGATGGAAATTCAACTTTTGATGTAAAACTAAAGTTCTTTTTTCAAAATCTTTTCTTTCGTTGAAAATTCTGATACTCTGTTGACAGATTGTTTTATTTTGGGATTATATTCATTTGCTTTTTCGGATATTCATCATTTTCAGATCAAAATCGAACAATTTGAATAAAAGCTAAAGTTCTTTCTAAAAATTACTTTTTTTGTGGAAAATTACTAAATCCTGTTAAAAATTTGTATTTTTTTTGGTAGAAAATTTAACTGCTCAGTTCAAAATTAATTTTGTATTTGAACTTGAACTATTTGATGAGAACGGGAGTTTTTCCTCAAAAATCTTCTTTTTTTTCATTGGAGATTTTGAATTTTTCTGCAAATTCATCTTGTTGGTGTAAAAATCATCTTCTTGGTTGAAAATGTATCCTTTTCAGATAAACATCCAACTATTTGGTTTTAAATTGAAGCTCTTTCTTAAAAAATTTTCTTTTCGTTGAATATTTCTCTATTTTGTTGAGAGTTTGTCTTACTTTAAAACAAAACTTGTCTGCTTGGTTGGAAATTCATCTTTCTAGGTAAACAATAAACTATTTGTTAAAAAATAAAGGTGTTTCTTTCAAAGCTTGTTTTTCATTAAAAATTTATGTATTCGGTTGAAAAATCGTCTTTTTAATAGAAAATCTATCTGCTTGGTCAGAAATTCATTTTTTCGGATAAAAATTCAACGGTTTCGTTAATAATTAATTTTATGTTCTAGAGAATAAACTATTCTATTCAGAAATTTATCATTTCAACAGAAAATTCTACTACTTCGCTGAAAGTTGAACTCCTTCGTTAAGAATTCTTTTTTTCTGTTCAAAATTCATCTCCTTGGTTGAAAATTAACCTCATTTTGTGATTCAACAATTTCATTGAGAAAATATTTTTCTTGGTCCAGAATTAATCTTTCTTGCAGAAAACTTTCTAGTTCAGCGTAAAAATTCTACAACTTGGTTAGAAACTGAAAATTTGGCTATCCCAGTTAAAGATCTCTTTCGGTAAAAAAAAACCTTAACTGTTCTGCTGATAACTAATTGTTCGAACAGAAAATTAAACCACTTGAATAAAAAATACTTCATTCTAAACTTATCTCTTTGATTAAAACTCAACTTTCTTCCGAATTCAACGAATTTGTTACCTAATCATTATCTTCGGTTGAGAATTCAACTCTTTTGTAGAAAATTTCCCTCCTTAGTCTTAAAGTTCAGAAATTTGTCTGGAATGTAGCTTCCTTCTTGACTTGATAATAATTTTTCCCAGTGTGATGTAGGTTATGACTAACCTACTTCTTTTAATAAAGATAATGTAAGAACCTTCATCTAATAAATACTGGAGTTAAGATACTCATGGAGCTAGTGAAAATTACTTTTGGCTTCGCAAAGATAGATTACTTTGATCTATCAACCAATCAGAAAAAATTAGTTGAATCATCATTTCCAAGTTCTCAAATACTCCTTCTGGTTCCACTCTGGTCAAGAAATAATCATCAGACCTCATCAGCGATATTTTGGTGATTTTTGTGTAAGTTCACTGAGAGATGGATGGAGTCAATGTTGGTGAACTTGTTTGGTGAATCTCCATCAGTTGTGATTATCAACCAATTAGATAAAAGTAGTTTTCCCATCATTCCCAAGTTCTCAAATACTCCTTCTCATTCCACTCTGATCAAGAAATAATCATCAGACCTCATCAGCAATGGTTTGGCGATTTTCGTGCAAGTTCACCGAAAGGTGGAAGGAGTTAGCTGATGAAAATCAGAGCCAGGAGTGAGGAGGTAAACCTCTCAGCAGGTGGCGAATCGTCCTCCCATAACGGGAGCAGCAATCATAACTATCAAAAGCAGAAGTTCCTCCAGCACTCCTACTCTCAAAACCTCCACTACTCCGCCCTCTTACAATCATGCCGCTTGTTTTGTCATTTGTAACCGGCAGCAATTTTCGCGGGACTCTAGACACGGCAAAAACGACAGTCAGTGTCGTTACTCTCTCCATTCCTTGCTTCAACTACCTCAACCTGGCTCTATTTGCCCTCGCTCTTTGACGTTTATCGAGCTTTCGTTATTAAATCGAGGAAGAGCGAAAAACTAGATGGCAAGGGAAAATGTTGCCTTGATATACAAATTTATTCAGAAGGCAAGAATAAGAGTCTACTCAAAAATCCGAATTTTGAGATTACGATTAATAAGAAATAATTCCTCAAAGGATGCCTTCGGAAGGGAAGCTGCAGTCTCGAAATTGGTCCCGAGACAAAGCATCATTCCTCTGAGCTAATCGAGTTCTTCAGGAACCCCAGGCTTCCTCCAACAATGCTTCAACCTTAATTAAGACTGCGACGAGTCGAGCTTCGTAATTCAAGAGTTCTCCAGACTAAATCGGCTCTCGAAGACGATCCGTTCGATCAACTCTAGCTATACCATCCTCCTATTCTGGCGAAAATGGAATGGGCCCCTGACGTTAAGACCGGATTTCCTCTATTCCAGGAGGAAGAAGCTGGAGCGACATGCTTAAAAAGGATATTTGGTCTCACTTGACATTCATTTCTTTTATAGTTTCGTGCATTACGAGAAGTCTCCTTACGGTTTTGTGCCAAGGCTGGTGAGGTTTACATAGCGCACAATGCTACAAGCGTCGTTATGGCAGAGCAGTGCCATAAAGACTGGCGTCTCACTCGCCAAACAAAGCACGCTACTTTCCAACCCGGTCCTTGTCCTCCAAAGAGACAGTCCAACTCTTTGTCCAGCATTGAAACTGCAAACGCTTCGCGCTGCCAACTTGGAACCGACCTCTTTAGGTCTGTTTGTCTGAGAGTAAAGGTACTAATCAATGATAGTGAAGGAGCTTGTAGTATTTCCTTGCTAATCCTCAAACTATGGCAGAGGTATTCACAATTTACAGGTGCAGTCTGATCAAGTGTTGCTCAGTGATCCTCTTCCTTTTCTGACGAAAGACTAACGGAGAAATTATGAGATCTCTTGAGGCAATATCCAAGTTGGGGGAGTTCAGTTCATAAATCTGAACCTTCGGAACCCTATTTTTCCTGCTGAGCAAGAAGCTACTCTTTGGGTCATTTGACTCAAGTAGAGATTGGAAATTCCTCTTAACGGTAGTGTCGAAGCTGAAAAAATCGAGGATCCACCTTTTAAGATCCCTGATCTTATTGCTCATTGATATATCCATGATATCGATTTTTTAAATCACGACTCGTTTGGTGGTGCAGGAAACTGCATGTCGAAAACCACGTCAGTAAATAAATGCGGACTCTAATGAGTGCACAAGTGTGCATCGCGTGGATCTAAGTGGGTACACTGGACGCACACAATCTGACTTCGGCTTCGGCCCAGCCTCGACAATAGCCGAACGAAAAGTTTCATGAATCGTCGATTCCGCGATCGAAGGCATTTATTAGGATATTTTGACAGCTACAATCTTCGACCTCAATGAGCCCAGATGTGTGTTTTAAACTTCAACTGTTTGAGCTAGTAATCTGTTTGCGTATTTTCTATCTTTACTCTTGGATTAGTGATTTCTCATCTGAAATGATAAATCTTTGTCTAAATAAAAATTTTGTTACAGGGATAATTCAACTTTCAACCAAAAAGAATTTAAATCTTGAATGCAAAAAACTTGAACTCAACCAAAAAAGATTTATTTTCAGCGAAGAAAAAATTCCTTGACATAAACATGATTTTTGTATATTTCACAAAAAAAATATTTCCAAACTGAAAAGTTCAACTTTGACTGGAAGGACATATTTATTAACCCACAATAATTTTCAAAAAATAAGATGGATGTTTGACTAGAAAAGATAAATTTTCAATCGAAAATTGAATTGTCACAAATTTGGTAGAAAGAATTCATTTTGAACGAGAGAAAAACATTATTCAACAAAACGGTGTAATTTCTGAGAAAATAGTTGGATCTTCGATCGAAAAAAATAATTTTCCACAAAACAGTTGCATTTGTAAGCGAAAAAGATGTATTTTTTGGAAAAGAATTGAATACTCAACGAAAAAGTTGATTTGCACAGAGGAAAGAACAATTTTCAACCAAGAAGAATAATCTCTACTCAAAAAGACAAAAGACAAAATACACCAAACATCAACTGAAAAATATGAATTGTCAGGGAAAAGAAATAATAGTGAAATTTCTGATTGGAAACGCCAAGTTCCAATACGAATAAACGAATATATAACAGCGGATTCGGAACATTATATTTCAATAAAAATAGATTCAATTTTTCATTGAAAATAATTGAATATTCAATCGGATCGATAAATTTTCAACTGAAATGATAAATCTTCATTTACAAAACTGAACTTCCAGCAAATAAGTTCAGCTTTCAAATAGGCAGTTAAATTTTCAGAAAAGAAATTGCATTTCTGACAATCAAGTTAATTCTCCCAAATCAGAAAATTTTCCAACAAAAAGTTGAGTTTCAAACCAAAAAGGATTACTTTCCAATAAAATTCTCTATTTTCAACTTGACTAATAAAACCAGCTAACAAAAAAAATTTCCAACGAAAAAATCTCAAATATTTACTGGAAAAGAAAATCGTAGATGTAGATTTTTAACATAAAATTTGGATTTTCTGAAAAAAAGACATTTTTTCAACAGAACATCCGAGCAATTTTCAATTCAAAATAAATGATTGCATTTTTTCCCACAAAGTAATGTTCGATAAAAAAACCGAATTTTCGACAAACTATTTGTGTTCTGGAACATACAGACAAATTGTTATTATGGTGTTGAATCCAACTTCCAACCAATACTTAAATTTATATCGAAAAAGAGTAAATTTTAACCAAGAAGTTTAATCAATTAATTAAGGATGAAAATTTTGCCGATACGTTCATCAAAGTTGAACTTTTTAGTTTGGAAATCTTTTTTTTTAAATATAAAAAAATCATGTTTTGTTAAGGAATTTTTTCCTCCGTTGAAAATTAATCTTTCTTGATTCAGTTCAAGTTTTTTGCATTCAAGATTGAAACTTTTTGTTTGGCTTTTGTCGGCGACGCGACGGATCGAAGCCGAAATCAGATTGTGTGAGTGAAGTGTACCCACTTAGATCCACGCGACGCACACTTGCATACTCTTTAGAGTCTTCATTTATTTACCGACGTGGTTTTCGACATGCAGTATTCTGCCTACCAAACGAGTCGTGGATACAAAAATCGATATTATGGATATATCAATAATATGGACCTATTCTGAACAAGTGGCTGCTAGGGTCGCCAAACTTATTACTAGTTGACATTTCTAATGCATTATTGCTCTCTATTTCTCTCTGATGAAACCTATTTTAGAATCTCTCTTTATCGTAGTAGACTACATTCTAGCAGAAGAAAGGGTAAGAAAACAAATGGTGTGAATGGAATTGGGGAATGACATTGGCCCTAAGCATTGTCCGGTAATAGCAAAACTAAAAAGAGGAGGTCATAGACATTCTAGAGGTGGGAAGAGAAGGAAAAAGGTAAGAAAGGAAAACAAGGAGGGCTGGGAGAGAGAAAAGTGGGAAGAATTCAGAGAAACAATGGAGAATGAGCATCTAAAAGGTATAGAAGAGGAGAGGATGGAGGAGGTAATAGAAATAATTAAGGGATTGATTTAAAGGTAAAAAAGGTGGTAAGGCCAAAAGGGAATGGGATCATAGAAATCGAAGGTTGGTAGAATGAGGAATGTAAAAGAGGTAAAGAAAAAATGAAGGAGAGTGTAAGAGAATAAAGAAAAGGGGAGATCAGTAAACAGGAGTATAATGAGAGAAAACGAGAATATGAGGGAACGTTAAACGAGAAAAAGCAGAATTAAAAGGTAAGATATAAGGAGGAGGTGGAGAAAGCAGTAAGAGAGGGGAAGGTATGGTAGGTAATAAATAGGGGAGAAGAAGAAGGGAGGGAGCGAATGAGGATATAAAAATGAGTGCATGGATGGAGTACTGCAAAGGACTGTTGGGAGGAGGGGAGAGGAAGGTTAGAGGAGAACCGAAGAAGATAATAGAAGGAGGAGATGGAGAAAGAAAAGATATAAGCAGGGAGGAAGTAAACAAGGCAATAGAAAGAATGAAGAGAAATAAAGCGACAGGAGATTATAACATGCAGAATGAAGCTCAAAGTATGAGGAGAAGGTGTGAGAGAAGAGATGTGGATAAAATGTAACAAAGCATGGAGAGGGGATGAATGGCCTGAAGAATGAAGAACAGGATTAGTGATTCCGCTGATCAAAAAAGGAGAGGGTAATAAGGTAGAGGGTTATGGAAGAGTTATGGTCTGTTCAAAAGGATGTAAGAGTAAAAAAGCAAACAATTGAGAAAGCAATGAAATTGAGAGATGGTAAGAGTAAACGGAAGTCCTGGAAGCTCGATAATGCGAACGTAGTATCAATCTGTTCAGAGGAGACCTTCGAATCTAGTTTCATTTAGGAATAAGAACTCAGTCATTACATGTAAGAACCCTTTAAAAGTACCCTAGTAACATGCTATCATCAACATCCTATCAATAATTCTACCTAAAAAATTCTCGTGCTATGGTTCACAATAATCTTATAGCTGCTCCTCATCACTACTATTCCGAAAACCTTTTACACCAAGATCTGATAACATCACCAATCAATAACACACTATACCAGAGGTGTCCAACGCGTAAGCAACGGTGTATATAACTGTCACACGTCAATCCCCTCTCGTACTACCTTGAATGGGTCCATGCGGTGAGCGCGATGTGGAAAGGGGAAATTAAAAGACAATTCTCGAAGAAGTGCTCGGAGAAGGGGAAGAGAGGAGAAGCGCTAGCCTTGTGTTGGACACCCCTGTACTATACACCAAACACTATACAATATACGCGGTTGGAAATTTTCCATTCTATCTTAACAAGTTTTCTGCAAGTGGTAGATCTCAGATCTGTCTGTCTATAGGTCCGACCGTAAGCACAAAAACTTTTAAAATATTAAACGAATCGAATCAGGCTTTGGCACATTGACGCATCAAGTCCTCTAGGAAGAACCAATGGACCCGTCACTACAAATCCCAAAAACTGACCTCCATCAACACGTTCATCAAAAGGATCCATCCACTTCCGGACATGAAGAGCTCTCGGAAATGGAGTCTCACGCTGGTGGATAATAGAGCTGGATGACGCGCCAGTGTTTTTATGCGGGAATTATTGCCGGTTCCGCGGGTGCCTGATTTACATTTATTGCAGCGTTTTCGTAATGGCGCCGCTTTATCTTCCGTTATTCCAACTAATTATACTCCCATTCTGATAATATACGAGCTACGTGCGCCGGACGCTTGCAGGTTCATTGCGAGATCCACGTTATAACTGAACGAGTTTCCTCTCTTTTGAATTTACCCAAAGCGTCTGGCATAAAGTAATCTAACGCTTTTTATCGGCTGTAATTCGCCACTCGTTGCAGCCAAATGTCTACCTTATATTGTTTAGAGCTATCACAAATTTTTCATACTGAAAAAATTCCTGGAGCTAGTAGTACGTAATTCGACATTGTTCCCAGTTTGGATAATTTGATGGTTGAGTAGATGCTTAGGTTCATGATTTAGAGAGGTAGTGTTTTTTTACATTCTCATTGTGAATGAGAAGGAATTGGTTTCATGTGAAAATTGACTTACGTGGATCTGATGAAACCACCAAGTTTTGAGACCCTTTGAGTCAGAAAAAATGGTTTTTACGAAGGTGTCTGTCAGTGCGTCTGACATAGAAAATTGTAATTTTTCATAAATTGAACAGTTTGAAGATTTCTGGTTATAATTGATAGGACCGAGCAATCATCAATAAATCTTTAGATTCTGAAAATCATTTTATTTTTAGTAATTCGAGGTTACACGCATTACAAATTCAATGATATAATTTGTTTTCAACTCAACTTTCTCCAATCCAGAAGTAAGAAAAATGGAACAATTAAAATGTTTAGGTTCGAGTATGAATTCAGCACTCTCAAATGTCAACGATACGAGGCTTCCTATCGAAAACATTCAATTTTTAATTTTTACATTCTCATTTTGAACGAGAAGGTTGGTTTTATGTGAAGAATGACTTTCGCAGATTTGATGAAATCTCCACGTTTTGAGACCCCCTGAGACAGAAAAAATTGTTTTCACGAAGGTATCTGCCTGTATGTCTGTCTGTAATCAGTAGACTCGATAACTTTTCGATAAAAACAAAATTGTCCAAAGTTATGGTATTTTCAAAATTCAAAAATATAAGAGAAAATGAGAATTTTTACCTAAATAACGCAAGGTTGAAAAAAAAAGTCAGAGAGAAAAAATGTTTCTTCTTAGGAGCCCTACCAGATCGTAAATACCAATTTTTGAATTTCCTCAAAAAATTGAAAATTCCCATTTTGATCGCACACAAAATAATAAAAAATAATCTCTGAACTCGATAACTTTTGAGAGAATGATCAGATCAGATCGTGGTTTCGCACCCAATTTGAGGGACCAAAAAAACTATTCGAGTTCGTTAAACAGCTATTTCGGATAAAAATGAAAGGAGGTGAGCATTTTTAAAAATTTTTTTGGACTTTGTTCCCCAGACTTAAAAACTGTTTCAACTGTAGAAACTGTTTAAAGTATTGTTAAAAAGTACGGTTTCTTGGAGCAGTTGAAAAAAGAGACAATTTATCATCATGATTCCTTTTGATAAAAACCAAATTGTCGGAGTTGCACAACTTCTTCAATTTTTTCAGGAAATCGAAAGTTCCCATTTTGATCGCACAAAAAATAATGGAAAAAATCTGCGAATTCGATAACTTTTGAAAGAATGGTCATATTTGATCACGGTTTGGCACCCATTTTGAGAGATCAAAAAGACAAACCGAGTTCGTTAACCAGCTATTTGGGATGATAAATCAAAAAAGGGAAGCATTTTGAAAATTTGTTTGGACTTTTTTTTCCAAGACTAAAAAATGGTAGGTACGGTTTCTTGTAGAAGGTAAAAAGTGTAACAATTCATCCTTATGATTTTTTTTGATAAAAACGAAATTGTCAGAGTTGTTGCATTTTCAAAATTCAAAAATATAACGGAAAATGAGAATTTTTAGCCAAACAACGCAAGACATAAAGAAAACCTTGCAGAAACAATATTTCTTCTAGGGAGGTCTACAAGATCGTGAATACAACTTTTTGAATTTTCTCAAAAAATCGAAAATTCTAATGTTGATCGCACAAAAAATAATGAAAAATAATTTGTGAACTCGATAACTTTCGAAAGAGTGATCATATTCGATCATGCTTTAGCACAGATTTTAAGGGACCAAAAAGATAAGTCGAGTTCGTCCACCAGCTATTTTAGATGAAAAATAGAAGGAGGGAAGGATTTTGAAGAAATTTTTGGACTCTTTTTTCCAAGACTCAAAAATTGTAAGAACGGTTGATTGCAGTAGGTAACAAGCAAAACAATTTATTCTCATAATTTTTTTTGATGGAAAGAAAATTTTCAGAATCACGGCATTCTCAAGATTCAAAAATGTAGAAGAAAATGAGAATCTTTAGCTAAACAACGCAAGATATGAAAAAAAGTTTGAAGAAAAAAAAGTTTCTTTTCGGGAGCCCTTCAGGATGATCTTCACAACTTTTTCAATTTTTTCAGGAAATCGAAAGTTCCCATGTTGATCGCACAAAAAATGATGAAAAAAAATCTGCGGATATTATAACTTTCGAAAGTATGATCATATTTGATCGCGGTTTGGTACCCATTTTGAGGGACCAAAAAGACAAGCTGAGTTCGTTAACCAGCTATTTGGGATGATAAATCAAAAAAGGGAAGCATTTTGAAAATTTGTTTGGACTTTTTTCCCAACACTTGAAAACTATAGGAACGGTTAATTGTAGTAGGTAAAAAGTGAAACAATTTATCCTCCTAATTTTTTTTTGATTGAGACAAAATTGTCAGAGTTGTGACATTTTCAAAATTCAAAAATATAATCGAAAATGAGAATTTCCAGCCAAATGACGCAAGATTGAAAAGAAATTTAGAGAGAGAAAATGTTTCTCCTTGAGAGCCCTACAATATCGTTAATACAACTTTTTGAATTTTCTCAAGAAATCGAAAATTCCAATTTTGATCGTTCAAAAAAAAAATGAAAAAAAATCTGTGAATTCCATAACTCCCGAAAGAATGATCATATTTGATCGCGGTTTGGCACCCATTTTGAGGGACCGAAAACACAAGTCGAGTTCTTTAACCAGCTATTTTGAATGAGAAATCAAGGAGGAAAAGAATTTCGAAAATTTTTTCGGACTTTTTTTTCCAAGACTCAAAAATTATAAGTACGCTCCCTTGTAGTAGGTAAAAAGTGGAACAATTTATCCGCATGATTTTCCCTGATAAAAACAAGAATATCAAAGTTGTGGCATTTTCAAAACTCAAAAATATAAACCAAAAGAAGTATCTTGAGACAAACAACGCAAGATATGAGAAAAAGTTTGAAGAAAGAAAAAGTCTCTTTTTTAGAGCCCTCCAGGATGATCTTTAGAACTTTTCGAGTTTTCTCAAAAAATCGAAAATTCAGATTTCTGTCGCACAAAAAATAATGGGAAATAGAAAGATTCTTTTTAAGGTCAAACTATGTGAGGTACGGGAAAATATAAATGAACTAAAATTGTGCACTAGAAAAAGATCTACAAATCTGGCCTAGGAAAAACCTAGGA
>WSXT02000006.1:3406646-3417825 GCA_011762715.2 Neuroterus valhalla
ACACTATCGATGTACCAATTATGAAGAAAATCAAAGACTTTACCCCAAAATCCTGTGAATATAATTTGTTTTCTGCCTTTTATGGATGTAAAAGATATCTTATCATTTGATTTAAAGAATGTAACCTTCCCTTGGTCTGATTCTAAACATTTTTTAATATATCTATATACATTATGAGAGAACGAATTCATATTTTTTTCTATTATAAAAAAGAAAACCTTCCGCAAATTTATTGCTTTCTGCGACTTATCCAGCTGACTAAAGTTCGATAATCAAATTGACCATGGCCCAAACATACAGGAAGAATCATTTTCTCAATTCTTTCAAAAAATAAAATGTAATATTTTATCACGTTTTATTTACTCCCTCTTCATTTATTTGACTTAAGACAGGGATTTCCAGAAAATATTTAGGGTCTCTATTTTGAGGCAGGAAGTTTCGGTAGGGAAATATAATTTCACTTGGACCAGAAGATTTTTCAAGTGGAACTGGAACTTTTCAAAATGATTATAATTTGGATTTAGAAGAGAGGGAATTTAAAAAAAAACAACACTTTTGGAATTAGTCGCAATTTGCATGTCCCCTCTTTCTAATTTTAAATCAAGAAAGTACTTCAAGGAGTTTTTGCAGTAGAAGTAGTATTTCGAAGAATAATTATTTCTGAATTGTAATAGAAAATTTGTTTACATTGTTCATTGTCGATTCATTCTTTTTTAGTTGGAAAATCAACTGCTTGAATAAAAGTTGAACTCTTTTGTTGAAAATTGAATTTTTCGGCTGAAGGTGCATCATTTAAATTTAAACTTTACCTCTGGTTAAAAACGTGCATCCTCTGTTAAAAAAGAATTCATCTTTTTAGGTAAAAATTCAAGTTCACATCCATTTTTTCACATTCATTTTTGAATTGAAGAATTAAACAATTTCTTAAGGGAATTTACGTAATTTGTAGATATTCTCCTTTCTTGTATAATAATAATCCTTATGGGTAAAAGTTCATCTCTTTTTGCAAAAAATGCATCTATTCCAGTTGAAGATTTATCATTTTACCTGTAATTTCATCAGTTTGGTTAAAAATTATTCCCCTCGAAAAGATTTAACTGTTATATTTTTATGGAAAATTGATCGTTTCTAGTTCAAAATTCCACAATTTGGGAGAAAATTTGTCTTTTCAAGTTCAAAATTAAATAATTATGTTGGAAAATCGATTTTTAGGTAGAAAATCATCTTTTTGTTTGAAACTTAATTTTCTTGTTTAAAAATTCTTCTTTACGTGCATCATTCAAGTTTTAAAGTTAAATTTTTTGAATTTGAATCGGAAATCCAGCTATGTAGTTTAAAATCCCTATGTTTGGTTTAATAATAATTTTTCAATCCCCAAATGCTACAATTCCATTTTATGGTGGAAATCATTGTTTTAATAGTTTAAAGTTTAACCATTTCGTTGGAAAAAGATATTTTTCAGTTTAAAATCAATTTTTGGTCAAGAATTCCACCATTCTAGTTGAAGTTTCACCATTTTAGTTACAAATTGGTTTTTCTGGTTCAAAATTCAACCCTTACAGTTAAATATTTACAATTATATTTATTCCTAACTTTTTTAAAAAATGTTACAGTTTGTTCGCAAGTAAGTTTTTTTTTTACATTGGAAGTAAGTTGTTTTTTTTAAATACAAAATTTGAGTATTAAAGTTTTTGTTGACACTTCTTCTTTTTCATTAAAAATTAAATACTGTTTCAGTTCGAAATTTAACTGTTCTGTTGAAATATTGTATTTTTTGGTACAGAATTATTATTTCAATTTTAAAATCAATCTTTTTTTTAATATTCACCTTCATGGTTAAAAATTGATGTGGTTTGAAATCTAATTGTTCCAGTTAAGGATTCATAATGGTATTCAAAAATACGTCACTTTCGTTGAAAAACATACTATTTTGTTCGAAATCCGTTTTTTTTCGCTATCGTTCTAGAATTTTTTTTTCAATGGTAAGTTTGAATGTTCTAAAAAAAAAAAGATGTTTTTCCATGAAAAATTTGAGTATTTCCTTCAAAGTTAATTTATTTTACAAGAATAGTTTAGTCCAAAAATGGAATCCTTAAATTTTAAGTTTCCAACATTAACTTATAACCGAAATAGGAATTTTCAACACGTTCAGTTCAAGGAATGTATGTGATTTTTTCTAAATAGTTCCATTCTCTACCAAAAGGTGAAATTTTTAAGATAAAGATCAATGTCCTTCCAGACTTGACGCATTAACAACAATATATATATACTTCACAAAAAATAGATAAATTTCTAAGCTTAGAAAAATTTTTCCCAACAGAAAAGTTTATTTCCAACCAAGAAAGATAGCTTTTTCTACGATAGAAAAAGAATTTAAATTTTGAAAACACAATAGTTCAATTTTATGCAAAATAATTAGTCATTTCATTCATCAGTTATTTCTTAGTTAAGTTTCTGAAGTTTTGATCTAGAAACAAGAATTACCTACAATCCACGGCAAAAAGAGAATTTTTATGGAAATATTTTAATCCTATAAAAAGATAGACTAATATTTCACATGAAAGATCATTTCTAACCAGAAAACATAAGTTCTCCACAAAATAGTAAATGTCTAACCAGAAAGGTGAATTTCAACAAAGTGCATTCATTTCCAACAAACATTTTACATTCCCAAAATTGTTCTAACAAGAAAGACGGCTTCAAAAAATGATCTACAATTACTGAATTTTAAGAAGAAAAAGTTTCCAACGAAAAACGTTAAAGCTGATATTTTAAAACTAAAGATATTTGAATTTAGAATCGAAAGAATCAAAAATTAACCGGAATTAAAATTTCTTGAACAAAATATTAAAATCATTAGGCACTAAGGAGAACTTCTAACTAGAATGATTAATCGTCAGCAAAAATAAGGGACTCTAAATAAAAGAGTTCATCATGGAACCATACAGTCGAATCCTTAACCGATGAGATAATTTTTTCACCAGTAAATTAGAATAACGCATTTGAAGTTGGTCAGTATTTACCTACGTATTGTGTCATTAACCGGATAAATTCCTAATGTTGAAGCGTATGATTAACACTTCGAGTTGAAAAACGAGTTTCTGAGGTATTTATGAAGTTGGGATTTCGCTTTTGGGACTTCTTCAAAGCTGGTTAATATAGAGCAGAGGTGTCCAACGCGTGAACAGTGATGTAAATAACTGTTACTCCTCAATCCTCTCTCTTTCCACCTTTGATGCGTTCATGCGGTGAGCGGGATGTGGAAAGGGGTCTTCGGCGACCGGGCTGTGTGAACATTGCGCGCAAGTAGGCGTGGTCAGGCGTACTCAGACGAAGCCCGTGGCGGACCGAGGAGAAAATTCTCGATGAAGCACTCGGAGAAGGGTAAGAAACGAGAAGCGCGCAAACCTTGCGTTGGACACCCCTGATATAGCGATTTATAAAGGAGAAACAGAAAAAGATACAGGTTTAATATACGAACGATAGAAGGAGATAGTGTTAGTTAGATTAGGGATAAGAAGGGATAGAAATGGGATTGACACTATTTCTGATCTCTGAAATAATCCGAGCCCTGGAATATGACCTCATGGAATCCACTTTGCTTGTTTCAGACTCCTTCAAGACGTGTCGAACAGTACCGCAGACGTTTGTGACAGCAGTGTCGGAAAGAGAAAACTTGTTGTAACCTGGGGGCAGTCAGTGCACCTTGGTTGCTTCGTGAAGATGCCAGAGGTTCTCGCGAACCAAGAAGTTAAGTGGTACCACTACAGTAAAGAGAAGGGAAGGTACCAAATCACTTACAAATACGGTTCGGGTGGAGAGAAGTTCATCGAAACGTCCGAGAAGGGTTTGGTGATCGTTGGTGTTAACGAACAAGACGCAGGGAGATACGACTGCTGGCTTGGTGGCGCTCTTCTTTGCTCCTACAACATCACAGTCGACGCTCACAGATGCTCAGCACCTGCTAAAACCAACGACTATCAGAAGATCTACTCGGACTGGTGCCACGAGTTCGAGAAGTACAAGTCGGCCATGAAGAGTTGGGAGCGGAAACAAGCTGTAAGTGTCTTCAGATTAATTTTTTTTTTACCTTTGAGCAGGCCTTACAGATCGGTCCCTGTATCTCTTCTTTTGAGATATTAGGAGTTAGGGAATCAGAGAAAAGGGAGTTGAAAGGAACCCACATCTCTTTATAATTGGATTTGTTTTTTATTTGTTCCAGCAATGCGCATCGAGGCAAAACGACAGTAACCAGAATTTACATACGAACGAAGTATATGGAACGCCTCTAGTGTGATGGAGTTGAGCGCTAGATCCGTTGTCGATTCAAGATGACTCGATAATCCGTATAAGCATCCTGCCGGCGAATCATGGTCCAAGTCTATCCTGGGCGAAAAGTTTCTCGCTCTTGCTGGCTGCGTGCAGCTACGCTTATCAACGTCTCTTGCGACTGGATACTCGCTAAGTAAATTAAAATTAGTCAATAAGAAATTAACGAATGATCACTTGGAGCCAAGTGCCACGGTGCTCGGATCTTTCCTCGCGTTGAAGGCTTGTATTCTTTTGTCCCTGACTTTGAACGTTTTTGTATTCGCTTGTTGTAAATATTTGGGGGTCTGCGAAAAGCGGAAGTCTTCGCTTCGGCAGCGACGCGCGAGCACCAGTGGATGCCAAAGTAAGTGTTCTTAAGGGCAGAAGGCAGCGAAGACATCGAACTTTGAAGTACAAGGCCGTCGAATCACAGCTCGATATATCGATACCTAGCCGGAATCAAAGCACATGCTTAATTTTCTGATCGATATCGGAATCATATTCGGATTCCAGACAGGAATACCAAGCGCGCGTTTGATTCTTCGACTAGAATACGAGCGCAATTCCTAACCGAAATCGGAATCCAATTCGGATTCCGGTCGGAAATTCCAAGCTCGCCTTGGATTCTCTGTCTGGAATTGGAGCACGCGCTTTGATTCGTAGACTTGAATCGCTGAACTAACATGGGACGCACGTTTGAACGTAAATATATGTAAAAACAATGTATTCACTGTTTCATTAGACCTGTGATATGAGTAATAGTAGCGATCGAGATACGCGGGCTTAACAGATTATGGATGATGTCCTGCCGGCGCCCTCTCTCGGAGAGATACAAGGCAGAAAACAATCAAGATTGCGTGATTTCCCCGGGAAAGACTCGTATATTACATATTAATTGAAAGACTAGGTTTAAGAGATTTAAGAGATAGTATTTCTTATGAACGGGACTTTCGTGGTTACTTACAATTAGTTGAGCACCGAATCGAACGTGTCTCGGACACTTCGCATCACAGAGGTTACATATGAGATTATATTCTGCCATTGAAGATGCGCGACCTCTTTTCTTTCCTTGAGCGAATCTCTGAAATTAATCAGCATAATAATCGAAACTCGCGGGCTGAGTATTACATATTTTTATTTCAGTCGCGCTTCCTACATTTCCTTTAAGCTCTTGTTTACCGTGTTTCCTTTTTGCGAAACCCGAGTTGGAATTCTTGATTTACCCTCTAGAAATAAAAACTTAGAACTGAATTGTGTTAGATTTCTGCGGAGTTGATTAAATATGTGGATAAAATTGAAGGTGCTACAAAGACTTGTTTCCATTTACGAAACGGAAGAAAATAGTTGCTCCTGCAGAATTGAGCCCTCATTGTATATACCAGATCAAGGATTCACGTGTACACTTCAAAGTGAACTCTAATATTAGCCTAGAGATTCGTATTTGCTTATTAGTTCTTGATGAGCTCAGCTGAGATGGTCGCTTCTCGCAAAATAACTAAGCGAACTGCACGCGATTATTCCACAACTCTTGCTGGAATGAATCTGCGAGCTTCCGGTACATTTTCGTCAGGTCATAAGCCTCCCCTCCTTCCTGTCCTCTTCGGAACCTCAGTGAAGCATGACGGGACCTTGGACGCGTTAATGAAGACGTGGATAGTAATTTCAAACTAAAGTCAACAGTTTCGGGCTCGAACCGTGACTTGCTTGGTTCAGAAACTATTCAAAGAGAGACACATCTGGATGTTGCATTTACAGAAATTTCAGGAGTTTCAATTGCTGGAGGAGAAGCTGCTCGTAGAGACTTTTGATTTGAGACTAAGATAAGGAATTCCAATTTCAAGGAGTTATTAGTGAAAGGCTGTTCTTTGTCGAAATCTGGAATCCGAGCACGAATATGGATGGCCTGACAGAACTCCGAGCGCAAGTTTTGATTCTCAGACAGGAATCAGAGCGAGCTTTGATTCTCCGATCGGAATCCGAGCACCCTTTTGATTCTCTGACCAAAGTTCGAAAGCGCTTCGTTTCACTGACTGGATTCCGACAGCGCTTTGATTCACCGATCAGAATCGGAGTGCGCGTTTGATTTCCTACCCGAGATCCGAGAGCGCTTCGTTTCCCTAGCTCAAATCTGAGCGCGCTTTGATTCACTGAGAGGAACTAGAATACGAGAGCGCTGATCCATGAATCGGAATCTGAGCGCGCGCTTGATTACCGGCCCGAGATCAGAGAGCGCTTTGATTTCCCGTCTGGAATTCGAGAGTGCTCTAGTTCACTAATCGGAATTCGAGCGCGCGTTTCGGTTCCCTGACTGGGATCCATAAGCGCTTCGAATCACTGATCGAAAGTCGAGCATGCGCTCTGATTCTCTGACTGGAATCCAGGCGCGATTATTATTAGAAATCTTCCGTAACGCGCCCAAAGGTTCGTTGCATTATAAATGGATACTGAATAAGAGAAAGGGAGGTCATGTTACCTTTCCAAATAGAGTTCTGTAGAGCGACAGGTTATTTTAATTCTTGCCCTTAGTTTGTAAATAATTACTAAGCGCGTGACGTCCGAGGCACTTTGATTTTTTGGCGCTCGGTAGAACTTTTGACCGCGCAGAGCGCTTTTCTCGGGCGATCAAGGGTACATATACAATGTCTATTCTAGGAACCATGTAATTTTTAATTTCTGTACAAAGCGTTCTAATCGACATAATACGATTTAATTTTGTACTCTATCGATAACTAAGGTGCGAAACTTTTAGCGGAAGAGTACAAGAAAGAGTGCGAGATGAGTGGAAGTTTAGAGATTATTCTGAAGATTAGAAATTAAGTGGAAGTTTAGAGATTAAGTAACACAATAATTGATAAACTAATCCTTGAGTATGTACTTATTACGAGCTTCAACAAGTATTGAATAGTATTATGACTTAAGGTAAGAATCGACTTTATTTAAAGATCTTTAACAGATTGAGAGGGCCAGCAGCAAAGAGAGCTGTCGTGTAGTTTTGAAACGAATTTCTGCGAAATTTCCGACTGACATATTCATTGACTGAAAATAGGAACAGTAACATTGATCAACAATTAAAAGTACTTGGAAATACTCAATGTGAAAGATTTAATTAATCTAGAAAAATGAGAAGAACATAAATCTCACTGGTATACATTCACGTAAACTCTAAAAGAATACGTAAGAGCAAAGAGCTCTAAATGCAAAGATGACGGATTTGGTCGACTGATTTTTCTGGAAAAAGTCTCAAGATTTCAAGGCTTGGATTCCACCGTCTGTAAAAAAATGAGGTGAGCAAATCCGTCATCCAGATCATAATAAAGTAAGGAACACAGATTTAGCTTAAAGCTCAACATTCAGATGCGTTTGACACTATTATCATATGAGTTTTAGAGATATGTTGTAAATGAATGGAAAAAATTCCATCAATTGACCTTCGTAGCTGAATTTCGAGTTTTCTGGAAGTCGGCGTGATTACAGGATGCAATCTAAGATGAACCCTAATGTTGTTAGACCTATAATTTATAAGAATACTGTATGTTATTTCCTGAGCGGTTGGCGCAGCGGAAAGTCTAACATCGATCGCCGAATCTGACAAGTAGAGGACGCGAGATGCATTCTAGAATTTTACAGGGTGGAAGCAGATGGAGATACGTTAAATATTCATTGTTTCTCTCGATTCAGTGAGCCTCAGTTTCCGATATATCGAGGTTTGAATATTTGAAATTGAGCACTCGGCTCAAGCCCAGGTGCGCGACACGAAACTACTTGGCCTGTCGTTCAAGGTCAAATATTTGAACCTAGATGTCACGGGAATGGAGGCTCATTAGAATAAAAGAAAAAATATGTGTCTAATGGATTTCGATCTTCTTGTGCCCTCCAAAGCAAAAGAAACGGCCATCTGAATCTCGCGACCTTCCTGCATGAGCTTTCGTTTCAAGCTGCGACTTATCTTGCGCATGTTATATTTTATACTCTGAATTGAGACTCTAATTTTAATTTTCCTAAGTAATTTTTATTTTTTTATAAGAATGACCATGACTTTTGTATAAGTTGAATAAAAAAAAAGGAATTGGATCTTCCGTAGCGCCAATCGAAAGCAAGTTAGGCTAGCTCGGTTAGTGCGCGCGGTATGATCAGCATGATATAAAAATGGGTTATTGCCGTAAGAATAAACACGTTATAACGATAAAAGAGTATAGCTGATAACGACTTATTAAATAATATCATTAGGACTAGCCGTTTTTATAGGTTTTGTTGAATAGAGTTTTGGATACTTGATACACTTTATTTCATACTTCATCCCTATTGGTTATAATACATTTCATATTGATTAATTCCTCGTGGATCGTTTTTTTACTACTTATTTCTTTCCACTTATTCGAATTTTTCACCTCATCCACATCTTACAATGGGAGGGGCCAGACTTGAAATTAATTTCTTATTAAGAATGAGAGACCGTCTGGGACTTGCCTTGTTCGTACCATTTCGACCGAGAAATTTCGCATTACTGATAATTCACACCGTGGCACTCGTTCTCTTCCTTTCTCATCGAATAACCGTGATTCGAGCATCCCGAAGGATCCGTCGTTCGCGCACGGGAATTCAATTTATTCGATCGCAAAGGATGTCTCACCTCTCTCAAAGAAACTTCCATCGAAATGCAACGCACTTTTTCCATAGTGTTTTATTGTACGTGCGTTAGGGTGCTGCTTTAAAAACTCATTCTCGATTTTTCCCCTACTGTTTTCATTTTTATCTACCGATGTTCCCGTCCTCATCAAGATGTCCTATGGTACCAAAAATTTCATAAACTCCTTATCCTCCCTTTCTGAGCTCTTTCTATTTCAGTAGCATGTCGTTTATTGATCCCCTTATTCATTTTTTATCAATTTCTTCCATAATACGTGCAAGGGGAATCCGACTTTCGTCGCCTCTTGAGTGATGCGAATGTGACGGATTACTGGCGGAAGTAAATCAGCTGTGCAAGAAGAAGAAATTTGAGAGTGTTTCTGTATTGGCATCACTGACTAGCGCGCGTGATAGGCTTCGATAATGCCAACCCATGAACGTGATTATATATGCGATTGTTACATGTTGTCAACCATAACCTTAAAATTCTAATTTTTTTATTTCGCTATCATTCAAGAGTCGTCTATAGCCGAGTTTTCGATGCACATTTTATGAAAAATATCGTACATGGCGAGTGGCGAATAGCGGAGATCACTGACTCGTGTGGTGCTGCCTTCTCTTCGCCCTAAGTCCACCTTTTTTTTGTATTCTTATCTCCTTTTTCCCAATGTCGAATCATCCTTCCTCAAAATCTGTAACTTCCTGGAGGTTGAGAATTTTGAGAAAAAATCAGAATTGTTCTTAAACGGTCAGCCTAACTTTCGTTGTTGGAAATATTAAATCTTGGACGAATCGCGAAATTGTCACTGACCAAGGGCACTAATCGCAAACATATCGCGATGATAGTATATTATGTATTTTTGTCCTCAACGAGCACCGAAAGTTTGCCTCCGAGGTTATGTGTAAGGGGCGCAAAGTAGGGGGCATGAATAAGCCACCTTGCGCTACTACAATACGAAAAGGTTTACTTTCGGCCCAGTTTGGACAAAAAAAGTAAATAGATAACGTTTTCAAGTAGAAATCGCAAAAGTTTTTAAATAGAAATGGAATATGTAAATTGAAAGTTTCTTCATTAAAATATGATGGAGAGTACAGATTTGTTTACAGTTAAATTTTCCCACTTGAAGATGTTTTTTGTTGGAAGTCACTTTTTACACCACACTTTGGTTCATTGCTCACGATCAATTCATTTATTCATTATCATGTAATCGCGACTTTATTCACATTTAAATTTTACATTTACATATTATCATATTCTCATCGACTAAAATGATCCAACGAGTATTTTTTAGTTTGGATAATTCGTTTATTATGAGATCCCTTTAGATATTCATCTACTACCTAAACATCCAATCGCTATTTTTATCAAAAAAACATGTTAAAATCTTTAATAGTTATCCATTGTTCACTATTGCTATAATAAAGTTTTGCTTTAATAAATGACCGATCTGCGTTTTATTTCAATCAACCCTGTTTTTCTTGTTCACTTATATCAAATTATTCTTCACAGAGAGATAATTGAGGAATTCTGATGGTATATTGTGTATCAAGAGCGTGAACTTTGCCAATGATACACATTATTTTTCAAGTGAAATTCCTGTACGCTAAAAGCAGGTAGGACTACGCAATACGCATTTGCAACCACGCAGTACGCAAATCTGAAACGAACCTCGTGCGTATGTTAGGAACTGTCCATAATACATAATTTTTCAATAAAAAATATAATGCCTAAATCAGTCCAAATATTAGGTAGTTTCAAACAAAAAGTTTAACAAATTTTTCAACTAGTTTATTTCAGTAACAGAAAAAGAGTTTTCAACAGAATAACGTAATCCCCAACTGGATGCGATGGTTAAGTTTCCAACAAGAAAGTTAATTTTTAATCAAGAAAGAGAGATTTTCCACCGAATAATCCAATTGGCAACTTGAAAATACAAATTCTCAATTCTATCCATTTTTCACTTACATCACTTGAATCGGCTTTCGCTTTGGAAATTCTTGAAGTTGATCGCTGTTTTTTAAGTGGAGGTTCACCGATTTCTATAAGTAGTTTATCAACGGTTTTCATTTTTTCCACGTCAATATCTGGATCTTTGTAATCTGGATCACCTATTTTGTCATCTTCTTCGTCGCTGTCATTCTTTCTTGTTTGATCAGCAATCCTTTTAATAATCGGTTTTTCGTTAGAAACTGATGTACTTGCTTGCAACTCTTTTTCCAAACTTCGATCGATTTGGGTTCG
>WSXT02000006.1:3417925-3435250 GCA_011762715.2 Neuroterus valhalla
CCAATCAAATCGATAAGTTTTTTCGAAAGTTATCGTGCTAACAGACAGACATACATACATACATACAGACAGACAGACAGACACATTCGTAAAAACCTGTTTTTTGGGTTCAGGCACGTGATTTGGCTGGAAAAACGGGAAATTCCTATTGGAAAATGGCCAGGTTGCAAATTCGTTAATTGAATTGTTATAAACTATTGATAATTATTCATGTTGGATTTCACCCAATCACAAATCAACATCCTTCTACACCTTTCTTTTTTGGAAAGTATAGGATCAAAGTATTCTATTATTGCGAACAGAGAAGATATAACTTTTGTTCCGAAATTTCTTTATAACAATCTCAGAAAAACAATTTTATGCAGTCAGTGTTACCGAAAATTTTTGTGTGAGTTTCTCCATCTATTGAAATCGTTTGCAGTCAGGCAATAAATTTTCCAAAAAATGGCAGCCTTGGAAGGTGAAAAAAAGAAGAAATTTACATTTTTATTATCATTTAAAAGATGTATTAACAGAGCTGCAACAGGGATTGGACAGTGAGTCGATGCGAAATTCCATTATCTATCAATAAAAAAGAAAAAAGTAATTGCAAATCATATCAGAGGTTTGGCTAAAAGTTGATTTGTTCAAAGGCACTTTTTTGCCCCACTGAGGCGTTGGCATGGTCAGTATTTGGCAATGTCACAGAGATATAGAGGAAGAAAGAGTGAGGATCTAAAGAAGATGCGAAGAACTTTTAACAGAAGTTTACTACTAGTGGAAAGAAAATTTTTGATCATATGGAAAGGGAGGATGCTCAGAGGGATGAATTAGAAATAAGGGCAGGAAAGGAGGCCTAGGAAATTAAAGAGAGTTCTATAGAGAAAGCAGTGTTAAGGAAAAGGAATGAAAAGATAAAACAATGCCGCTGACTAATAAGCAGGAGAGAATAGTAGAATTGAGATATATAAGAAGTTATAAGGTGACTAAAAGGGAAACATAGTTGGGTGTTCTAGAGAGCAATTGAAGTTGGGGTAAGAAGAGGTAGAGAAGGTGAAGTAGAATAGCTGGATTGAGACTGAGGAACAGAGTAAAGAAGCAATTAGTATAATGCATAGTTAGCATGTATAGAATGGTTTCATTGTTATAAAAGAAAGAACAAGTAGGGCAATAAATGACGGAGGGATAAAAAACTAGACGAGGTAGAACAGGAGAATGAAAGAGTGAAAGAGAAAGGAAGTAGAAAGCATGAGTGGAAGAGAAAGCAGGAGAATAAGCAAACAAAACTCGCATAAAAGAATGAAGATGAACGAAATATTCTTCGAAGGATCAGAAAAAGTCAAAATAAACAGAAATAATTCTTCCCGCAATAAAAGTGATCGCAATATCTAGTTAATTAATATTTGCAGGAAGCACAGTGGAGCGTGAAATTGGAAAACTCATTTTTCGAAGATGGAATTAACCATTTTCACACTTCTTGCTCATCCCATTCAAATTGAACGTTGCGTTCAAAGTGATGAAATTCTTGTATTTGATTTATAAAGCGGATTATGTATTCGCGAGAGCCATTCCACTTTGATATTGGATTGGTCGCTTGTAATTGATTCCTTCCAAAGGGCGCTCAACGCAATCTCGGAGATGCAGATTATTTTATGCAAATGTGAGATTAAAAGTGGCCATTTTTTTCTCTTCTGCCCGTTGTTTTCAACGCTGCCAGAATCGACTATCTGCGATATAAATAATGCAATCTGAAACTGCTTGAAGGTTAGTTTCGTTTATTTCTTTTGGAGAATTTGCATCGAAAGGGGTCCTTTCGGTAGGGCTTCTTTGCAATATTCCGAAGTATTCACATTTTCTTTATCATTCAAATTTTTTAAATGCTTGACAGATCAGGAGTTAGCCGTCAAAGGTTACAGGTCAAACATCAGGGTTTCAAGGATAATAGGTCAAAGTTCAGATGCCAGAGTTTGAAGAGGAGAGGAGGCCTAGGTCAAGGTCAATAAATATATGCATGTGGTTTCATGTCAAAGGTACAATGTCAGAGTTCATTGAATTATGGATAAATAGCAGGAGCCAAAGGATAGAGAAGAAGGTGGAGCACAGGTCAAGGGCAATGTAACAAAGGTCAGAAGTTGAGAGTCTGATGTCAGAGACTAAATATGCGGGTCCGCAGAATTATAGATAACGGATCAGGGGAAAAAGGTGGGAATGGAATAAGGAATCGTAGTTTAAGGGTAATAAAATAGAGGTTAGTGGTAAAAGGGAAGGAGTTGAAGGTCAAATATAAGGAATTAGGAGTATTAAAGGGAGGAAGCAGGGGGTGAAAGGTTGAAGTCGTAGTAGAAACTAAGGTCTTCCCTAATATTAGGAATGAATACTTGAATCTGTAATTAGTTATTAAAATATCGAAGAGAGCAGTAGACAGTGAAAACCCAACCTCACAATCCAACCTCACAATATTATCTAATCGAAATTTTAATAACTAATTACAGATGTAAATATTTATATCTAATATAAGGGAAGACCTAAGGTTCTACTACCACTTCAACCTTTTACTCCCTGCTTCCTATCTCTAATACTCTTAACCCCTTATATTTGACCAACTTCTTGCCTTTTACCACTAACCTTCATTTTATGACCCTTGACCTATGACTCATTATTCCTTACCCTTTGGCCCCTGCTATTTACCTATAATTCAGTGAACCCTGACAATTTACCTGTGACATCAAACCACTTGCATATTTTTAATGACCTTGACCTATGCCCCCTCTCCTCTTCGAACTCTGTTATCTGAGAAATCGTCATTTTTTCATAAACGATTGGGTGGAATATGCTTGTATTCGCAAGTTGAATTACTTAGTTGCAAATGTAATTAATTAGTATAGGATCCACAATTTTTTTCGAAGTTTAATTTTCGTGTTGATAATTTTGCTCTATTTTGTTGAAAATTATTTTTACCTGTTGCAAATTCAAAGATTCCGTATTATGTTGAAAATTGATATTTTTTAGTTAAAATAGACTATTTTTGTGGAAAGTTGTCCTTTTTGGTTGAAAATTCTCGTTTATTGGTAGAAAATAGAACTATCTTCGATTGAATTTGCCTCTTTGGCTTAAAAATTCATAACAATATGGTTGCGATTTATCGAGAATATCAATTTTTGAATTTTCTCAAAAAATCGAAAATCTTCATTTTGATGACACAAAAAAAAATGAAAAATAATCTGTAAACTTCATAACTTTCGAAAGAATGATCATATTCGATCGTGCTTTGGCACCTATTTTGAGGGACTAAAAAGACAAGTCGAGTTCGTTAACCAACTATTTTGGATCAAAAATTAAAGAGGAGGAGCATTTTGAAAATTTCTCTGGATTTTTTTTCCGAGACTCAAAAATTGAGAGTACGGTTTCTTGTAGTAGGTAATAAGTGAAACAATTTATCCACACGACTTTTTTTTATAAAAACTGAATTGTCAGAGTTGTGGCATTTTCATAATCCGAAAATATAAACGAAAATGAAAATATTTAAGCAAAAAAACGCAAGATATGGAAAAAAAATTGAAGGAAAAAATATTTCTTTTTAAGAGCCCTCTCCTCCTCCTTTTCGAGTTTTCTCACAAAATCTAAAATTCAAATTTTGGTCATGCAAAAAATAATTGAAAATAGAAAGATTCATTTTTTGGTCAAACTAAGCAAGGTACGGGAAAATGAACTAAAATTGTGCAACAAAAGAAGATCTACAAATAAGGTAAAATCAACTTTATGATAGTACAAGTAGTTCTTGCTTCATTTATAAAAAAGCATATAAAAATTGAAAAAAATGAGCTTTGGGACAATTGACACAAGTTTAGGAGAAATAAAATAGACGCAAGTTCTTCACCAGGAAAATATCTTTAAATATGTTACCAACAAAAGAATATCTGTAAATTTGTTATAATTTTCCCCATTGGACGCGTAGTTTTTGTTTCAATCTTGGAAAATAAAATAAAAAATTGAATTTCTAGAAAAACTACACAATATGTGAAAAAAATTAGGCAACAAAACTTTTCTACCGCTTCGGACAAACTTTGATCGACTGCGCAGCACGAGACGCGAATGTATTCGTTAAAGCCGGAGGAGCTTCAACAAAAGAGATTCCACATTCATCAAATTAAAGTAGTCGACATTCGGCTTTTGAGTTTCACAAGTTTTTTATACAACTTTAGGGAGGTACAAAGGCCGAGCACGTAGCGCGAACAAATTCATAACCGAGCGTTGAGCGCGTTTTGTAAAAAATTCAATAAATTCGTGAAAAATGTTGATATTTAATACAAAATATACTAAAAATTCGAAGGACTTCTAGAAAATTATCTCCCATCACTCCAGGCTCCAACGATTCGGTTGAAAATGCGACTTTTTTCCATATTCGCCCATTCGATTGAAAATTCAACTGTTTGGTTCATAACACAGCCACACAAAAAAAAACTTCAAAAGGCTCCAGAGACATTCTAAAATGGAAAGTAATGGTGGCCGGACTGCTGGACCGTATAATGTGTTTTTTGGGACGCTGAAACCAAATCCGAAGTTCATTTTATTCCATCACGTCAGGTTTTTGAGATAATCTCATTTTTAGGGGCCTATGGAGGCTTTTTGAGGTTATGTCAGAAACATGACGTGATGGGGTGAAATGGACATTGGATTCGGTTTCAGCGACACAAAAAACGCATAATATGGTCTAGCACTCAGACTATCATTACTTTTCATTAAAGAGTGCCTGTGAAGACTTTTTAAGGTTATGTTGAAAACCTCATATGACGAGGTAAAATGAAATTCAGATTCGGTTTCAGCGACCCAGAAGACGTATAATATACATGGTCCGGTACTTAGCCCAACATTATTCTTTTCATTTTAGGGTGTTTTCAGAGGATTTTTGAGGTTATGTCGAAAACCTGACGTGTCGGAGGTTTTTGGACTTCGGATCCGGATTCAGCGACCCAAAAAACATGTAGTCAACATGGTCTGACTTCTACATCCGAAAATCGATTTTTTTTGTGTGGCTGTGTAATTAATGAAAATTCATGTTTTTCGTTTCAAAGGTCGCCTTTTTCATAAATATTTGTCGTTTCAGCCTGAAAACTCTACTCTTTTGTTGAGTACATTATATTATCTCTTTTGGTTATGAATTATCTTATCTTCGGTTGAAAATTCAACTAATTATTTGTAAATGTTACTTTTAAATGTAAATGTTATTATTTGTAAATGACTTTTACTTCCTATTTCAAGAGTTTCATACTGATCTCAGTTGTGGTTCATAAATGTCATTTAGGAAAATCTGTACGCATATTTTCCATTCAGATCTAGAGAAAAATATCCAGACCTGGGAGCGCTGGGCTGGCGCGCATTCATTGTACCCTTCGCAGTGCTAGCACGTCATCATCATGGTAACACGTCAAGTTACGAAATTATCATTATCAACTGACATAGCAGTTACCCGTTGCGTTTGTCCAGGCTACTCGAGGCCGGCATGACAGTACACGCCAATGACCTCCATTCAGCGTGTACGGCGGGGCCGGTTTCCAGGCGCAAGAAATACTTGATTTCCAATTCAAACAGAAACAAACAAAAACACAATATTCGAAAAAAAAGAAGGGTGTACGACACATTTTTAGGGTCTAAATATGAGGCGGGACAAATATTACAAGAAACAATCTATCAGTGTAAGAGTATTATCGCTTTAGCAAAAGCCTATGCTTGAAGAAGCACCTCAAGAGTTGATCATGAAGGATGTCACGTCCAAAAATTCAAAGTGAAAAGGGTCGCACAGATCATGGGTGATGAATAAGAGGTTCCTCTACAGGCGTTTTATGTCAAATACCAGGTTCAAAAAGATGGAAGGTATTTAGAGGCGAAGAGATCGGAGAGATTATACAGATGGATTAATGAATAGGTGAAATAATCTGAGGGTTGCTGATATATTGAGAGGTATTAGGAGTTGGATATCAGATTTCAAATACAAGGAACAAGGGATAGAAGAGGAAGAAATATGAGGGTATTGAATAGATGGTCAGGTGTCGATATTCAAAAATAAGAAAGGGGGATAGGTAAGGAGTAATGAAATAAAGGCGCATCGTCAGGGTTAAGAAATGAGAGTTTAAAGATCAGGAGTCAAAAGATAATAGAGATTCAGGTGCCATCTGTAAGATTTGACGAGAGCGTAGTTCAAAGGTAATCAATTAAATATTTGTCCTGAGGGTTCAGATATCGGGAAGTTATAATATCATTCTTAAATGAATAATGGATAATCAGAAGCATAGTCGAATGCAGGCAATAATATCATTGAGTGTGAAAGATAATCTAGTTGGAGCATTATTGTCAGGAACCGCACGTTCGTAGAGAAGGAGTAAGATTCTGCTCGTAAGAAAGTTTTCTCTGCCAGAGCAACGTGCAGTACGTGCCTCAAAAAGTAGAGAAGCGGAGGGTGAGATCCATCCCTTTTCTTTTTTTTCCAGGTTGCAAGTCTGTAAGCAGCCTGTCACGACCTTCTGCACTCTTCGTTTGACTGGGAGAGAGATTGTCAGAGCAATAATGCATCTTTCTTGGCAAAATCCTACCAAAGAGCATGTTCGGTCCAGAGATTTAGTCATTTAAAATGCATAGAGTTCATAACTTATTCTCGTGGCTGGCTGGTTCGCGGGCTTGCAAGTGTATTTTTCCCTCCGCTTCGCGGTGACGACGCGATTTTCATGCGCATGACTCTTGTTCTTTTCCTGTTCCTCTTTTACGGAGCTTTATTTTCTGTAATGTTCTTCTCTTGCTTGGATGATAAACATACTCGAGGCTGTCAGTCGAGTAATGGCAGAGTAGCGATAACAAACGCAACCACAGGCCGGAATCACAATGAGATCGCTGGATTCGGGAAGGTAATGCTTTTCCGAACACGTTGGACCCATGGGGTTCTTCTTGCTCATGACCATTCCTATATTCAAGACCATGAATTAACTATATCCAGCGTCAAAATTCTGGAGATATCTTTACTCCTAGAATATTCCCAGGAATACAGTCTTGGTGATAGAGTATGCAAGGTTGGAAGTTGAGGAGAGGCATGAGATATGATAAAATGTGCAGATAGTACCAAAAGATGGAGACAGGGGAACAAAGGTACTTATAGGATGTAAGAGAATGATGCAAATCCAAGTAGGATATTTAGCATATGTGTGTACTCTTACTTCTTCTCACACAAAATATTTTGAAGAGAAGAAGATAACAAGGCATGTCAGGAGATTATAGAGAAAGAAATATTCGAGAATATGGACGAATGAAAAAGATTCTGGTTGGATAAGTAGGAGATACTATGTGAGGTGTGCAAGTGTTAGCTACGATGTTGTGCCACAGCCTTATTTCGAGGTGACAAATAACTATGATATGATTGACTGTCAGACGATTACATTGATTGTACAACCCTTTCTTCGTGAAGTTTTGAGCAAACTCGGTTTTGGGCCCTCGGTCACTGGATGCTCATATTAGATCGACGGATGCAGTCGAGTTGCGTCCTATGGTCGAAGTCCACAGGGGGCCTAGCTGAAATTCGTCCTCTCTCTCTCTCTTCCCCACTAGTCGACTGGCTGCCGTGACATAAAAGGAGTTGAGGTATTTCATTTAGGTAAATTTTGGAGGCAAAAAATTCAAGACCTAGGATTAGGCAATGAATACAAAAATGCAAATGCAGAAGTCGGTTCGTTTTTATGAATATTTTTCGGTCCCATCCGAAATTGAAACATTTTTAATGAAGAACTAAAACAAATTTAACCATTAGATAAAAGAGTCGAACAGTTCTTTAATCAGATTTTCCAAAATTATATTTTAAGCAATTCCAGTTTGCCACCTGAAATTTGGGCTGAATTTTCTCCCACAACAAAACGTATAACGAACTGTTGTGAAGCATACCATTCGCGATTCAACGCAATGTTTAACTGTCCCATATTCATAATTCCACAGAAGCTTTTAGAGAAAGAACAACTTCTTATTGATGCAATGTTGTCTTTGCAAGAAGGTTTCATAACTAGGCTTACATTCGTTCGCAAATTCTCGCGCACATTTTTACCTGTATAGGTTAGATAAAAATAAACTGGAAATTGCAAATTATTAAAATATTATTTAGGACGTGAAATCGCTATTTTTATTATTTTCTCATCAAAAAATTGTGAAGAGCAAGATATTTAAATATTATTTTATGCGTGACAATCGTCATTTTCATTATGTTTTTATCTGAAAATAGTGAGGAGCAAGATATTCAAATACTATTCAATTCGCAAAATTTGCTATTTTTATTATATTTATATACAAAAATAGTAAAAAGCAAGCTATATAAATATTATTTATTACGTTCAAATTGCTATTTTTATCATGTTTTCATCTAAAAATAGTGAGTAGCAAGCTATTCAAATATTGGTATATATGTGACAATAGCTATTTTAATCATGTTCTTATCCAAAAATAATGAAAAGAAGGATATATAATAATTATTTCATGTGTGACAATTTCTATTTTCATTAATTTTTTATCTGAAAATAGTAAATAGCAAGATATTTCAATATTGTTTCTTACGCAAAAATTGTTATTTCTTTGTGTTTTTATGTAAAACTAGTAAATAGCAAGATATTCAAATATTATTTCATGCGTGACGATTTATATTTTGAATATATTTTCATCGGAAAATAGTAGAAACCAAGCTATTTAAATATTATTTATTACGTGAAAAATTGCTATTATTATTATGTTTTAATCTGAAAAGAGTAAATGGCAAGCTATTTAAATATTATTTTATACGTCACAATTGCTATCCATTTATGTTTTTATCAAATAATAATTATATATAACAAGCTATTTGAATTTTATCCTTTACGTAGTATTTTGAGTAATTCCAGTATTAGCTTAAAGTGAAATCAATTTCATGTATTATAGTAGCGAACGCTGCCAGTCCTAAGCCTGGAAGGAGTGCGAAGGAAAAATAAGGAAAATAAGATGTTTGTTCTAAATTATGAAAAAGCCATTCAAATTACTAAGTCGTGAAATAGAGTAAGAAGGACCATAGAACGCAACTCGATTACACCGAGATCGACCCTGAAATCTAGAAAGCAATTACAAGAACATTAAGTCATCGGATTTGTGGTTTCGATATTATATCGGTAACTACACAAATAAGGTTCAATTTCTTAAATTTTGAGCACATGTATGGAACGAAAGATATTGTCTGACGGAGAATTGAAGACAGAGAAGACACAGGCAACAGAGGAGCAATAAGAGGGGGAAGATTGGATGAGAGGATGTATTAAAGTAAGAAAGATTGAGTAACTATCAGATGGTAGGATAGTTGAGGTATCAAGGGAAACAGGAATAATAAAGAAGGCAATTGGTTCTCCTCTAGGACATCAAACTAAGGTCCATATAACCGGTAAGTAAGAACACACACGTGTTTCCGCAAGGGTAGCGAATCTTGATTTGATATGTTACCAGATTGTCGAAATTTTTCAAATGTTGTGATGACTAAAATGCTCGTTACAACAACTACTGTAGAAGCCGAGGGAATCGCTAAGGTAGCAATAGTAGAGCACTAGTTCAAAGGCTCAATAGATGCACTTTAACTTTTCTATAAACTTCCACCTCAACTTGGCACATCACAACCATACCAAATTTCATGAAGTATTTCCCCCCTCCCGATCAAATTTCTCGACGCAGATCTAGCTATGGCGAAGCTGAATAAGCCACATATCCGAGACCGAAAATAGGACTTAAGAAACACTAAAACACTTTTGCTATCATTCCATCCCTACTACTCCAGAAAAACCAAGCGGATCCGAATGTAAATCACGGCCATTTCAGTGTAGCGCTGCAGCGCCCTCTTTAACGCGGTAGATGTTTCGCCTTCCAAAAGGCCTTCCAAAAATGTATCCTCATATAAACTATAAAAAAAATTTCTTCAAAGACATGTGAAACATATATCTGTAACGTCCGATTGTGGAGCCAATAACTTCTCTTCTATTTTTCCAACTGCTCGCTTCTGTTGAGTCCATATTCCAAAAGACGATTCTAGGAATATTCCAAGAACAGTATATTGCACTACAAGGGCCGAAAGTTAAAATTCCCGCACTGCGTGATGTGGTGCCCGAGGCGAAGCCGAGAGCATCATATCCCGCAGTTCAGGGCTTTCAAACTTCTGCCCGCATGGTGTATTATGTTTTTCTTCATACCCGGACAAAAGTATGGCGAAGTATTATATTTTTATAAATAATATATGTACATAATTGCATTTAATGATGCCTGTCCCGATACTGCAGCACGAGCGAAGCAAGTGTCGCTGGTCGCTTAATGAGTTATCAGAGGGAAAAGTTGAAATTCCAACTTGTTTGTATCTGGAGGAAAATAGTATTAAATGGTGCTTGTAGTCAGGGTTGGGAAATATAATTTTTTCTTCCAACTAGCGGAATCATTCTTTCGCAACTGTTTTCCAGTCCGTTAAACATGAAATTGATATATTTTTCTTATCAGAATAATTTCGCATGAGTGATTCAATAAATTGTAAAATAGAAAATAAAAAAAAAGAATTGTCTCCAAAAGACAAAAATAAATTCAGTAAAATAATTATACAATTATATCAAAAGTCTGTATTATTGGAAAGATAAACAGTATAATCCCATGATTGTTCCAAAAAAATTAATTCAGCACAAGTTCCGCAGATTTTTACTCTGTCTACCACTTTTGTTTTTTCATTTTGTTAATAACTTTTTTTTTGATAGTGCGCTTTGCTTTTTCCAATAGAAAACTTTCTTCTTATCGACTCTACTTTCATATGGGATAGAAATTACGAACAATGTCGAATTTAATCGAAAGCTACAGAGGAAAGTCTAGGAGCGATCCAACCCTGACGACATTATAATGCTTGGTATAATGCTTGGAGGCTTTCTTTAACACTTCTCCAAGTTACGCCATGGAATGGCGGTGTAATATCCTTTTTATAGCGTTGTAAAAATGACTAAACTTAGATTAACATGACGCCTTGCTGCTACGGGATGGCATAAGGTCTTTGCATATACGTGGATAGACACCTACTCCATGATAAAGTTTTTAATTCAGTTCCTATTTGCGAGAGTCTTTTTATCTTCCCTACACTTTTGTGGAAATCACAGAGCCTATAGAATGCTGTGTACAAAGTTAATTTATTAGCTTCTTCCAAAATTTTTTCATAACGATACCGATTCAGATTATCTCAACGCCAAACAGTTAAAGGTGGTTGTCAATAGACCGATCTTTGCTGTTGAGTTTATAACAATTTCTTCTATTTGAACAAATTCTAGCTTCGAAGTAATAGGAGATTTTTTGTTTCCTTTTCATAAAAATTATTATCTTGTTCCATTATTAAGAGTTTTTTCAATGTGTAAATCGAAAGAACTGCTCTCAGCATCGAAAGTTCTCATGGAATCTCCACGTTGTGAGATCTCCTGAATAAAAAAAAGAAGATTTTTAAGTATTTTGGCACTCGCATTAGGAGCTCAAGATGAGAAGTGAAGTTTTCCAACCATCCTCTCCATATTCTCATCATGTATGATTGAGAAAGTATTAGAATCGTATGAAATTTCACATCTTGAATTTTCAACGGATCTCCACGTTTTGAGACCCCCTTAGGCTGAAAAAAAGTTTTGGCGATGGTGTCTGTCTTTTGGTATGTATGTCCGTATTCCGGCCGGCCGTCAGTCTGTCCGTAAATACGATACTCACGAAAAAATTGACGGATCAAATCGGTCTTTTAGACACTTGCTTGAATAATATTCAGCGCATTCGATTTCTATTGTGCAGACATTTTAGATAATAATAATCCTAAATATAGAAACTTCCGTCAGAAGACGAGCGCGAAGCGCGAGTGCCACGATGAGAATGTGTACCTTAAAGCCAACAGAGCTTTGAGAAATTTAATCTCCATCTATACCTAATTCCCTTATAAATTAAGATTATGAGGTTGCATTAGTTAGCTTGGAAAAAACTCAATAAAAAAATCCAGAAAGATCAATCGGAAGTCGAACTACAGAAAATCCGATAAAAAGATTCAGAAGAATACATACATCAATTTCCCGTGTCGCTGTTTGCGAATCTGAGGTCGATTGACTTCAATCATATTAGTATCAAGGTCATTTTAAGGTCAAACTGCAAGAACCCGATAGAAAAATCCATAAAAATACATACAATAATGTTTGGTGTTACTCATTTCAAATCCAAGCTCCGTTGACCTCCATAACATCAGATTCAAGGTCATTTGTAGTTCAAACTGCAAAAAATCCAAAAGGAAAATCCAGAAAAATACTTAAAAAGGTTTCCGGGGTCCCTGATTTCGAATCCAAAGTCGGAAGACCTCTATCACATAAATATCAAGGTCATTTTGAGGTCGAACTGCAAAAAACCGATAGCAAAATCTAGAGAAATACATGAATAGGGTTTTGACGTCGCTGAGTTTAAATCGAAGGTCCAATGACCTCTATAATATGATATTCAAGGTCATTTGTAGGCCAAACTGCAAAATATCCGATAGGAAAATCCAGAAAAATACTTAAGAAGGTTTTCGGGGTCGCTGATTCCGAATCCAAGGTCGGAAGACCTCCATCACATAAATATCGAGGTCATTTTGAGGTTGAACAACAAAAAACCGATAAAAAATTCCAGAAAAATACATGAATAGGTTTTTGGTGTCAGTGATTTTGAATTGGAGGACCACTGACCTCCATAATATGATATTCAAGGTCATTTGAAGGTCAAACTGCAAAAAATCCAAAAGGAAAATCCAGAAAAATACTTAAGAAGGTTTTCGGGGTCACTGATTTCGAATCCAAGGTCGGAAGACCTCCATCACATAAATATCAAGGTCATTTTGAGGTCGAACTGCAAAAAACCGATAGCAAAATCTAGACAAATACATGAATAGGGTTTTGGCGTCGCTGATTTTAAATCGGAGGTCCAATGACCTCTATAATATGATATTCAAAGTCATTTGTAGGCCAAACTGCAAAATATACGATAGGAAAATCCAGAAAATACTTAAGAAGGTTTTTGGGGTCGCTGATTCCGAATCCAAGGTCGGAAGACCTCCATCACATAAATATCGAGGTCATTCTGAGGTTGAACAACAAAAAACCGATAAAAAATTCCAGAAAAATACATGAATAGGTTTTTGGTGTCAGTGATTTTGAATCGGAGGACCATTGACCTCCATAATATGATATTCAAGGTCATTTGAAGGTCAAACTGAAGAAAATCCGATGAAAAAATTCATAAAAATACATACATAGGTTTATGGAGCGCTGATGTCGAATCCAAGATCGACAGACTTTTATTACCTTAATATCAAGGTCTTTCGAAGGTCGAACTGCAAAAAAACTAATTTTCTAATCCAGAAAAATACATACAAAGGCTTTTGGGGTCACTGATTTCAAATTCGAGAATGATTGACCTCCATCATATCAGATCCAAGGTCATTTGAAGGTGAAACTGCAAGAAATCTGAAAGAAAAGTCAAGAGGAATACAAAAATAGGTTTTGAGGGTCACTGATTTTGAATCTGAGGTCGTTTGATCTACAGCACATGAGCCTCAAGGTCACTCTAAGTTTAAACTGAAGAAGAACAGATTGAAAAAGCCTGAAAAATAAATACAAAGGTTTTTGGGGTCACTCATTTCAAATTCGAGGTTCGTTGACCTCCGTCTCTTCAGATTTAAGGTCATTGGAAGGTCAAACTGCAGGAAATCCGAAAGAAAAATCCGGAATAAAGCATTCAAAGGTTCTCGAGGTCGTTAATTCCGAATCCAAGGTCCATCGACCTCCATGCTATAATATTCAAAGTTGTTCTAAGGTCAAACTGAAGAAAATCCTACAGAAAAATCCAGTAAATTTCATTCATAGATTCCAGAAAAACAAAAAAAATTGTTTTCGGTGTCATTTATTTTGGATCCGGAGTCTTTTGACCTCCATCAGATCATATTCAAGGTCGTTTGAAGGTCAAACGTTTACGTTAACTTTTGAACATCCATCTTCTTTGGTTGACAGTTTGAATACTCTGTGGAAGAGCCATTTTCTTGAGGAGACGTGTATTGAGTTTATATGATTTATACTCATCGAGTTATGAAAATTGTTTCCTAAATCGTTTCTTGTTCAAGATTTTGCCGTTTGTATTATAATTTCATTATTTTGTAGAGAATCAGTTTCTCTTGTCAAATTCCAATCTTGTACAAAAAAGTTTTATTTATTCGGAATTTGTTTACAACTATTTCTCCTTAGTTGACAATACATCTATTTTGTTTATATGACATGTGTGCATTTATTACATTCACCTTTTTGTGTTTTGAGTAGAACTGGATTCTCAGAAATTCATTTATTTATCAAAACATGACATTCATTCAGAAATTTTCCGTCTAAAATATTAATTCTTAATAAAAATTTAGATCTTCAACATTTAAGTTTAAAGTTCATCTCTTAGAATTGTTATTAACTATTTTTCAGATTGCTATTTTTCTTGAAATTCAACTTTTGAACGAAAACTTTCATTATTCGATTTCTGGTGGGACCTCTTTTCCGGTTGCGAATTCAACTATTCAGTTCATAGTTTATAACCTGTTGCAGCTTATCATTGAATATTAAACGGTTGTAAGCGGATTCAAAAACTAATACATGTTCTTAACTGGAAACTCGAAGAATATATTTCTGGTTGAAAAGTGATCTGTTCAAGATCAAATTTAAATCTTTCATTTTAAGTTCATATATCCGGAAAAAATTTAATTTACTCGCTTGAAGTTCATATTCTGGATAAAATTTCGTTTTTTGGCAATATTATCTTTATTTCGTCAATATTTCAACTCTTTCTGTTAGAATGTCACTGCTTGGTTGAATATTAATATTTTCTGGTTAAAAATTTGTTGTTATTTTCTCCATTCAACAAGTGCGGAACGTGCCCGTGTAATTTCCTAGTTTGAATAAAATGTATCAATTTTTTCTGAAATGCAATAATAATTCCATCATGAGTTTCAGGGCTTGGAAGCATTTCAAGTTACATTATAAAACATTTTCGAACAAACTATAATGAAATGTATAGATTTTCGTTTTTCAGTCTAAGAATCTCCTGGTTTTGAAAAGATTTTTGAGGTCCCTAGAGTGAAAGGGAAGTTTTACGGTTTGAAATAGTAGAAGAAAGTGACTCAATTTCCTGGATGAGCCTAAATGTTTCGTCATATATTTAGGACAACGAGAGCCAAACAGCCCCTTGGTGAATAATGCTCCCAAAGTTTCATGTATGTTTATTTTACGATACAGTAAAGCGGATTGAACCTTGTAATAGGAATGTTAGTTTGGTTTTCATCAATTTTATGACATCACGATAGAAGTTGAAGAGTGTCACTCACATATTAGTTATACAAAAGGAAATATAGAATTATTTAGAAAAAAATGTATGTTGCTCATTCTTCGGCACTAGAAAGGGAATGTCTTTCAGATCAGAGTTTAAATTTCTGTTGGATTGTGAAATTTTCCACTGTGAACAAATTTTTAATGGCCTTCGAAAATGGAATCGTGAGAATTTCAGTGTGATTTTCCAAATTGCTGTATTTTAGTGTCTTTTATAGAAAACTTTAAAAGAGTTTCCTCTTTCTGACAATGTGGAATTTTCCGATAATGGACTCTCTCGCAGAAGTGACATTATGATCGACAGTCCGTTCAAGAATCAATGATTTCTGCGCCACTTTCCTATTGTAAAGTGCAAAGAAGTCCGTGTTCACCTCGAATTTCCGATAAACTCCGGAGGTAGGAGTAAAGCCGAGAGTAAACCTGGAGCCTCGAGATAGAAATCCCGATAAAGTGGTTTCCGTTAGTCTGTAATAATACTGCAATATAGTCGAGTATAGGGCAGGTTATTACCTAAGTGTCCCCGACACCAGAAAATATTATAGATCGAAACATGCTATGCGACACCATCGGTTTCTACACAAACTAACCAATGCGAAAAAATCCGTAAACACATCTTAACATCACAATAATGTATTTTCTGATTTAAATGTATCCGTTTCTACACATAGATGTTGTGATTAGTTGATTTGATAAGTACAACACCTTCTGCGTTGCTCGTTTGGTCGTAGCCGTATCGCTTCCGAGAGGAAATTGTCACGGTGTGGTACGCTTCAAAGCGCTGAAGTGTTAGTCCGAAACCATGCTCGTCACTGATCGTAAGCACTATTGTTTCGGGACACTGTAATACGGAGCGGCGAAGCGATAGTGCATACGATCAGCGACGAGCATGGTTTCGGACTGACACTGCAGCGCTTTGAAGCGTACCACACCGTGAGAATTTTCTCTCGTGAACGATACGGCTACGGTCAAACGAAGCATCATTGGTGTCGTGACTTCTGTGATCGGGCCCATCTTATGTCTTTTGGCGTGTAGAAGTGAATAAAAACTTTCATTGAGTGCCCCTTAAGGTGCTTCGTCAAGGATAGGCTTTCGCCGAAGCCATAATTCTCTTACACTGATGAATTGTTTGTTGCAATAATTGTCCCACCTCATATTTAGAGCTTGATGGAGGCTCGTATAGACTACTGATTTCCGAATATTGGATATTCTCTCACAAATCGAACACTTCTTTAACTTCAAAATTTTGATTGGTCTCAAACTTTGTTTAGAGTCTATACTGAAAATGAACAGACACGTATATCTGTGAATCATCGTGAATTTCAATGCTTTATCCAATAATGTCACATATTAAATTCATTATCTCTGGTTTTACTGATGCTTTCAGTACAATTCTTTTCTTATTTGAAAGTAAATAATATCAGCTTTCAGTCACGTGAATGTAGTATCTTCGACCGAAGTAGCTTCAAAATATTAACAATTTAATTGTTTAAGGGTATTGCACAAACCGACTCTGGAATTTTTGTGGTGACGCCAATGTATCTTCACAGCAGACCATATGTCTGCGCGGGGATGGCAGATAAATTTTAATTTCCCAACAGAAATTTGATAATTATGCACAACTACGTCATTTATAAAACATTATCGCTGGAGGTATCCAATTCTTAAACTCCCAACTAGAATCCTATAAAAAAGAATTCCGCGATTGATAACGCATAAAGCCGTAGTTTGTGTCCAAAGTTCAACAACACCATCCCAAAATGATGAAAGTTTGACATTTAGAGCGTCGGACATTTACTGCAGCGCCATGAACGACATGTTACCAAACGGAAGTTTTTATAACTCGCGTACTCACACGATCCCTCGAATATACGATGGTACATGAAACTATATTGCCGGTAAAGTAGTTCTCGCAATGAATAAATAGTGGAGACAATAT
>WSXT02000006.1:3442223-3462428 GCA_011762715.2 Neuroterus valhalla
GTAGCACTAGTGAAATAAGGTTTATTAACAATATTATATTTTAAGTTTCTTTTGTAGCCGGGTTGATCAAGTAGCATTAGTTTAGTAAGGTTTAGGGTAATATTATCTTATAAGTTACGTTTGTAACCGGAGCGATAAAGTGGTATTAGTTAAGTAAGACTAGTGGACAATAATATCTTTTAAGTTTCTTTTGTAACCGGGTTATTATTATATGTAAATATCCAAAAAGGATGTACATGTGAGAAATAAATCTTATCTTATCTAGGATTTTAAGAGATTTCGCGATGTTCAGAAAAATTTCGTTATTTCAAAGGACTTCAAGTGATTTCAAGACATTCAGAAAGATCTAGTCCGATTTTTAAGGATTTTAAGAATTCACGCGGACCACAAAGGTTTTAAAGGAATTTCAAAGAGTTTTATAATATTTTGGAAGATTTAAAAATATTTTTAAAAATTACGTTATTTCAAAGGATTTTCAAGAATTACATTATATGCCGAAGGATTTGAACCGATCTTTAGGAATATCAAGAAACATTTGCCTGGATTACGGAGGATTCCAAAAAGTTGCAAGGGATTTCGTTATTTCACAAGGAGTCACAAGATTTGAAAGATTTCGAAGGATCTCAATACTTTGGCATATTTCACAGAATTTCGAAGAGTTCTCACACGAATCAACAGATTTTAAGGGATTTACAGAATTCTCGAAAGAACCCACGGGATTTCAAAGAATTGACAAACAGGTTTCAATTAGCATGTTTTAAGAAAATAATTGGAAAAAGGAAACTTATGTGAGGAATGACCCCCCCCAAAACCTTGCGTAATTAATGTGAGATCCCTAACAGGATAGCTGGTTTTGAAAAGATTTGGGTTCAAGTTTCAGTTGTCTAGTTGACAGATTCTTATTTTTTTATTGCACTGAACATAAAATCTTGACAATCATTTTTCTCTTTTGGATGTTTCCCGGAAGTCGAGAATTTTTTAATTATTTTTTCCTGATTCCTCGGGAGCAATAACTTATGAAAGTCGACAGGCAAAAAAGGAGAAATATTTTGTTCGGCTCTACTCAAAAACTGAAGGATTATGTTCAATTTTGTAATTGGATGGATTTTTCTATTTTTAGTGCAATAACCAAATAAATAAAAAGTTTGTCAGTCTAGACACCTGAAATTTCAACCTCATTTCAAATTATTTTAGAAGCAGGGTGACGTTCAAAGGAACGTTATTACACTGCATTTTTCAGCTATAAAATTAATACGCAAAACGACTAAATCTTATGATAATTTTTTGAAAACATGTGTAAGATTTCAATTATGATGCATCCAATGATTAAACGAGTAAAAGTAGTTACTTACTCTTTTGAACTTTAAGTATTAAAGATTGCATGTATGTACAATAAACATTCAGTAAAGTTTTGATCCTTCACTTGGCGAATGCTTTTCGAATTTCTGAATAAAAAATGCAAAATTTATTGCATTAACAACCTACCCACAGCGAGGAAAATTTCGAATGTTTGGTTTTACCAAATAAAAGTTTTAAGAAGCCTATAACCTATAAGGGTCATGTAATTGACACTTATGGCGTATTTTATAAATTTGTTACCCTACATTATTCATCAAAAGAATTTGAACGATTTGAAAGTATGAAAACAAACTTATCTTGTCAATTTTTTCTACATTTCATCCCGAATAAAGTTTTCGTAAAAATATTTTCTACATAGAATTATTTTCCTCATTGTAAAAACCTTTCGTATTTGAAAGACAACCCCTAAGGCAAACACTAATTGTAAATAAAAATGATTGAGTATTCTCTAAGCACGAAATAAATGAATGATTGAATACTTGTAGATAATTTTTTTTGAGGTTCTAAGGTCTCAAGTCTTCGAAAAATGTTAATACTTGACACTTTCTCCGTTCAAATTTTTTTTTTTAAACTAAAATCGAGTACGAAAACATTTGGATTGGTTGAAAAAATTTGATTTATGATGACCCTTTTGATCTTTTTGAATATAGTTTCATTGACAGTTTTCGAACCAGACTTTCGAATAGCACTCCTATTAACAACTACGAAGATGTATAAAACGTCAAATCAACTTTTGTTGTATGAAACATATACAAATAATATCTAAATTTTTTATTGCGAATAATCAATTAATGCAAATTAAATTTTCCTGTAACAGTGAGCGTGAAAAATTGGATGAAAATATACTGATTATGTGTAACATCGCAAAATACACTGGAATATTTACAATTTCATACACTGCTTAAAAGATAGTTTCAAGCGCTGTGACCTTATTTATATTTTGATAATCCTTAACTGACTTAATGAAATCAGACAGAGAGACCAACATTTTTTTTCAAACCATCCGCACTATTTTAATTTTATTTTCGAAATTATAATTTATGAATTTCGAAACGCGGGAAATTAAATAGGAGGTATTAATTATTTTCGAATGGAAGTTTATCAATATTTGAAACTTGAGTTTACGATTTGATTGGTGTACTTTTGAAATTCATAGAACATTTTTTTCATACAATAGTTAATAAAAAGCATAACATTTATTACCAGCTGCAATTTTAATTTGCTATTGTTGTTTTCAATATAATTTTCCTATTGCACTTTTGCACTTTTCATCATCATATCAAACTTTCGAAAGGAAAATTATATTAAGAATGAGAATAACAACAAACATTGCAGCTGATTTATATGTCATGCACTCAATTAACTATTTTATGAACAAATATTTTTGTTTGAAGATTGAACTCTTCGGTAAAATATTTAACTTTTTTGTTGAAAAATTCTTTCTCGAATAAAAAACTTAAATGAAAATCTTTCTCTTTGATAAGAAATAGCAACTCTGGTTGAAAATTCATAATTTTTTCTCAGAAATGGAATGATTTGACTGTAAATTTAATTACTTTGTTAGAAATTGGACATTCTTCCCGGTTACAAATCTGTCTTTTTGGGTTGAAAATTTATAATTTCTAGTTAAAAATTCAACTGTTTGATAGAAAACACGTCTTTTTATTGAGAATTCGATTACTGAATTGAAAATGCATGTTATTGGTTAAAAATTCGACTACTTATTCAAAAATACACTGCTATGCTAAAAATTAAAATGTTTTGGTTGAAAGATCAACTATTACATTATCCATTCAGAATTCGCCTTTTCTAGTTAAAAATTCAACTACGTGATTGAAATTCGAATATCTGAAACATTTTTTTTTCTTGACTAAAAAATCTATTTTGGTTGAAAAATTCATCTCAACTGATTTGAAATGCAACATTTCGGTTAAAAAATTTGCCTTTTTTGGTTCCGAATTTATTTCTGCTGTTGAAAATTCAACATTTTTGATCGGTTTCAATCCATTTTTTCAACTGAAAATATAGACTTTTCCCTTTTAGATTCAAAATTCCTCGTTTTGATTTGAGAATTCAACGAGTCGTTAAAATATTTATGTATTTTGTTGAACGATCTTTTTTATGATAGAAAATTTTTCTGTATGATTTTAAAATTTATCTTGAATGGTTGAAATTCCATATTTCTTGGTTAGGAGTTCAATTGTTTAGTAGGAAGTTCAATTACTTTGCTAAAAAACTCAACATCTGTCTCTTAAGGTTGGAAATGTATAATTCCTTTTTAAAAGTGCAACTGTTCTGTAGAAAATTTGTTCTTTCATTAAAAATTTAATAACTTGGTTTGACATGCATGTTTTGGTTCAAAATCCCACTTTTGTTGTTGTTGATACATCAACTACTACATTTTCCCTCCAGAACTCACCATTTTTTGATAAAAATTCGATGCATGATTGAAATTCAATTATTTGGTTGACATATTTTTCTCTTTCTTGATTAAAAAATCTATCTTGATCGATAATTTGTCTTTTTGGTCACAAAATTTATCTTAACAAATTTGAATGCTACTTTTCATTAAAAATTTATCTTTTTTGTTAGGGATTCAATTATTTTGCTGAAAATATAACTACTAGGTTGAAAATCAAATTACTTTGTCAAAAGCTCTTTTTTTTGGCTCAAGATTCATCTCATTTTTTCAACTGAAAATTTCAACTATTCTATTTTTGGTTGAACTTTGATCGTTTTTAGTTAAGAATTCAATGATTTGTTCGAAAATTCATGTATTCTATTAAAGGTCTCCTTTTATGATAGAGAACAATTTTTTTTCTGTACGAAATTTATTTATTCTGATGAAAATTCAATATTCTTATTTGTAACTCGTTTAGGAAATATTTGAATTGGTAAGATAAAAATTAATCTTTTTCAATAAGGCTTGTTTTCTGATGCCTTGAATTTCGGATTATTTTTCTTGAAAGATAGAAACAAAACTCCCCCCCCCCCCCCTTGACTTCCCTGTCGAGTTCAAAAAATGGCCTGTAGCGACCCTTTAATTTCAGGGATAGTTTGAAATCATGCAGAAAATGGCCAACATTAAAATAGGCAGATTTTTTAAATTTACATCCTTGAATATGTACTAAATAATTAACAAATATGTTACGCAGATGTGATTATTTCAGAGCATGTTTCTAAATTCCCCTGTCTGATTTCATATTGATCCAGTCCAGCCCTATCCAACTTGTGTATTTCAGCCAAAAAACTTCCGGACCTCATTGCTATGTGTTTCAAAATAGATAGTATTCATAATTATGCTAGGCGATGTCAGTTAATATTTTTAGAATCGTGTAAGAAAATCAAGATTTAAGTAAAATTAGGTGTCCAAATTGAGTGTGTCGTTGTAAATAAAAATGGTCAAATGCATAACTCTAAACTGTCAATCCGGCCATCATTTAGCTCTTGCTAACGGTTAAAACGAGGGTTAAAAAATCCATTTATTCAAAGTTCTTCTAATTTTAGTTGCCAAATATCAGAAAACAATAAACAGTGGAGGTTTTATTGTAAATGCTGGACGATTTATTTGTGAGAAACGTTTTTCCACGAAGACATTGCATGGAAGAGGAAAGTTAAAGATTCTGCTTCAATGATAATTCGACGCCTCCTAGCCACATAGTACTATCTCAGCGGACAGAGCAATAAAATCCTATCTCAATGACAATTCAAAACGATACTATCGTCGCGGCCAAATCAAGAAAGTACTGTCTCGGCGGCCAGAGCAAGAAAGTACTATCTCATCGGCCAGTGCAATGAAGAACTATCTCGCCCGTCAAACTTATAATTTTAGTTCATACTCGTAGAATTTAAGAAAAATAATTTATGGTTTATTGCCGCCCTACAATAAATAATTCAACATAATTCATACGCAAAACCCAAAAATGGCAGCGTGACGTATAAGCGCGCTTGTTTGAAGCGTCAGGTACGAATCGGTATGCATTTTGTGAGGACTCTCGTGATGTTGGAGAGGAATGTTCAGAAAAATATCGGAATTTAATAATAAATTGATTTAAATTAAATCTTCAAGTCCAAAAATTAAATTTTTAACAAAGTAATTCAACTGTCTACCAAGTACATTTAATTTCCTCTGAAAAATATTGATTCCTAAGGATCAATTTATTATTTCAAGAGAATTTTCAACAAAATAGGTGACCTCGACCAAGATAGAATAATTCTTACCAAATATTGCAATTTAAAGAGAGAAGATAAAAATGCCACTGAAAGAGATGAATTTTTAAATAAAAAGAAAAAAAAATTTCAAGAAAGATGAGTTTCTACTCTAAAATTTGTTGATTAGCTCATGGAAGAGAAAGTTCAACTTCATTGTTGAATCTTGAAGCCAAAGACGAATTTTCTACGAAACATTCCAATTTTCAACTCGGAAATTAAAATTTTCTACGAAAAAAGATTTTTTAGTCAAGTAGAAAGAAGGTCACTAAATTGTTGAATTTTGGAGTCAAAAATACTAGATTTATAAAAAACAGTAAAATTTCGAAACCGAGAATATTTATTCTCAAGAAAAAATTACTAACTTTCAACCAAGTTGTGGAATTCTCCACTAAAAAAGTGGGATTATGAACACATGCGAAAATTCTGGAGAGGTGGTTCGATTTTCATCTAAAAGGGATAAGTTTTTGACTAAATTGTTAAATTTTCAGACTCACGATTGAAAACAAATTTCAACCAAAAAAACGAATTATGTACAAAAAAGTCAAGTTTCCAACCCAGGAATCTAATTTTTTATGAAAAAAAAGATTAGTTTCCACCAAAAAGTTGAATGTCTGAATTAACAGCCAAAAAAATGCATCCCTATTCGTCTCTGACGCTTTAATCGAGTGCGCTTGTACGTCACGCTGTCATTTTTGGGTTTTCCGTATGAATTCTGTTGAATTGTTTTTTGTAGGGGCGGCAATAAGCCATAAGCTATTCGGAAAAAAAATTCCACGAGTATAACTTGAAAGTATAAGTTTGACGCGAGAGATAGGACTTTATTGCTCTGTCCGCTGAGATGGTACTCTATTGCTAGGAAGCGACGAATTTTATCCGGCAGTGGCTGTCAGAAAGGCAATTTTTTTATTAAATATAATTTTACAATTCAAAATTGATTCCTGATATACATGAGTAAATGAATAAATCAAGAAAAAATTTAATACAAATTCGAAATCAATTTTTGTACATATTATTCCCAATATCCCAATTAATCCCAAATTTTTTTTTTTAATTGACTGTTGAACTGGTAATCAAATCAAATAGACAATATTTCGTGAAATTCTTATAGTTTTCGTAGAAATATTTCTTCATTCTAAACTTCAAGTTTGAAGTGTTACAGTCCTAAATTGTTGAATTTTGTTTGACACTTTGTTGATAATTTAAATTTTGGAAATCTCTTGCATATTTTTTAATTCAGAAAGTTCAAAATGTGGAACTATGCGTTTTCAATGTTTTTTTGAAGCCTAGAGACGAGTTGCCATCAACTTTCTTTTCAATGTTATCTTCATCTATAGAATATGGTTCAAATAAAATTGAAATCTAATTTTCAGTTCTCTGTAATAAATTTTAGACATACACAAAATTCTTAGATGTAAAATTCAAATGTCCTCGAGGTAAATATTGGAGAAATCAAGGCCTTTATAATTACAAAAAGTTATTCGAAAAATCGATGCAAAATTTTTATTTAATTTACTCATATATGTATGTTAGGATTTGATTTTGAATAATTGTAGAATCATATACAATAAATAAAAGGCCTCTATGTCAGCCACTGCCGAGAAACATTACAATTGAAGCAGAATCTTCCACTTTCCTCTTCCATGCAATGTCTTCGGGAAGAAAATGTTTCTCGCGAATAAATCATCCACCTTTTACATAAAGATCTTCCCAGTTTATTCCTTTCTGATATTTAACAACTGAACTTGAGAAGTTTAAATAAATTGAGTTTTTTGCCTCAGCAAGGGCCGAATGATGGCTGGATTTACAGTTCGGAGCTCTACATTTCAAACTTTTTTTTTATCGATAATCCAAATCCGATATCAAAACTTCAATTTTTTTTTCAATTGGTCGGATATGCTGCCGTTACACGGGAAAACGTATGCAACAACATTATGACATTATGACTTTTTTCAGGCATATCTTTGTGGGGACAAAAGCTCTATTGCAAATTTCACTTGCTGGATTTTCACGTTGAACATTAGTACGATGAGACACAATTCAGAAGAAATGTATTCGTTACACGATTTTGTGACTTTTTTTGCCAAAGATTATTCCTGTTTCACCATATTGGATTTGCCATTTTTCATTTTAGAATTCAGACATCAGATTCGGATTTAGTGACCATCATGTTCCCGATTTGGGGCTTTTCCATCTTCAACTGGACTTTTCTCGCAGAGGAAAAGAGCTACGTTATTTTCTCTGACAGATTTGAATTCAACATTATTTACTATTATTATTCGTATCAGGACCCTAAGAGCCTTTGAATCTTCGGTAATCTCGTTGCGTCCCCATGTAGGCTTAAGCGTGACACCAGAGCCCTCTCCATAAGGCGAGAACCGCAGTCACGCTGTTGGCCATTATGTCTGACTCACTGATGCATTTACCTCCCGTGAGTGCCAGATGCTTCCCTGCAATCACGGGGCAGTGCCACAGAATATGGATAGCTGTCTCATCATTACCACCACACAGGCGACAGAGGGAACTGTCTGCGAGCCCTATCTTATGCCTGTGATAGCCAAGGTTTCCATGCCCTATTAACATTTCGGTTAGGAGATCGACGTCGTTCCTGCTGAAATTGCATATTTCTTCCGCTCGCTTAGCATTTAGATTTAAACCCATAAGTATTTTGGCCTGTCTGCAGACAGTGACCATCTTCCACTCCTTTTCATGTTCCTCGATCAATCAACTGTTGATTTCTTTAGTGACTGACCTGCTGGAAATGTCATTCAACATTAAGAAATATATGAAAATTTATGTCTTGCACCGAAAGAAACTCCTTTCTTCGTAGTTCCAGTACAATTTTGTCAAAAAATGACGATATTTTCCCGCATTTCTCAGGCCGGATTCAAGAGATGTTAAATCTTGAAAGTAAAATTTGCAAAATAGCCCACTGTGCGCCGCCATGTGGCGGAAATTCTAAATAGCAACTCATAGTGATGAGGACCGAAAGTTTTTTGGCTGAAATACACCAAGTCGGATACGGCTGATTCAGTCCTTCTTACTGTAAAAATGTCAAAATATGGAAATTTAAAAATGAACAAGAAACAAATAACGCAAATTCATGGCAAAAAATAAGGTAGGTGCTTTCAGCATGCGACAGCAACAGGTCATGCGGTAAAAATGAGCCGACACAGAATAAAATATGCTCCAAATTGCAGTGCATGCTGCTAATGAAAACGTAGACGCTATGGATCATGTACCTTTAGACCTCAATACTGTATAGCGTCGAGAAGAACGTAAGCTGGCATTTGCTGAGGGTTGTGTAGAAACGCCGGTGGTATTGCTTCCCCCATAAGACCGTTTGTCTGTCAAACCGTAACCGATTCTCCATTCAATTTAGCAATTCAAATTTTTTTTATTCAAAAATTACGAATACACAATGGAAAGTAGAAGAACCCCGACGATAGCACGTTTCTGTGATGCCTCAAAATACCATTTTGCGATTATTTTTAAGGGATTCGTCGACTGAGGAAACTTACCGGCATTGGTGAATACTGATACTGTTGCGGCATGTACAAAGATGGCGCTGGACACGGATACATGACCGGAGCAAATGTCTGATGGCTTGCAGTCGCTTGTGGCCCTGGGAAACAGATTTTCCGTTTTTCAGATTTTACGTCAAACTCGAAGGACTACACTTTTTATTTCATTATTCCAGGGTTGTCTATTAGGGTGGTCCAATTTTTTTTTTCAATTTTTATGCATCTTGTCGACAAACAAAAATTATATTTGGAGATTTTACAAGCCCTATAGTGTTCAACACGTACTTCTCATGAGAAGAAAAGGTGCTTTTGTAAATTTTACCATTAGCAATAAATATTAGATGCATCAAATTTCTCTCCACAATTGAAACGCTGGGTGCAAAAAGGAGATATAGAATTATTTTGCTAAAGTAGGGAGAAGAAAAGTTGTTTGCGCACCATTTCTTCGAAAAAGTATTTTGATGTTTTGCTGACGTCATTGATCTCAGAATATTGGAATGCATATTTCCTATTAGTATTATAAAAAAATATCAGAAACTTTTCAATGAGTCGCGAGTTGAAGTAAAAAAAAGCGGAATACCTATACAAAACAGGAAAAAAGTTTTTCATAAATAATTCGAAAACTAGAAAGGCTACCAATTTGTTTCGAAAAGAAAAGTTGCGGCATTAAATTCTGAATAGGTTTGTGTATATCGAGAAATGTAAATTGGAAACTTTATTCTCGAGTGCTCAGGAGCATCATCATTTGAGCAAAATAATTCTCATGTCCTTTTTGCATTTGGCGCCTCAATTATTCATATAATAAGATTAAAAAATTACTTTTTTGCATTTCAGTTCTGCAATAAACTTCGTGTTGTAATTCAAAACAAGATTCTTACAGGTTATTTCTTTCAACTTCAGAAGAAAAAGCAACTTACTAGCGTTATTTGAGAAGGATATTATTAACAATTTCAATAAATTACTTCAGAAATTTTTCTTGTGATCGTAAATTAAGTAGTCCCCCACTCTGATTGAAAAGTGGAAAATTTTATAACAGACCGCAACTCTCTAGCATTATTTGAAGAGAATATTATTAAAGATAATAATACAATATTGAAACAATTTTGTTGTTATCTCTCATTGAAAAGTGTTTCGCTCTAACTGAAAAGTGTAAAACATTATAAACAACTGTGACTTTTTAACTCTATCCATAGAGAAATATGCTATAAACAAAAATAGTTTGCTTGAACAATTTATTTAAACATCTGATATTAAGAAACAATTCGTACTAAAAGAAACCGCAAACAGAAAAATAATTTACGACGAAAATTCGCAAAACCATCTTTTCCACCTATGGGGTTTTTTAGTGACCCTATAAAACAGATTTATGGGGACAAAAATTTGAAGCGTAATTTTTACCTCAAAGTAACAAAAAAAAAAAAAAAAAGAAATCTATATGCATTCATTTTTTGTGGATTTAAACAAATCTGGGGGTAAAAGCATGAAAATTCGAGAAAAAAAAACTACAATGCATTTTTGGACCACCCTTGTGTCCAATGATTACGTAATTTGAAATCCCCAGGGTTTCCCCACATTTTTTTCTTCCAATCAATTCAAAAATGTCTTTTTCATTTTGTCCTAAACCATCAAGAGAAATAGGAAATTTCAAAGCACTTCATTTTGAACATTCCCAGATTTTCTGCTCAATAATTTTTCAGTTTTTTTTAACCATTAATATTCAAAGACTAGAATTTTAACCTAACAATATTACAATGGAAAATCTCTTATGTTGAAATTATAAAATTTCTTATTTAAATTTATAGACTTTAAATTATCATTCTCAGAGCTACCAAAGACAAACTTCCTCAAAAAAGCTTAAAAATTGACCCATTTAAACCGGAAAAATAACAAAAAATGACTAATTTTTTACTCGAAAACTGACTGATGTGCAGTATTAATGTAACTGAGTTCTTTCTTCGAAATAAAAGAATTCAATTAAATTTATGAGAATCCCAGGTGAATTCAAACAAATTCATCAGGATAAATCTATGAGACTCTAAAACAATTTGGATTGAATTCAAGATAATTCGAATGATTTGCAAGAAAATTTTGATATCCCCAAAATCCCATCACTTTGAGTAGAATTAAAATGAATTCAGAGGAATATAATGGATTGAAGTTTATCCAAAATCAAGTTGAATTTGAAAAAAATTCAAGCAAATTGAAAACGATAAAAAAATATGAAAAAACTCAATGAATTCAGTACGTTTGGAAGAAATCAAAAAATCTCAGGATTAATTATACAAAAACTATAAAAAAGTTGATTAAATTGATTGAAATAAGGTGAATATACAAGAATTCAAAAGAATTTAGACGAATTGAAAAAAATTCAGACGAAATAAAAAGACTTCCAGAAAATTGAAAAAATTCATTAGGATTCCAAAGATTGCAATAGAATCACAAATAATTATATTTTAATTTTCCTTTGAATTTACCCTAATTTCGCAAGGCTCTCTCAAATAATTAACGAAATTCCTTCATCCTGGATCAAATAAAAAAAAAAAAAAAAAACATTTACCATCTTTGAATACCACAACTTTGACAGCTCAATTTGGCAATAAGAATTCTAAGCTTTTTTGAAATTTCAAGGTGTTAAATTATTTACGCTTCTAAAAAAATTTGGGAAAGGAAAGAATGAGAGGAAAAAAACCACTAAATTTGAAGAAACTGACTAAATTTGAAGAAACTGGATAAGTTTCCTGGTGAAAAATGAGAATGAAACACGGCTAAAAAAACTATTACTTCTCTGTTTTAGTGTCCAATGGCCACCCTATTATTTTAGAGAAATCGATCCTATTTTCCATATTCTAAAAATCGAAATCTCCAAAAAAGTATGAACTACTTATCCGAACTAAACATTCAACGACTAAGCTATAAATTAGTTTATCAAAAATTATGGAAGAATTGAGGATCTAGGACGAAAAAATCATAAAATCATCGCGAATTCCCATAATTTCTCAACGCGATAAAGTCAACAAAAATGAACATTGAAAATAAAATTTCAAGGTTTTCGGCCTGATATATTCGAAAGTGGCAATAGCTCGAATATTATAGCTAGTGAATAAATAGTTAAAACACAGCTTTCCCATGATAATCAAACTTGCACTCTCTTGCATTTTCGCAAATGCTGAAAAATTTCAGTGCACAGAAAAGTAACGTGCATTCGTGAAGTACACACAAGGATACAATTTCGTGTAATAACTATTTTGAAGAATGAGTGTGTCTACCAGACGGATGATTAGAAATTACCGGTTAATTGTTTACTTTTCCGGTCTGGTTTCAATAGAAGTTTAAAAAATATTCATGTACCAATTCAAAATTTCAGTTCTTTCTGAAAATTCCCTGTCCCACGTCTAAATAAATTTTTTTTTCGAAAATTCTTTGATCCAATTCCAAATTACATATAATTGCTTCAGAAAATATATCATTCTTTTGGAAAATTCAATGAACTAACTCGAAATCAATTATTTTAATATTTATTTATGTCCAATCGAATGAAAAATTCCGGTGATTGGATCAAATTCCCTATAATCTCCAGGTGAACAAAATTCCCAATTTTCAGGTCAGGTAGACACCCGGATAATTGCCAATTCCTGTGATTGTAGTATTACAGTTAATTTCTAAGTAGTAAGTGTAAAAATTGGAATTTGCAATCAATCTGAATGGCTGGAGTTTTCGAAATTGTAACTCAAGTTGTGAAAATCAAGAGTGGAAAATATTAGATTAGAGGAGTGTTAATGAAAAAAGGAGAGAATTAGATGAAAAGCAATGGAAACTTCAATAAACTCGTGTGATGGAAAACAATGGTTGCTTACTAAATCGTGCCTAAAGATAGATATAAACATACCAAAGACTCCTGTGGCTTGATAAAGTGCTGCTGGATCAGTCGGTGGAGGAGCGATCGCAGTTCCGGGGGCTGGAGCTCCTGCGTTGTAAAACGTCATTCCATTTTGGTAGGTGAGGCTCATACCTAACATTCGGAAAAGTTCTTTAATAATTAATTTTGTAAACGATGTATATAATGTATTTGCAACCACTCAGAAATAATTTAAACTAATTCTCATTCAGGATGCGAATATGAAAATTAAAATGGAGCCACTTTGTCAACTACCGAGTCTTCTTTAAAAAAAAAATAAAAAATTATATTCATCTAGGTGAGCTCAAAAAAATTTGGTATTTTTTTGGGTCTTCGTTGGGTATGAAAAACGGAAATAAAATGTGATTTCCACACAGTCATTTTGTGGTTTTTGAAATTATATTTTTTCTAGACAGAGTTTGAAGTTATTTAAAATGCCTCGTCTTGAATTTGCTTGGTTATTCAAAATATCTTTGTAAGATGAGATAGACAAATATTTATTTCTCAAATATATGTTTGAGAAACAACTAGATGAACTGAGTATTTCTTCAATACATATTTCCTTTTCAGTTTCAATTTCTGTTGCCAAAACATTCTTTCTTATTATCAAGCTTATGTTTCATCTCTCTGAATTTTTTGAACATTCCTGAACAATTTCGCACTTTTTGGTAGAAAGTGTACTAAAAATGAAGTGATCAGGTTTCAAACTGCTTTATAGAGCTAAAAAAAGTATCAAAAAAGTATTTTCAAGAATGAATTTATTTTTCTGCCATAAGAGATGAAGTTTTGGACCAAAAAGAGGACATTTAGAAAACAGTTGAATTTCCAACGAAGAAAGATTCTTCGATCAAACAAAAAAGCTAATTATCAACGAAATAATTTAATTTTCATTAAAATATGGAATTTTTAATCAAATGATTGAATTTCAATCCTTAAAGACGAATTTTAAAAAAACAAAAAGAAACGGTTCAAATTTCAACTAAAGAGACGAGTTTTCAACATAACAGTTAAACTTTCAATCAAAGAGACGAAATTTACAACAAAAAAGTTGAACGCTCAACCAGAAAGACTGATTTGTAGCCAAAATTATTAACCTTTTAACAAAATTGGTAATTTTTAACCAAATAATTGAATCTTTGACCGAAACGAATTTTTCAGTAAAGGAAGAAATACAATTTCAACTAAATTGTTAAAGTTTTAAGCCAAAAGCTAAAAAACAATTGAATTTACAACCCGAATATATTTTTCAACAAGGAAGTTCACTTGCAAAAAACTAGTTTAATTTCGTATAAAATGATTCAATATTTAACGGGGAATCGACTTCCAAATTTTTTTTTTTCATATAAAATGGATGATGTATTTTGGATATTATACTGCCGAGAATCAAACCATTAAAAATTAAAGAAATCTAAAAATGGAATTCTCAACAATGGAATTTTTTATTCAAAACGAGTGCTCAAAATCTTATATCCACATAACTTTACATGAGAATTCAATAATGAACATTTGAATCCATAAGAATGATATGGGAAAGCCAATTTTTACGAAAATAAGTCTCTGAAAGTAGATGTTTTGGCAAATTAATAGTCATTCAAAAAATCTTAGTAGGTGAATAAAATCCTACATCTCCTTGCAAGACAAAAGGAATGATATAGAATTTGCACTTGAAAAGCTTACATTCTATTTTAATGGATTTCATTCTTCTTTCAGGTAATGTAGTTTTCTTATGCATACCTTTTTTCAGTTTATTTTTCGAACAGCAATTTGCTATTGAGTCAGGCCTCGTCAACTGTGCCCATGAAATTTTGGTGATTTCTTAAAAAGTGACAACAATCGGAACAAACGGTACATAATATCATTAGAAAAAAACACTTTGAAGCGTTTTTCAAAAAACCGCACCGTTTTAATTTATTTTAATAATTATTATTTTTGTTTATGTTTATGCTTATTGATTGTACTCATGCGACAAATTTTCGATGCACAGATATGCCAAATAAGTGAATTCGTTTATAAAATTTTTTTTTTTTAAATTGACCAATGTTGTTTCACTGAACTCTAATGTGTAACATTCTTGTTCCTTAGATGAAAATAAATGATTCCACAGAAAAGAACAATTTTCGATGCACATACGTGCCGAATAAGTGAATTCGTTTATAAAAATTATTTATAACAATGATAAATAATGTTTCATGGAACTCTAATGTGTAATATTCTTGTTCTTCAGATGAAAATAATTATTCCACAGAATATAAAATTTTTCGAAATGTAGATATGACAAATTAGTGAATTTCTTTATAAAAATTGTTTGAACTATTAACTATAATTGTTATTTGGAGCTTGTTCACAATTGAGAATTGATTCTTCACATTTTTACAACAAAATACAGCATATTTATCTACAAGCTACATTTTTATGCAAAAAAAGGAATTTTACTAATTCTACACGTTTGTGAAGAAATATCGATGAATGGGGCTAAGTAAATATGCTAAACATAACCAATTGCAAATTTTAAGTTGAATAACAAATTATTAAATAACAAATTCAAAAAACGTGCACCTCTACGTTGAAGTATGCGCGCATCTCCCTTCGCGCTCGTACAGTTCAAACCCCGCGCTCGGGTATTTGTGTCTTGCATTCAGAATGCTTTTGCTATTGTTGATTTCAATAATTAGGCAGATTTAAAAGTGAATTGAACAAACCAAACTCTTTTAGATCCCAGTTAACCAATGCAACTTCATATTTTTAATTAATAACGTAATTAGGTATATATAAAGATTATATTTCTCAAAGCTCTGTTGGCTTTATGGTACGCATTCTCATCGTGGCACTCGCGCTCGACTTTCAACGGAAGTTTTTATATGTAAGTTTATTATCTAAGATACCTTCACAAGAGAAATCAAATGCGCTGTTTATTATACAAAAAACAAATGTATCGAAAACCGATTTGATTTGTTCATTACCTCTTACTTTTTTCCATATCGTGCGTTATTTCGCGTGGAATCTCCATTTTCCTTTGTGTTTTTGAATTTTGAAAATGCTATTTACTCTGAAACTTCTCTCTTTGTCAAAGAAAGTTATAAATATGGATTGTTTGAATTCCCAAACGCTACAAAGAAACGTACATAAAATTATGAAATCTCGGAAAAAAAGGTCCAAAAAATTTTGAAAATCCTGCCGCTTTCTGAGTTTTCATCCAAAATAGCTGGTTAACCAACTCATCCTTTCTTTTGGACCAATCAACAAGTGTATCAAAGACCGATTTGATCCGTCCATTTTTTCGTGAGTTATCGTGTTTAAAGACGGACATACAGACCAACAGACACCATCACCAAAACTTGATTTTCCGCTTCAGGGAGTCTCGAAACGTGGAGATCCGTTCGAGGCGACAATAAATTGTCACGCGGCGCCAGCGACAAAAACTTTTTTTTAATACTGTCAGAGTGAGAATTACCTTTTTTTTTTTTTTTGAGAACGGGATAGAGTGTTCATACTACATTGTGTTAAATTTTCACTATGATCGGAGGCCGAGAAGTTATAAATAATCGCATTTTTTTAAATAATTGTAACGAAAAAATTGAAATTTAGCAAATATAATTTAGAAAAAATTCCTAATAGAAAGAGAAAACGCTTCACAGCTGTCATAACAAATTGCACTCGATTATTGCAAATGAGTCGTAAGTTTTCAATTTTTCTATTAAAAGTTGCAAAAATCATTATTATTAAAAAAAAGTAAACGGTGCGGTTTTTTGAAAAACGGTTCAAAGTGTTTTTTTGTAATGCTATTATGCACAGATTTTTCCAATTGTTGTCACTTTTCAAAAAATCACAGTTAACGTGGCCAAAAAAAATATCAGAAGAGCATAAATCTTCGAAGCCTGAGTCTTCAAAATAACAAAGAAAGTTTCCACCCTTCTCCGTGTATTATGCATAAAAAATCCCCTCATTAGAAAAAAAAGTTATGCATTCCTTGCAAGAACAGATTTCCCTTACAATTTTAGCTCATTCCGCAAGATGGACACCTTGAGGGGGAAAATTTACCATTTGGGGATCGAAAGCGAGTAAGTTTCTGTGCAACAAAATCAGTTTACAAAAACATAAATCGCTCATCTTCTATCCCACAAGCAACGAAGATATTCTAATTGATTAAAAAACCACCGACCATTTGTATAATAGTAGGTACTGGTAGGCACAGCAGGAGGAGAACCTGATCCGCCATCGAACGATCGATTGAAAGGCTGTTTTTTAATCGCAGGAGCTATGTTCAGCTTTCTCTCCCTCAGTACGATGCATTCAGACTGTAAACGAAAATTCATAAAAATTATCCAGTCTTCATTCAAGTAATTCAGAACAGCATAAAATCAATCTAAAACAGTAACAATAACTCTTCATCAAAGAAGCGCAATGATTTTTACTTTTATCACATTTATTTTCTGTCATAATCAATCTGCTGCTTTAAAATTGTATTAAAATAGTATATTGTGCGTTTTGCGACCAAAGAACTAAGAAAGCGTGCGGAAAGAGTTACTTTGCGCACACTTTACATGTTCTAAAAGGCATACTTTCGATGCATTTTCAGAGTGGAGATTTGGCAGACGATGTAAAATTCCCGGTCATTTGCCGGTTTTTCCCGGTCAAGTTTTTTAATCTTCCCGGTCAACTAAAAGTAACATATGCATATTTATCGCGAAACGCAAACATTTATTTTCATTCGTGACATTCATTCTAAACATCCTCTAATAAAACAGATAAAGAATTGAAAAATAAACTAATTTTGCAAAAAATACCAAAATTTTCCACAAAAAAAATATAATTTCTTTAAAAAAAATTTGAAACACTTAAACTTACAATTGAGATAATCAATTTGCAATAAAAAAAAATTGATTTCTAACAAAATAGTTCATTTTAAAACCAAAAAGATGAATTTTCAAATAACATTATGAATCTTCAACTAGAATAGTTGGAATTACAAACCAAGAAGATGAATTTTTAACTAAAATGATAAATATTTATTTAACTATAGCACTTCAATTTCCAACTATTCAAGTGAATATTCAAACAAGGAGAATTATTTTTAAATAGAAAGATGAATTTTCTACCAAAAAATACAATGTTTTAAAGAAATAGTTGATTCGTGAACAAAAACAGTAATATTTTTAATTTGAAAACCCAATTTCATACCAAACATCAGAGTTTTTAACAAAAACAAAGAATCATAAACTAAAAGAGTTCAATTCTCAACAAATGAATTATTTTCAATAAAAAAGATTAATCACTGTCAACCGAAATTCGAATACTCAAATTTTGAATTTATTCAAACAAATGAATTTTGAACTAAAACTATGAAATTTCCAATTGGAATATGTTGGATTTTTAGTTGGGAAAAATTACTTATAACCAAAAAAAAATTAGCTTTAAACAAAGAAAACCTTATTTTCAATCAAATCGATTTTTGAGCAAAATGATTAAACTTAAGATACAATTGTAAATGTTTGACTGTAGTAGTTGAATTTTAAACCAGAAAGACGAGTTTCTACCTGAAATGATGAACCCTCCACTAGAATAGTTGGAATTTTGACCAAAAATTAATTTTCAACTAAAAAATACAATTTTTCAACGAAATGGTTGAATTTTGAACTATATAGGTAATCATAAAAACCATGAATAGAAAATTAACATTTGTGGCTTAAAAGTTAATTTTGAACCAAACATAAGAGTATTCAACCAGATGAATTTTCAACTGATATGAAAAATATTCAAATGTTCAACTTGAATTGTTGACCGTAGAAAAGAACCTTCGAATTGCTTGAAGTACTTTCTTCATTTTAGATTAAGGAGAGGAGACTTTCAAATTTCGACGAATTTCAAATTGAAAGTGAGATTTTCTCAATTTCTCCTCTTCTCAATACGAATAAAAATCATTCGAATAAAATTATTATTTATTATTATTATTATGTTCCAAGTGAAATTATATGTCTCTAATGAAATGATACGATCTCTTTTCAATTTAAAAAAAGAAAGTGGTCACTCGTATTTTTACGGTAAAATTTTGGATTTTCTAGATTGAATCAAGTAATTTCCCGGTTTTTAAATTGAATTCCCGGTTTTCCCGGTCAATAAAATTTACGGTCCGTCTTAGTTTCTCAGTCAAGTCGCCACCCCGATTTTAGAGGAAAATCTTATTGTTTTATGAAAATGTGTATTAAAAAATGCAAACCTCTTGTTGCAGTCTCTTCGCCTCTTCTTCAGTTTCAAATGTGACAAATCCATATCCCTTCGAGACGCCCGCGCGGTCAGAGATTATTTTCGTTGCTTTTACGTTGCCATAGGCGGAAAAAAGCTGAGCAAGTTCAGCTTCACTTGTACTTGCTGAGATACCACCAACAAATATGCGGTTAGGCACTAGAGTACCGTATTTTGGCGCTGCCATTGCGAGACTTGCAGCTGATGCAGGGCTGGAGGCTGGACTGGACCCCTCCGTGCCCCCCGTAGACGCAGAACTCTGTGAATAAAACAAACTTATTATTTTCTGTAGTTCAGGGTGTCTAGCTCTGACTTATGATAAAATTCCCGCTTTTTTCCCGTCAGATTTTGGAATTTTCCCGTTATAAAAAAACCAGTAAAATATTTCGAAATATTCATTTATCAATAAATAATCAATTTTGTAATATGAATATTTTAACATAGACCCAATAATACAATCACATTTCTTAACGCCTGCTCATTAAATTCTCTAGTTCTTCGTCAACCACCGCAGCATCTTGCATAACATTTTTTTTTTATTTTCATGTGCTTCTTTTCATCTGCAATTTTTCTCTTTTCAGTCATCCCAATAGTCCGCAACGCGAGTGTCGAATTATCTTGTTCACTAGTTCAAACTTGCAAGTGCCGTGCCAGAAATGTTTGTAAATGAATTTCAAAGAGACTCACCAAGTCAAATTTTTCAAAATAATTCGTTTAAAACATGCAAAACAACATAAACCCATAAACCCTAAAATGATGAACTCTAAATCCATGAATCCTAAAATTCTAGACTCTAAATCATAAACGTATGCAATAACTTTCAACTCTAAAATAATAATGATGACTACTAATAATATAATGACTACTAATGACTACTCGATTAATTAAATAATCATACAGAATTCCTAAATTGAATTGGCGAGATAAAGTACAGTTGATTACCAGTAGGGGGTCGTCCATAAGCTACGTAGACAATGG
>WSXT02000006.1:3462528-3474083 GCA_011762715.2 Neuroterus valhalla
TGGAAATGAGAAGTCGGAGAAAAAATACATTACAAGGTCAAATTTCGACTACGTCATAGACTACCATTTGCCCTTAACATATCGTTGGAATCGCTAAAACCCATGGATTTCGAATATAATATTTGAAAATAATTAAATCCAGAATTGAAGAATCTCATATTTTGTAATTACCTGCGGCTGAAAAAGGTATCGAACATGAGTATTTGCCATCGCCCGGATAGGGGAGCCGTAGATTGAGCACAGTCCCTTTCTGAGTCTCGACGAGCTCGACGCTGGCATGAAACAATGGTAAGGGTCGGATGTGCCTTCAGGTAGTAGGTGGTACCCTGAGATGACCTTAAGCCGCTGTAAAAAATATTTTGATAAGAAGTAAAAAATCCTTCATCAAATTTTGACTAATTCGCAGTCAAGTAAATCTTACTTTTTCTTTCACGATGCCAGTTAATATGATGAAAATCCTTCAAGAATTGCAAACTTCAAATACTTTTCAATACGTATGTTCAACAAAGTATAATTACAATCCTCCCACAGATTCTGATTTTATGATTTTGTTTTAGAAGTGGAAGTCCTGTTAAGTGCATGTTTTGGATTTAAAAAAAAAATCAAATAATTACTAAAGTAAAAAATTGGATAAGGAACAATGCGAGCCAAGTTCATTCAAAGGCTCGTTCCAGTAAAGTTTCTAACTACAAACGTAGGAACATTCTTTCGATTCCGCGGCTCGTAAATGTGCCTGCTTATATCTTGGCTGTCTCCAAGTTTGGAATGGCAAAGGCAGTGTTTTGGTGCCATTTTGTGAGCAATGATCAGTTCTCACGCATGCTTTCATTTAATCAAAAAAAATCCGGCTTCTAGCCCTTTTTCAAATTGTGCGGCCATGACAGCCTTGCCACACCAAACTGAAATGCTAAGTTATATCTCGATAATCTCCAAACATAAACAAGCACACCGAGCAAGTTTTGACACCAAAACGGAACTGAACCTTTGATTGAACAGACTTGGAAACGCACCAAGAAATAAGGAAACACATTGTTTTATAGCAAGGAATATTTCGTTTATTTCCTTTTCAAGGACTCATTCGATCATACAAAATACAGGCACACAACTTAATCTTTACTCGAGGCGAATTGCCTTATAAACATTTAACCGGACATTTCCTAGAATCAGCAACGACTCTCATAGTAAGAATAAGATCGACACTTCTCCTAGACTTTGAATTAACACAATTATCGCATTATCGTACTGTAAGCTTGCAACGAACTGAGATACATGGATCCTTGGATTTTTTTAAATATAATCTAATATAATACAACAGTCATGAGTCTTTGTTACCAAGTTATAACTTAAACCGTAAACCTAGTCCGTCATTTACAAAGCGCTAAAAATTGCACGCTTCTTTTTTTTATACAGTGCTAAAAAATATTACAAATTGTACTCGGTACAAATGAAATAATGAGCTATTTACAATCGCAATCCATTTATAGTAAAACAAGAAATTCAACTTCTGATCTGACTCAACAAACAAAAACCCCCGCCATCGTCTCTAAAAATATTTGAAATACAACAATCGAGTCATCAAAATAAATTCGTTATCTTTTTATAAAGTCATCGTCTCATAAATTCAATAGTTTAAACTAAGTAACTCAAGATACCTAACTATTAATTAGCTTTTCAGGAGGAGGAGCTTGAAAGCGAAGCGATCTTTTAATAGGTGGCGTTTCTTCGTCATCGAGGATTTCAACAGTTGGAATTTCTCCACGCTTTCCAACAATCAAAGGTTTTGTTAGAGGAGCGAGTCTAGTTTTCTTGATCCTCTTCTTCTTCAAAGATTTCCTCGGATCTGGAGGCGCAAAATCCGGTTCGTTATCCAAATCCACCGTTGAAATTTTCTTGTCAAACTTCGCCGACGCCCTCGTTGAAACCGTTGGAGCTTCTAGTCTGTTCAGTGCAATTGTTGGAATCGATATCGAAGTTAATTTTCTTGTATCAGGTCTAGTGGCATCCTCCAATTTATCTTCGGAACGTTCACGGTTTTTTGAAGTGTCCTCGAGGTTAACTTTGTTCAACTTCACTTCAAGAACAGGCTGACTAGTCAATTTATTGTTCTTCGTATGCGAATCTAGAGTCAAAATTGCAACAACTTTAGCTGTTCGCTGCGGTCTATCTGAAGTTCCAGGTTCGACGGATTCGTTATTTCCATTAGAATCTGTTTCCACCATATCAGAAATGGATTTCCTAGTCGCTCGGATTTTTTGTACTTCAACCTGAACTTCTACTCTTGATTCAAGCTTCAATTCGCCCTTCAACCTTTTGCCTCTGATTTTATCAGTAAAAGGCATCGGCGTATCAGGTCTTCTTCTTACTACCTTATTTTCACTTTGAACTGGTTTATTTGTTGGACTACATTCTTGCTTTTCCAAAATTTTACCTGAAAGCTTCGCCTTTCTGGGACCTAAAGTCGGAACTGCAAAGACATTATCAGACTTGGCAGATTTTTCTGGCTCGGTCGGAAGGGGTTCTTTTCTGGGTCTCCCAACTTTCCTAACCGGAGGTGGATTAAAATTTGGCATTGGCGTGTCTGGTCTTCGTTTCAAATTTGGCTTTTGTAAAATTGTGGTATTTGGCGGTGGCGGAAGTAAAACTGGAACTGGGAATGGAACTGGATTAGACCTTGTGGCAACTCGGCTTTTTTCGGCTTTTGAAATCTTCGAAGTCTGGGGATCAGGATCCATAGACTTTCTAGGCTCTGGTTTCAATTTTTCCTCCTTTGCATCTTCACTCTCGCGAATTTCTACTTTTCCTCTGCGCGTGTACATTCTAGGCAAGTCGGGCTTTATTTTAGATTTATCAGAGTCTTTAGATTTTTCATGGTCTTTAGACATTTCAGAATCTTTAGACCTTTCAGAGTCCTTAGATTTTACAGAGTCTTCAGACTTAACAGAGTCCTTCGATTTTACAGTGTCTTTAGACTTTACAGAGTCCTTAGACTTTTCAGAGTCTTTGGATTTTTCAGAGTCATTACTCTCTTCCTTTTCTTTCTGTTCTCGAAGAGTTGAATTTTCCTGATCCTTAGTATCTTTACTTTCTCTAATACCGTCTTTGGAAGAAGATCTCGTAATCGGCTTCGGATCCTCACTCTTCTTCCCCTGGACTTTATCCTTCTGCAAATTAGGACTAACAGATTGAGACGAGTTATCCTTTTCAACCAAACTAGGTTTCAACTTTTGAGTTGTACAGGCTGAGAGTACGACATGAGGAACCATCTTCTTCGTCGCATTTTTAACACTTTCTTGTATTTTTTGTTTCAATCTGAGAAAATCATTCTGCTCTTCATTTGGCTTCCCTTTCGAATTCTCTCCGGATGCTCTGGTAGTGGAACGTTTTGGAAATAAAGGTACCTTCCGATTCTGGGAGGCATTATTAACATCACAGTTTTCAGTGTCCTCGTCATTGCTATTCGCTGTCTTAACGAAATTCGATGCTTTGTGCGAGGCTCTGGTCACATGAACGTGGGGAACATCTTTTGGATCTGTTGAGTAAATATTCGTTGCAGTTTTTACTTTCACTTCAATCTTCGCAAAATCATCTTCCACTTGTTCTTTAGCTTCTTCTTCAGGACAACTATCAATGTCTCTTGATTCTGAAGATTCATCATGACAGGAACCATTCACCTGGGCCAAATTATTAATTTTTTTAATAATCGTCTCCTTCGAAACGCATTGAACTTTCGAAGCCTCTAACTTCTCTAAAGTTAATTTTGGAGAAAGAAGAAGATCGGGCTCGTTCTTTTTATTTAGATTAGAATCAGACAAGTTTGCGTGTTTGTTACCATTAGGTGGCAAAGGAAGAGTGAAGCCATCGTCCGATTTAGATTCGCGGAATCTCTTCGAGTACAAACCTCTGGGTTTGTTTTTTAAACTAGGTAGAATCGGACTAACGTCCAAGGTCCAGAGGTTAATTTTTACATTTCCCCTGGACCTTGTTCGCGGACTGTTGAGATCGAGTTTGTTCCTTTGATTCGTTCTATTTGCACGACCTTTTCGTTTGTAAAATCCTCCGGATTCATCCTGACTGTCAACCTCCTCTTCCTCTTCGTCGTCGTCACCCTGGCTTTGACTTTCAGTGTGACTCGACTCTTCACCGTGACTGTCATCAACAAGCTCCTCCTCCTCGTCCTGCGATTCTGATTCCGAGTCTGTCGTGGTATCAGTTTCGCTTTCAGAGGAAGCCTGAACTTTACGAATGCTCCTACGCGTACCTTTTCTACTCGGTGGGGGTTTCTTATTAAATAGTTTCCTAGAATTATTAGTACTATTAACCTGATTCTGCGCGTCCTCTCGGCCGAATGTTAGGCGTTTTTCTTCGTCGTCGTCCGCCAGCCGCATTCGCCTCTCTTCTTCCTCTCGCAAGGCTCGGAGGCGATCCAGCTCCCACTCTTTTTTCTGCTGCTCCAGTTCTCGCTCGGCTGCTGCCAATTGAGCTGCTGAGAAGCTCCCTTCGGAATGCTCCACAAACTTCATTGCGTAACGCTCTATTGGTGTTAACTGAATATGAAAAAAAAAAAATTAGATTTTCTCATTTCAGGATTCATGAGAAAATATGTACTTATTACTAATAATAGTGCAGGGTTCACAGAAGTTGAGGAGCTACAATTGTATTCACGGTTCTAGAATGCGCATGAAAGAATGATCATTGAGCAAGCTGGCCCGAGAAAATTTTATCTTGCATCACTGCAAAAGCGACTGATCACTAAATCACAACCACTGATCGATGATGCTTTTTCAAAATCTAAATTCAACAAAAAACGGAAACCTGTGAACCCTACATTTTTGTACTATCATTATTTAAAACTACGTACCTGTGAAACTAGATTTTGAACTTCGATTTCTGCTTTGCTGACTTGCGTATCGTCCTTGTCCGGTTCGTCCAATGGGATGTTTTCGTCAAACTCGGCCAAGTCGGCGACGGCTTCCGCCTTCGCAGTCTTCGCAGCCTGAACATCGAGATCTTCTTCGGCTGCAGCAAGAGCAGATTCCAAAGCACCCATCGCCATCTTCTCTTCTCCAGGCGCAGGTTGTGCAGGAGCAGAAGAAGAAGGTTCTTTTTGAAGAGCCCTCTCTCGATCCCTACTCTGCTCGAGAACTTCTGCCATTCGAGCAGACGCATCGCCCTCAGTTTGATCGACATTGAAGAGATCTTGGATTGTCGACTGCAAAGGAGACAAAATATTTTAATGTTGCCTCATAACTAACTGCAAATGTGCAAGGAATAAAATATCTATCAAGACACTTACGCTCTTGAAGTATGCAGTCGTGAAGTTTCCCCCCTCGATTGCAAGATCACCCAGCAGTCTCTTTTGGTTCGCTTTCTTTAGAATGTTCTCTTCTACCGTTTTCTCACTAACCAGTCTGTGTGAAAAAAAAAATTATATATTAGAATTTATTCATTATCTTAGTTTTGGTTCCTCTCGTTGACAGTAACAAAAATGCCACTATTTTAATAATTTTCGGCTCCTGGCTTTCTCTCATTTCCCCCGGTGAAAATTCGTGATTTTCCTCGAATAAAAAAAAACTGGTAATGCGTCCTAACCTACGATCAGTAATTTTATCTAGTTTCCTTGACTAGTTACTTTCACATACATCTTCCTATTAGATTCGTCCGAGAATATAATTTTTTTTTTTTTTTTTTTGAGGAGCAGATTCTGATACTAGGTGAAAGTTGTATCTGCCCAACAGAAAGTCAATTCGAATCATGAACAGGGTGGCGACCTGGCGGACGATTTCCAATTCCCGGTCATTTCCCGGTTTCCACCGGTCAAGTTTTTCAATTTACCCGATTAATTTGAAGAAAAATACTCAAATTTTCCACGAAAAAACATCCTCTCTCTCTACAAAAGTTGGAACAGTTAAACTTACAATTGAAAAAATCAATTATGATTAAGAATCGTCAACTAGAGCAGTTTAAATTTCAACCCATGAAGGTGACTATTCAAACAAGGAGATGAATTTTCAGACAGAAACATAAATTTTCTATCAAAAAATACAATGTTTCAACAAAATAGTTGAATTTTGAACTGAAAAAATAATTTTTTCCAATCGAAAATAAAACAGTAACATTTTGGTTTGAAAACCCAATTTCAAATCAAACATTCTTAGTTTAGCGTTCTTAACTAAAACAACGAATCATCAACTGAAAGAGGTAAATTTTTCAACAAATACATTCTTTTCAGAGTGAATTCTCTCATGACCCTAAAGCCAAGTTTACCATCAAACATGCAATTATGAATTAAAAATGAGGGTCGATACAATTACAACTTTAAACAAAATGAATTAATTTTTAGTAAAAATATATAAATTATTGTCCACCAAAATTTGAAAAATCAAATTTCCAACTTAACCAAACAAATAAATTTTCAACTACAATTATGTAATTTTCCATTGGAATAAGTTGAATTTTCAGTTAAATAAAAATACTTAGAACAAAAAAAATTATCTTGTAACAAAAAAAAAAAAAGAAATTTTATTAAGCAAAACGATGAATCTACGAATAAAAATTGTAAATTTTTAACTGTAGTAGTTGAATTTTAAACCAGAAAGACGAGTTTATTACCTGAAATGATGAACCCTCCACTAGAATATTTAAGATTTTCACCAAAAATCAATTTTCCACCAAAAAATACAATTTTTCAACAAGATGGTTCCATTTTGATCTAAAGAGACATACATTTTCAACCAAAAATAGTAACATTTTTAGCTTTAAAATTAATTTTGAACGAAAAATAAGAGTTTTCAACAAGATGAATTTTCGACTCATATGAAAAATATTCAAATGTTCAACTTGAATTGGTAACAGTAAAGAAGAATTTTCGAACAAGAAAAGTAACTTTCGGAGAAAGAGATAATTTCATTCCAAAAAATCCATTTTCTTAACAAAATATGTGAATTTTTAGCAAAATAATTGAATTTTAAATTCAAACAAGAAAAGTAATTTTCGAAGAAAGAGATAATTTTACACAAAAATTTCATTTTTCAACAAAATATTTGAATTTTCGACGAAAGAATTTAATCTTCAATCCATGAAGAAAATATTTCATCCCAATAGTTGAATCTTAAACTACAAAAGATCATTTTCCAGTTAGAGAAACTAATTTTGAACCAAACTGATGAATTTTCAGGTAAAATTATGAACTTTCAACTACAATGAATGTATTTCATGCGAAAGAGGTGAATTCTCAACCATAAACATTAATCACCTACAAAAGCAGTAAATTTTCAACAAAGGAAATAAATTCTCAAAGAAATAGCGTAATTTGTGGATTCAAGAATCAATGTTAAAAAAAAAACAGATGAATAGATTTTGTTTTAAAAAGTAGTCACATTTTTCAACAAAAGAGTTCAACTTTTAACCAAACTAAAAAAGGATGATCTCTCGCAATGAACAATGTGAAAAAATGGTCTATTATAATTTAGAAATATTTGTTATTCGAAATACTACTTCATTCAACTCTGAAAACGGCTTGAAGTACTTTCTTCATTTAAAATTAAGAAGAGGGGAATTTAAAATTTTCACGAATTTTAAATTGGAAGAGCAATTTTTTCAATTTCTTCGCTTCTCAATTCGCATAAAAATTATTTTAAAAGTTTCCGTCTCATGTAAAAGATTCCCAGTTCCAAGTGAAATTATAGATCTTTACTGAAACTCTCACTGCCGTAAAAAAAACTATAATTATTTTCTGCCCCACGTGAGATAAATGAGGAGAAAACAAATAAAACGTGATAAATACATATTTCTAAAAAAATTGAGAAAATAATTCTTTCTGTAAGTTAGGGCTACCATCAATTTGATTATCAAACTTGAGTTAGCTAAACAAAATCTCACAGAGCAACATAAAGTATAGATGTATTTAAAAATTGTCAGAATCAGACTAAAGGAACGTTACATTCTGCAAATCAAATAATAAGATCCCTTTTTAATTTATTAAGAGAAAGCGGTCATTCCCGGTTTCCCGGTCAAGTCGTCACCCTGATAAAAGTCTTCTCCCGGATAGAAGTTTTTCCCTTCTTTCTCCCATGGAAGTGGCCACTCTGCAGTATATATTTGATTGTTAAAACTCACCTATAAATATGAACGTCCCTCGTCTGACCGATTCGGTGACACCTGTCTTGAGCCTGAGCATCCATCGTTGGATTCCAGTCACTGTCATAAAAAACAACTGTGTCTGCTCCCGTCAAATTAACACCAACGCCACCCGACCTCGTCGACAAAATGAAGCAGAATATCCTCTTATCCCCATTGAACCTCTCCATCAGGACCTGTCTCTGATCAATTTTCGTAGCTCCATCCAGTCGTAAGTAAATGTGCCCATGGAAATTGAGGAACGCTTCCAAAACATCCAACATCCTCGTCATCTGTGTGAAGATCAGAACACGATGGCTGCCAGACTTGAGTCTCCTCAAAAGATGATCCAGCGACTGCAGTTTCCCGCAATCGTATTGTATCAGTCTTGGATCCGGAAATTGTGTCAGCATCGATCTCGTTACAGGATGGAGCAGAGCCAATTTCGGCGAGAGCTGATACTTCAGTTGCATGTGCAATCGCTGATCAGCCCATAATTTGTGCGGCGGAGGATGCGATACGTGAAATCTGGGCATGGGAGCTCGAACCGCTGGTACGTAGACTACGAATCGCTCAAAGGCTTCTTTGAGTTCTTCGACAATTTGTTCGGTTGACTTAATCGCCTCGGCGAGAGCCTCAGTCCTCGAGAAAAATTGTCTTCTCGTGCGGGCGTTCTCTTTGGTAGCGGCACAATGAACCCAGCCATTGTGCCAAGGGCAAGCTGTGCAAGGTTTTCCTAATCTAAGAGCAGTGAAGAGATCTTCTCCGTACAATGGACAAGCAGCACATCGACTTTCATTCACGTTTGCCAACATTTTTAGTTTACTTTGCCGTCTCCGTCGACGCTCCTCTTCCAGTTGAGGCAAATGGAATTCGGATTTTGGTTCTTCCTTGCTTGGAGCTTTTTCCGGCTCCTTGGGAAGAGGTTTTGCTACAATGCTAGGACGAATTTGGGTGGTGACTACTTGGCCCTGAGCTGTGGTTACGTTCAGCTGTGGAACCCTCATCATAGGTCTTCCACCGGATGTTGTCACAACTCCACTGATCATTTTACTTACGGCGGCGGTTGTCGAGAGGCCCACAAGCGATTTAGAGAGAACGGTTAGACGCTGACCGCCTTGTGTTACAACTGTGAAAAAATTGGGAAAATATTAATAAAGAACTGCTTTTTATTTTATATTAAATGTTTTTTGACTACAGGAGTCATTGAATAAATAAAATTGTCAACTGTATTGTTAATGTATCAAAACTGCCCTTGGACTGAATAGATAATGCTAAGCAGTCTTACAATTGCTTGACTTTGATTTACCCACAAAATTGAGACTACTTCCCAAAAATTGATGAAGTAACGGAATTGCTTTTGTGGGTTTACAAATTTCAAATCGTACGGATTCGAATGTGAATTTCTACTGTATTGTTATTGTATCAAAACTGCCCTTGGACTGAATAGATAGCGCTAAGCAGTCTTACAATTGCTTGACTTTGATTTACCCACAAAATTGAGAACTACCTCACAAGAATTGATGAAGTAACAGAATTTCTCTCGCGGGTTCTACAAATTTCAATACGCACGGATTTTACCTATACCCAAACTTAATAGTGATCATAGCGGTTCAGCATTTCAATTTTAGGAAAAATAGAGAATTCTTCTTTGAAAAAAGTGATTGAAAAAGAGGGATTTCTTGGTTTTTTAGAAATAGAAACTTCTTCCAGAGTTATGAGGATGCCAAAACAATAAGAGAAGGTTTGGTACGAAAAAGTTGTTCCCCGATATATTTTTTCCAATAAGTCGAATGACATTTCAAGAAATTATCAGATTTTAAAAAAATATTACGTTAAAATTTCATCAATTTTTAAAAATTATTATTCCATAAAAAGAAGATATTTTGTAAAAATATTTTCTTCACAATGTCTATTTAATTTTTCCAATTTTGTATGCAATTTATTTCGAATAAAATGAATGTTCGTCCATTGTTCATACTTTTCAATTTTGTGTTTTCAAATTTTTATGTTAGAAATCTTGCAGTCTCATGCCAGATCCTTTCAAATTCATCGTTGAATCTCAAAGGCTTTTGAAATCCCAAATTTTTATATTCGAATTAATAAAAGCAAATAAAATCGTAAATAATAAAAACCCTAATTTTTGTCCAGTTCGTTTTTTTCACTTTACGCTTCAATCCTACTAATCTCATAATCATAAATCGAACACCACAGTCCATAATTGAATTTCTTTTTAAAAAACTGACAGTTTCTGAACAATAACACAACTAATTACTATTACTTACTTACTAAAAGCGCAAAAAGCCAGAAACAATTATGACTTCAATTTCAATGATTATTTTGGAACATTCTGAACATATTTTTCGGTCACAATAATCTTGATTTAAATTAACAAAATGTTATGTAGATGAGAAACACTAAAAATATACTTAGGAGAAAAAAAGTAAATAAAATGGCATAAATAGAGGCCTGGTAGAAGTATACATAATAATTGTTTTTCCAGACAGGATACGCATGTCGTATAATTTCCTCTTTCCGACAAACGAGTTTTTATGGAAAATTTTGTTATCTCGCTGTTTAAAATAAAACAGTCACAGGTATCAAATTCCCTGTACTGTGGTCGGCAGCGAGATCATCTGATAGATGACTAATAAAAATGGACTAATCTGACTTTCTATTCAATTCTAAAAAAAGAACTATTAATCATCTTTTCGCGAGAAACTTCTATAAAATTTAGAATATAATATCTTGAACAGGGTGGCGATTCGGCGGACGATTCTAAATTTCCGGTCATTTCCCGGTTCTTCACGGTCAATTTTTTCAATTTTCCCGGTCAACTAGGAGTAACATAATTATATTTCTCACAAAACGCAAACATTTATTTTTCTTTATGACGTTAATTCTAAACATTCTTCAACACAACAGGTCAAACATTGCAAAATAAATCTTTTTTTTTTCTGATAATTCTTCTTCTCGATCTGAAAATTCATGTATTTTGGCTTGAAAATTCATCTTTTTGGTAGAGCATTTAACTTTTTGAGAATTAACTATTTTGTTATAAATTCTTAATTATTGAGAAAATTCTATTATCTTGTGTTTAGATTAGATTAGATTCATCACTACATGTATACCCTTTTCGGGTTTTTACATATCTATATTCCCCCTACCCACAGGAGATCGTCAGAGATTGAACCCTTCAACTCAAATCCCTTCCCAAAAATCCGTAATAACCCCAACTCTCATAATAAGCCTTCAAGCAATGCCTGACGTACTCAATCCTGTGGGATTCTAAATCTCTGAAAACCCCTACCGTCTGCAGCCGGATTTTTCATTCAAAACGCTCGCATTCGCCTTAACATTTGTTCAGAGGAGAGGAAAACTGCAGAAAACCAAAACTCCTGAGCGCAGTCGATTATCGACAGACGAGTCTAGATGTAGAC
>WSXT02000006.1:3474183-3494350 GCA_011762715.2 Neuroterus valhalla
ACTGGATTTTATGTATGAAAACGGTCGGAAAAAGAAAGGAGATTACTTCTGGATTTTCTCCAAACTAGATTTTTGAAAAACCTGTAATAGTTGATATTTAAACTAAAACGGACTAATTCTCAAGAAAATAGTAGAATCCTCAACCAAAAAAGATCAACTTTCAACGAAAAATGTATATCATAAAAGATTAAAATTTCAAATGGAACGGAATTGATTTGACGGAAAACCGATTTTCTAAAAAAAAATAAACAAAATCCCTGAGAAAAAAGATGAATTTTTTACCAAAAAAAAAACAACAAAAAAAAAACACGAAATTGCAAAAAATGGTTACACTTCTAACCAACACGGTGAGTTTTGAACAAAAATAAGGAAACTTACGGAAAAAATTGATTCAACTTTCAGAATTCTCATCAAGAACTGTAATGCTTCATATTCCAACCAAAACATATTTCAATTTAAAATTAAAAACAGGTGCATTCATCCGGAAAAAATACGAAATTCTAACCAGAAAAGGATGATTCAATATTCAATAAAAAAAATTTATTTAAAAAAAGAATCAGCCAAAGAAAAATAATGATTTTTTAAACGAACAATGTAATAGTTGGATAACTCCCGACCAAGAAAGATAACTTCTCAAGAAAATATTCGTGCTTGAAACAATAAAATTAAACTCGCAACAAAATAAACGAATTTTTTAGCACAAGAGATTAATTCTGAACCGATAATGTAATAGGATCATCCACTAATTTTTTTTTGTTATTTTGTTTGCATATGAAACGATATGCTCTCAATTAACTAATAATACTAGTTTAATGTAGGACAACAAACTTTACTTTTAATTTATATTTGAAAAAAAAATGTGTACTCATATTCCTATTTCTGTCGAGCCCAATTCGCCATCTTGACGTGACGTCATTCGCCAACAAATGTTTGTAAAAAAGCCGGGCGGTTCACGTTTTTTTTTCAATCCAAAATGGGAAGAAAAAAGTGCTTATCGTTCGTGAGGAACGAAAAAACTGGTAGAAAATTGTTCGGCCTGAGATGTGCCAAAGAACACCTTTATCGTCATCAGTATATTGTTGCGAAAACGATTTCAATGTAACTAAATATTTTTATTTCAATAGAAAAATGTTTTTTATTGCACGCATATAACAAGTGATTTATTGCTGTTCGAAGGTGTTTTATATGGGATACTGGGATTGCTGGAATCGCTGGATGTATGCGAGCGTTAACCTCAAAATTCAATAGTTTATTTACTCAAGAAGCAGTAATATAAAAATCGGAAATTTTTAATCATGCCACTATTTTCAAAAAAAAAGTATCCACTTAACAGCGGATATATAAATAATTCGTATATTTATTGGAAGCAAAATTAAAGTAATGATTTTTGAGGTTAGAGCTCCCTGTTTGTCAACAGCCATGACACCCACAGTCGATTCTTTCTTTTTCTTCCTATTATTCTTTTCACTCAAACTGGAAGGTGTCAAATCCAGATATACTTTTACTCCTCAAAATAACTCCTTCCATCCGAAAAACCTTCATGATTAATTTTAATTACTGGTTCCATCAAACTTACACATTAAATTTATTTCGAGCTCTTATAACTTATAATGGCATGTCACGTCACACCACGTGCTTCGCGGTATGAGGGCCCCACATGTTCCGTTTAAAAAATCGACATTTCCGGAAGATATTTTATAACTTTCCAATAAATTATTACATACACAAATTGAATTTCAATTACACATCCATGTTCTATGGGCGTCGAAGTTCATAAAAAACTTAACTACAAGCCACAAAAACCTTTCCTGAATGAACCTTTAGTATACTTCTCAACAAAAAATAATTAACTTTGAACTAAAAATATTTGGATTTTCTCACTAGGTCCTAATTCATAAAAATTCAAATCGCATATAGGCGAAGAAACGAGCAAAAGGGGAGCTTTCTTGGAAACAGGGACAAGGAATGTGTATTCTTTTGAAAAATAGGAATTCTTTCAAAAAATGAAAAAAGAGATAGGTTAAGAGTGTTAAGTCTAAAGATATTATAATTATTTCCACAAAAAGATTAAAATGATTCAAGTATCTCATTACATGCAAGAGAGTCTTCTTAAGAATGGAATTCGATTGTGTTACGATTCACAGTTATGAAACGGAATCTAGTTTCCAGTACTTATCGTCAATGCAAATCGATGTAGTATCAAGTTGAACGAAAAAGCTCATATTAAAATAAGAGGAATTTCTCGGGAATACATCAAACCTCCATACTGGCATCGAAATTGAAATTGCTCCTTCAAAAAAATATGCTAAGAAATTTTTATGGAATTCTGAGCTCCTTCTCCATAATTTATATACACTGGAATCCCAAAAAAAGTCACCCTGCGAAGAGTTATTCTGATAATTTCGCTCGTTGACGAGACGGTACAAAGGAGTTTGGAGAAAGGCACCCGTCATGCCCCATTCTTGCCGAGTACAGTTTCATGTTTACGTTGAAGAATTCGCGATAGGACAACTCAAGTAACAAACAAACTATACACCTTAAAATATAGTTTTTATAGAAACTGTTATTAATTTTCCTTTTCGTAAAGTCTTGGAAAGCTGTACTCATAAGAATCAAGCATATGAACAGGAGATAAGTATAATAACTGTTGCTAGCCTAAGATTAATGTTAATAATGTTTCAGCATTGAATTCAGATAATTGAGATGTCTACAGAATCCAATGTTTATTTTCAATAAAATCAGGGATCACAGCGGTTCAGAAGATAATTTCAGGTTCACAATTTGTCTCCTTGGGTTTGAAATTCAACTATTTTTGTGAAAAATTCTACTATTGGGTTGAAAACGAACTTCTTTTCGGAAAATAGTAATTTCGACTTGTGACTTCCACAATTCGGTTCATATTTGGTTTCTTTCTTGACTGGAAACTTGTTCATAATTCAAAATTCATCTTTTCAGTTTGAAAATTCACATCGCTTGATACACATTAGATCATTTTCGGCTGAAAATACAACTTTTTGGTTTGAAATACTTATTTTTTTGTTAGGTCTTTCTTTGAAAAGCTAACTGTTTTGTTGGATAATTAGTAGTTTTTTTAAGTTAGAAATTTATCTGTTTCAGTTGAGGATTAAGATATGGATATATATCTGTTTGGGTAGAATTTAATTTATATCGAAATTTTTTTTTTTTTTTAATTCAACAATTTATTTGATTAGCAGTTTTTTCTCTCTTTCTTGGATGAATAATATTTCTGGATAGAAAATTCAACTCTTCTGTTGAAAACTTGTCTCTTCGATTTGAAAATTCCGTTTCGAATTTATTTCAATTTGAAAGATTTCATATAGTTTACATAGAAAATTCAAAACATTGAAAGTGCTGTTTCAAATATAAATTAGCAATAAAATTGTTCAAGAAATATTCGAAATTGGAATCATAGAAATGTTTCCCCTTCGAAGCATCTTGTTCTCCAATGTTTTGATTTTCTGCTTATTCTTTTCGGAAAATAAATCCAAACTTAAAAAAAAAATTGTTTTGAAAAATGTTGATTTTAGGTGTTTCTAGGTATTTTTCAGATTTAAGGGAAAACGGGGTTAGGAAAAAAAGAAACCGACTGTGATCCCTGTAGAATACAATATCTAAATGAACAATTTTTCAACTCTGGCAAATAATGGGAAAGCAAATACATTATTTTTTCAAAATGAACTTACCCTCTTCTGCGTTCAGGTCTGAAAACTTGATGCCGCCACTGAAATTGAAAAAAAGCAGAGGGAGGATGAGATTGAAGCCTGACAAAATATTTCTCAAACTGACCTTAAGTTTCTAGAATCTAGAAATATAAAAATCCATACAGATTATGTCTCTAACAAATCAACTATACAGAGGTTGACCATTTTGATCGAATAAAAAAATTCCAGGTGCTTCCCTGGTTTGCAAATTTTTTTTTCACGGTCATTGACATTGAAGAATTCGAATTTTTGAAGCTGAACATTGTTTCAACAGCAGTAATCAAAACTGATATGCTAATTGGAGCACTCAAACTGGAACTCTTTTGAATTAAGAACTTTCGAAATTAGAGATTGAAAAATATTCAGTTTCAAGCGCTCAATAATTTGCATGTATAAAATTGAAATTCATAAACACTTTTCAAATAAACAATTATTTATATTCCGTTAAACTACAAAACGTTAAATTCTTAACTCGAATATATATTTTTAGATGATAAAAATGATATAATTTGAAGAAATTTCAAGCTATGAAAATTAAAAATTTCAAGTCATTCCCCAATAATCATCGTTATATGTTGTTATTTAAAAATCAGAATCCAGCAATATCACTCGAAAATTTTTTTAATGGAGCATACAATATTCTACTGCGTGAAGTTCAAATTTAGTATTTGCAAATTTGTATTATTCAAGGCTTTCTAATTCAAATGATTCAGTTCTACACTGATGAATTTTGAATATTTGATTAATGAGAATGTTTATATATAAAATGGAACAATTAAGATTGTAGCGTTTAGAGTTTAAATTTAGCACTCTCAAATTTGAATATTTCAATTATTTCTATTTCTAACAATTCAATTCCAAATTTTCTAGTTTTTAATATTTAATTTATTAATCAATTTCGAAAGAACAGTCAAATACTGCTACACATTAAATAGTTGTTATTTATTCGAACTGGAAAATTCCAAATTGGATGAATTGGAAATGGAACATTTTAGACTGAAAGACAATTTTGATTTGAAATTAATTGAAAGCGTTCAACTATAAATGTATCAATTTGAAATTATTTGAATATTTGAAATAGTTTATGAAGTTTTAATCAAACGTTTCCATTCGCTTGATAACGAGGACTTTCTGTTATAAAAAATTAGGTATAGAATGTTGTACTTTGTATATTTCATTTACAAACATTTAATCATTTACAGAACAGTCAAACATTGCCAAATATTGAGATTTTTGATTTTTTGATTTACTAAAACACTCCAAATTGAATGCTTCAAGAAAAAATATTTCAAACGATTTGAAATTGAGTAAAAGCGATTGATTACGAATTTCAATTTGAAATGCATAAGAATTGGATAAAGTTTTGTTTTAGATAGATTTGTTAAATAACTAAGGCTTTTTATCTTGAACCATTCAGTTCGAAATTTTCAAGTTTTAAATATTTAATTTATGACAAAACTTCTTTATGAAATGGACCATTCAAAGTTCAAAGTTGAAATTTAGCACTGAAATTTTAACGTTCTAAGGCTCTTGATTCAAAACAATTCAGTTCTACATAATTTATTGAAAATTGGATATTTTAGAATGAAACAATATCTGAATAGGATTCAAAATTAAATAAAAACATCTAATAAAATTGAAACAGCTGGAAAAATTGAAACAGTTTCAATGTTAACGTTAAAATTGGCAAATTATATTTTAAACAGATTCAGGATCGTATTATAAAATCAATCATTGTTCATTTTTTGCTACTCGTATAATTTTTATCGGATAATTTATTTATATTCACAGCTGATCAAGTTGAAACGTTTTTTCATCAAAGACTTTGAATTTTAAATGCTCTATCGAACCTGATTTGTAAAATCTTGGAAAATATTCTCATTGTTAATTGCAACTGATTTCGGAAGAGAACTGGAGGCAAGCATTATATCATAAAATAGTCTTTCAGCTTAATATTATTTATTTAACAGTGCAATTCTTATTTATTCCTACAATGCTTCAGGCTCATTTTATCCATTAGGTTATTGTCTAAAAATCTCGTTGGAACTTTTTAATTGGAAAAATTTCATCTAGAAAAAATATTTCTCATAAAATTTAAAATTGTGGGATTCCTGAGCAAAGTCTTGAAGCAAAAACGTGTCAAAGAGATTTGCAGAGAATCGTCTAAGGAATTAAATTAGTTACGATTATCAAAAGAATTATTATGCTGAATTCTAGTAATCATTTTTAGCAATGCTCATTTTTGAACTATGGATAACTTGAATAAATCCTAAAAAATGAAGACCTAAAATAGAAAATTTTCAAAGTTAAAGATTTTAGGATTACGCATTGCAAACCAAATGATTTTGTAATTGAAAAAGTTAACACTTGAAATTACAAATGCAAAATTTTATGCAATTTATAATACTTCAACCGATTGGATACATTCTTTTTGTTATTTATTTAATTATTTTTCTGAAAATATGTAAAATTTCCGGTCACAAAATGTAAATTTCCTGTCTTTCTCGAGATTTCAACAGTGTTAGATAATGAAGAGTTACACATAGATGCAGGTACAACTTTGTAAGAATGCTTCTAATTTGTATCTCGGCTAATTTCCAAGTATGTACTTCACGTTTAGCTATTTTTATGTGACGTTGGTTCATTTTAAATTACTGAATTGTCAAGAGTGACTTCACACAACTTCAATATCCGGTTGTTTTTAGAGACATAGTCTGTGTTTTCAGAGACTTAAAAACGCAGCCAAAAAAGCGGCGATGAAACATTAAAAGTTTTTTCTTTTATCTAATAATCACGCTTGACTCGTCAGTTAATACAGAATGAAAAAATATTGTTTTTAATCTAAGCTAAAACACATGGAGAAAGAGAAGAATCTCTTCTGTTGTTTGAAAAATTACGAATTAAATGACGATAATTATTAACTAAACATGCAGTTTTCAAACATTCATGTTCAATAAATAATTGATTTTATTCTGTCATAAATAAATCTCACTTTTGAAAATTCAACTTCTTGGAGAGGCCTTAACGACTAATAAATTCTAGCAATGTGCCGTTAAAAATTTTCTAAATGCAAAAATTAAAATCGATGAAATGTTTAACAAAACTGAATCTTAATTTTAAACTGAGGAGATTAATTCTCTCCTACAATGTCGAATCGCAACCAAGTAATTGGATTTCTTAAACAAAAAGTAGTATTTTTAACCAAACGAGATGTATTCCGATCCCAATACAACACAATCGTATTTAGTTGGAAAATAAACTATTAAATTTTTCATTGAATATTCGGATGCTTGGTTGAAAGTTGAACTAATTTGTTAAACATTCATTTTATTGATTTATAAGATTGGAATGTTTTGTAAGAAATTCGTTATTTTTTTGGTTGAAGATCAATTTTCTCAACTGAAAATCTAACTATTCCATGTTTCGTTGAAAATTCATCGTTTCAGATGAAAATCCAATGTTTTGCTCTAAAAATTGATTTATTCTGTTGTGAATTCGTCTCTTTTTCTAGAAAATTCTTCTTCTTGATTGTAAATTGAACTACTTGGTTGAAGGGATAACTAGTTTGGATAAATTCATGTTATTTGTTAAGATCCAAACATTTGGTTGAAAATTATTCTGTTTTTTGTTGTTGTTAAAAATCAATTTTTTAACAGCAATTTCATCTATTCAATATTTAGTTTAAAACTGATCGTTTCTAGTTCAAAATTCATTTGTTTGGTTAAAAATGGTCTTTTTTGTTGAAAATTAATTTTGTTCATTGAAAATACAACTATTTGTTCAAAAATTGAACGTTGTTCTTAAAGATTCATCATTTAAGCTGGAAACGAACTATTTTGTTACAAATATCACTATTTTGCTAAACATTTTATTATCTTGTAAAAATTCGACTATTTTGTTGGGAAGACGTATCAACTGCCTTTTTGGGAATGTGGGTTTTTTTTAAATAGGTTCCTTCGGATTGAAATTTTGACCTCCTGAAACGTTCGTCTTTTTGTCTTCAGTTCAATATATATTCAATATTTTTCGCCAAAGAAATTGACCAATTGGTAGAAAAATTCATTTAAGTTGAAACGAACTTTTTGTGGGAAAACGTATTGCTTTGTGAAAGACTTAACTATTTTATCAAAAAGACATATTTTTTAATCGGAAACTTGTCCTTTTGTACAGCAAATACGTCGGATAAAAAATTCAACTTTTTGGTTATAGTTCAATCCTTTTGGTAAAAAATTGGACTATTTGGTTCTAATGCTACTGTTTGGTTGAACATTAATTTTTTTGATTCTATGTTTCCAGGTCAAAAATCCAATGATTCCGTTGAAAACCTATTTTATTTTTTTTCTTTAGAAAATTCAACTGCCTTATGAAAAATTCGTCTTATTGATTTGAAGACCCAATTATTTATTCAAAAATGCAACTGTTTGTGATAAATTTAACATTTTAAAAGATTATTTTATTATTAAATTAAATTATTAAATTTTCAAAAGTTTTATTTACTTTAAATTTTCAACTAAAAATTTCAAAAGAGTATAATTTTTTGAAACGGCACATTGCTACTAAAAACAAATTAATCCTTTCAAATTTTGTCTGAAATCCATTTGTATAATAAAATCACTCGATTTTAAATGATCAATACTTTACATTTCTGAATGATGCTAATTCGAAATCTATTGTAAATTTTTGTTTTTTTTTAAAGACACACTGATTTTATTCAACAAAATGCAGTTAACAAAGTAGAATTTTCGCAGAAATTTAGTATTTAGTATTATTATTTTAGTATTATTAATAATTGCAAATAATATTAAAGAAATGAAAAAATTATTATCAATAATGTCTTATTTAATTCACACTTAGCACATTCTTAACTTCAATAAAATAATGAAATAAATTATTTTTATTGAATATTCGTAACATTTTTTTCAAATCGAACAAAAAAAAGTAATTTACAAATTAACTGATAAAAATGTTGAAGTTCTTATATTTCCTGACGAATCTTCTTGTTTCAATCTGGTATGAAATTCGAAACATGACTGAACATTGAGTTTTGATGAAAAAAGAAAAAAAAAAGCTTGAAATATTTGTCGTATGGTTTCAGAGGCTTTAGAAATTTGAGATTCTTGAGAAGTAGAATTTAAGGAAGAAAATTGAGAGTCTCTTTTGAATTGAGAAAATTTTATTGTGAATATTAGGAGCATTTTAAGCTCATGTGAGAAATGAGATGCCTAATCGGCCAAAGTGACGTGATAATGAACGTCTGAAAAATGCAATGCTCTCTAATAAATGCGAAATTTGTTAGCGTGATAGTGGCATACCTGAGCAGCACGGTCGCTGTCTCGGGAACACGGAATACCTGAAAAAGAAGACAACCACCACTCTATCGAATCCACAACGAAGATGACAATCCCAAAACCACTCCTCTTTCTTTTCTTTTCTTTTTTTTTGTACTTGCACTGAGGCGGGAAATCGAGCAATTTTACCTCACACAGAAAAAAGAAACAGTAATTTCATTCTCTAAAAAATTCAATTCCTTATCAAATTGAATTCCTTTTATTTACACTGGCAAATAAAATAATATTCTGAAGGCCGATGATACAGTCTGAAAGCGAGAAACCGCAAATTGAGTATTGCTTACTAGTTAATGAAATATCAATGAAAAAGTACGGACTTATATCGTTTACATTGAAAGAAAATAATTATATCAGAATTCGCTTGAATACTACTACAAATAACAGTTTTTTATCCAAATATTTTCATGATTTGATTACTTTTTTCTGAGTGAGTTTTGCGATTTGTACTTGAAAAATATAACGTCGTATCGTTTCACGTCTGACAAGAGAAAGAATTTCAGAAAATGGGAAACTACACGAGTCGTTTTCAGAATTTATAGTCGAGACTTAAGGAGAAAGGGAAGCACTTTAGATATTTAAGAGTGCATTTAAATTTAAATTCTACTTTCAAATTCACTTTATGTAAGATCTACTTTGTATATTCAAGTTACAGAAGAAGCTTTCGGCAAAAACTGATTTATTGAAAGATTAGACCTTCAATTTCGAAGAACAAAATTGGGAATTGGAGAACTTTATCAAGGTATAATAATTGAATTGATAAATTTTGAGAACTTTGAAGGTCGATATCAGAAACGGAGCCGAAAAATCGGAGATGCGAATTTATTTTCGAGCAAATCGACAATCGTTGGAAAACAATCTCTAACGGAGCAGAGGAAGTCTATACTTATGCAATTTTTTTTTCTTTTTGAGGACATTTTTGTATTTTTAAAAAGATGCCTACCTTCCATCCCATGTTCTCGAAAAAAGTGCAGAGTCGAGTTTGGCCGGTGGTCTTCCCTCCACATGGTCCTAAAAAAAAGAAGTTTGTTTTGAATTAAGGCATTGAGTTTATTTTCAGGATTTGGATATTTTGAATATATTTATCAAGTATTCAGATTAGGAATCTATACCTATTCCACTATTTCTATGAAAATTAAACTACTTGGTTGAATGTTGAGTTACTTTGTTAGAAATTAATCTTTGATGTAGTTGAAGATTTATCTCTTTGGTTTGAAATTTGACTCTCCCGTTGGAATTTGTGTTGTTGAGTTGAAAATTCAAATATTTTTCATGCATGATTTTTCTAGAATTTTGTTTTCATTAAAAATTTCCTCAAATTTATTTTGGACTTATATGGATCTCATTGAATGCTTTTTGATTTATTCCAATTCTACAACAATCAAGTACAAATTTTGAATTTGTTAAATTTCTTTCACTTTAAAAAATTCTTTCTTCAGAATTTACCCTGAATTCTTCTTTGATTATCCTAAATTATTTTAAAATCTTAGAAATTCTCTCGATTTTCTTTGAATTCATCCTGAATCTTTTTTAATCCTTCTAAATTCTACTGAGTTATATTGACTTGTGTTCTTTTTAGCCCTTTTTAAATGCTCAGTATTTTGCCGTTAATTCGTCTTTTTTGCTAGAAATTGAATAATTCCGATTGAAACTTCAGCTCTTGAATACTAATTTTTTCAAAATTGAGAATTCAACTACTGGCTTGAAAGTTGACCGTTTTCCTTACAGATTTATCATACTAGTTGTAAACAAACTATTTTTTTATAAATTTCATTATTTTTGTTCTCAAAATTCGTCTTACTTCTGAAATAGCTGTCTTTCTTGGCTTGATAATTCAACTTTTTGGTCCGAAACGCAACTGTTTTTTATTCGAGTTTAATCATTTCTGCCAAAGAATTCTACCAATGAGTGGATCAATTCATTATTCTAGTAAAAAAGAACTATTTTGATAAAAATTGCAACGCGTTGTTAAAAAATTGAATCATTCTGTTAAAATGCCATCTTTTTTAGTAAAAACTTCACTTTTTGGACAGAAAATACGCTTTTTTTAATCAAAAATTCAACTCTCTGGTTAAAGTTTTATTTTTTGTTCCGCATTTTGACTATTCATTTCTAATGCAACTGTTTTTTGACAATTTTTTTGAATTCAAGTTTTCAAGAAAAGTACAGTGCACTATTAAATTCAAATCTTATACCCATTCCACTATTTTGATGAAAATTCAACCGATTGGTTGAAAGTTCAGTTACTTTATTAAACATCTTTTTGTCTTGAAGATGTAGCTGTTTAGTTGAAAATACAACTTTTTTGTAGAAATTTGTCTTGTTAGGTTGAAAATCAAAGTATTTACAGTTTCTGAATTTTCTTGAAATTTTTTTACTTCATTTTACATTATTTTCAATTTATCTTGGATTCATATGAATGTCATTGTATTATAATAAATTTACTCTAATTGTATAGTAATAAATGGAATGTTCGGTATTTGTTGCCTTCGATTTTTCTTTCAATTCAGCGAGAAATCTTTTGAAATCAACTCGCATTCTAAGGCATTCCACCACATTCCTTGGAATCCCCTTGAAGTCTTCTAACTTTACTAAAAATTTATATTTTTATATTTTATATTTATATTATATGTATATTTTATATTCACTCTAATTTAGCTGAATTCAATGGATTTTTTCAAAATTAAGCTTTATTCAAACCTTATTGGGGCTTATGGAAGCAAATTTTATTTTGTTTGAATTTTTTAAATTCAGCGTGAAGTCTTTCGAACTCACACTAAATTCTTAGGCATTTCATCGGATTCTTTGGAATTCCCGAAGAATTTGAATTCAACTTCAAATTAGTATGAATAGTATCGAATTTTCTTGGATGCTTTTAAATTCACTCAATGTTATTGGAATGGATGGAATATTTATGATTTTTCTAATCCATTTGTAATTTACCCCGATTTCTGATTAATTTATCCTTAACTTTTCAAAGTAATATTTTGAATTTGAAAAATTGTTTTGAAGTCACTCTGAATCAGAAATCTTATATAAATTCTTCCAAATTCACCTAGAATTCTTATAATATTCATCCAGTTATTTTTCATTCTTCTTAATGCAAAAAAACATTAGTCACGTTATTAATGCGAACTAAATACCGAAATAAATACCAAAAAGATGAGTTGTCTAAGAAAACGAATCAACTGTCAATCAAATAATTTATTTTTCAAACAAAAAAAAAACAAAAAAATTTCTGTAAAATTATTCAACTTTTAACCAAAAATATAAATTTTTCGAACACAAAGACGAATTTTCAAGGAAAGAGTTGAATTTTCATCCAAAAAGATTTTCCAGTCATTAGAGGGAAAAGTTGTTTATCCAAAATGTTCAATGATTCTTGGTTGCTTTCACGATTTAAATATATCACTTTTTTCACTTTTTGAGTGAATTCAGCTGTAGCAGCCTTGATTGTTAAGAAAAATTTCATATCGTCTCTTATGAGTGTCATCTATAATTCTTGATTTGATTCAATTTTTTTTCTTGGAAAAAGATCATTAAGAATTCAAATTTATGATTAAAACATACTCTGAAAACTTGATTTCATATCTTGCAAATATAAAATGATCTCTCAAAAAATAGGAATTTTTATACAGTGAATGAACTAAATTAAACGTTACATTTGAAGGCATCCTTCCATCTTGTTCAATATCACCCTTCGATAGTAATTTTTCCATACTTTCTGAGTATGCATTGAGTTTGAATTATACATTCGTACTAAAATCCTAATTTCATTAAAAAATACTCTATTTTTAGCAGCCTGACATCTCCATAAAAATGAAATTTTCACCCTATTTCGCGGAAGCGTTATAAAATTGGTATCTTCCGAGGGGAATCCAGCAATGAGATGAATTTACCGAATTCACCCTTGACACAATTCGCAAACATGGAGAAGCAGAAACCATGCGTATGAGCTACATTTTGCACTACTTTTGCTCTTGATAAGCAACTTTCGTCGGACAAAAACGGAAGCAGTGAAATTCACCAGAAAAAGCGCGCCTTATTATATCCCCGGAATCATGACACTAAAACCGCAGCAGAACACGTGGTCTCCGAAAATACATGGACCACGTATCCGCAGCAAAAGCACGAGGCTTTTCTGGAACCACTTTTATTCCTTGCCAAAAACGTACAAGTCCCAACCTAACCTAATTTTTCCTCGCAATTTTTTTTTCACTCCGATAAAAATTAAAGTTGCAATCAAGTTCCTTACCTCCGGTTAGTACAAGTTTATACAAGCGTTTCTGCTCCATTTTTCCTGGCTGGTCTTCCTTCGATGGTTCACACAAGGAGTTTTGGCTCATCAGCTGATCTTGACAAGTTAGACAACGAAACAGTTTTAGCGGATACTACATAAACACTTCACCTAACATGTCGTGATTTTTTAACGAGACTTGTGTCGAATACATTTGAGAAGAATAGAGATCAACGTTGGAAAAACACAACGCTTTGCAAAAATTAGACGAGCTGCCAAGCAGACGTCTGAGAATGGTCTGCGATTGGGCTGAGTTGCGCGTTTTGTTCGGATACTAATTCCGAGTGTTAACGAAAATTGCCGACCGGCGTGGTTACCTTATAACGGCGCGGAGTTGGCGGAGTGCTGTTTTTGCAATTTGGGTTTGAGGGGGGAAAATAATTTGTAATGAAGCATATAAAATGAATTATATTTTAGGAATTTTATGCTCCATAAGAAAGAGGTAAAAAGGGAGTCGTTTGTCATTCAAAATAGGTAATTTCGTCCGTTTGTTTTTGAGATTATATCAATATATAATTTCCATAATTTTCGATTAATTTTTATTTACTATTTTTGGTTACCATCACGTGGTTAACTCATAAAGAGTCATTATTGGAGGTGTGGAATTTGATGGAATACACCTGCTGCTGCCGAAATTTATGCCAACAGCACGTGGTTTTACATAGAGGTCACACATCCAAGTCCTGACCGCGCCCAACGCTGCTTAACTTCAGTGATCGGATTAGAACTCATTTTTTGAGTATAATAATAATTACGGCCATAGCAATGAAAACAAATTAATATAATAATTTTAATTAATAATAATAGTTTCTACTCAAATATATGAAATTTAACCAAAAAGAATAAGTTTTCACAATTACAAAATTTCTACCATTGATGATAAATTTTCACCTTAAAATATAGATTCAACCGAATTGACTAATTTCCCGCCTTAATAAATAATTCTACAAGAAAAAACAATCCATTTTCAACCAAATAATTTTCAAATGAAAAATTTCAACCTCTCTACCAGATATGTTTTTTAGTTGAAAAATTAATTTTCAATGAAACAATTTTTTTATGGAAACGTTAAATTTCTGACCAGATAGGTGAATTTTCAACAAAAAAGTTGAATTTTTAACGGAAAATGATCTTGTCAATGAAGAATTAAGCGTGGCCATGCTACGCGAAAAAAAACAGTTCCAGTCAGATCATTGGGGTTAAGCAGCGTTGGGCGCAGTTGATACTTGGATGGGTGATCGTTCTGGAATAGTGCAAGGGATACGCGAAAAAGAAAGAAAAAAAACCTTATCCAAATTGCTTGAAATTTTCAAACTAAGAAAAGCAATTTTCTACAAAACAATTGTATTTTTAACTCGAAAATTGGTAAATTTGCAAAGATGGTCAAGTTTCTGTGAAAATCTAGTGCACACTTTTTCTACACTAAAGAATCATTTGGATTATTTTGAAATGTTTCACAAATCTTGAAATTCATTTTTGAAAGTAAGACATTATTTCAATGGTTCCTAGAAAGCTTTAACTAAATTTTTTCTCTTAAAACCTTTCAGAATTCTTATAAAGCTTAGTCATTCTCCAACAGAATTGTTGCTTTCGTTACAATCAAAAAGTCATTTACAATTTTCAAAAATTATAAAAGGGCTATTCTTATATTCATATAAAACTTCATAAAAAATTCATATAAAAGGATATTCTTATGTTTATATAAAATAGATTTGGATAAATTATGCTCGGCACATCCGCCTTAATTAATTTCTCATCCAAGAAAAGTACGATATGCAATAATATTTTCGCAATAACAGAAACCAAAAATACATGACGCAATTCAAATTTGACGCTGGTTGATCACGTGGTCCGTCTTCTGCTCCATTTCCGTTTACACTACAGTCAGCTGTTTTTTCTCTGGCGAACGTGATATGTGAACGCAATTGAGAAATAATTTACAAAAGTGTTTTGTTTTTACGCTTGTGAATGACAATGGAGAGTTGAAATATTCTTTCTTTGTTGGTACAGGTAATTGTCGTCTTAAGAAACATTCTCCCTCTTTTTTTCATACATTTTTGAGTCCTGAAATGTAAAATCTGTTCGCAGCAAAAATTATTTTTTAAAGGATACGATTTTTTTAATCGAGCTACTGAACTCCTAAACTTTGAACTATCTCATTCATATTAATGCTTGATGATAGAAATCTAAAAGTCATTAGAATTCAAAAGCTTCACGTGTAAAACGTTATAATTTATAAGAAATTATTGTTTCACCGGTCCTGATTTCAGTATTCTAAAAATATCAAAATATTGATCATTTTAAGCGTATAACAATTAAGTCCATTCTCTATAAAAATTTGCAAGCAATGGTAGTATATTTGTTTGTGTTGTTTCTTAATTTTTCTTGAAAGTTGAATTGGATTCTTATCAGTGACCCACTTTTCTTTGGGATAAAATCAATTTAAATTTTCACAATCCGAAGAAATCCCCTAAAAACTTCGTTAAATTCCATGAAATCTGGGGATATTTCTCAAGCCCTTGGAAAATTTTTTAAAATAAATAAGAGCTTTATCTTCAAAATCTGATCGAATTCGTTAAAATACCTCAGAAATTCTTCGGAATCTTTCAAAATATCCTAATTTTGCTAGAAATAGTTTTTTCATGGCAAGGATGATTTCTTCTTTTGAAAAACATTATTTCTCGAATGGAAAAAATGTTATTTCCGTCGAACACATATTTGATGGGACTTGTCAGAACTACATTCATTTAATCCAAGTAATCATTTTTCTTAGTGATATAAAATCTATCCAAATTATCGGAAATTCTAGACAAAAATTTTAAACCGCATGAACTTTTTTTAAATATCTAACAATCATTAAAATACTTGCAAATTCCTTGGCATCTCTTAAATCTCCCAAAATCTTCTAAAATATTTCGAATCTTCTAAAATTGTTTGAAATCTCTCAAAATTTTGTAAAGCTCTCAACAATTTTTTGGAATTCTTGGAAATACGAAATTTTCGAAGGAAAAGTTATTTTTGTACAAAAGAGAAACCTCACCAACCAAAATAACGAAGTTTTAACATAGTAGTTCAATTTTCAACCAACTGCGGAATTTCAAGCAAACAAAATGTATAAATCAACCAAAAATAGAGTATTCATATTTTCGGTTTACGATTAAATTGCCAACTCAAAGAGATGACTTCTATAAATCAGTTGAATGTTGAACCTAATCATAAATACAACTAAACTTTGGAATTCTTATCCGAAGCAAAAATCAATTTTCAACCCAAATTGGTAAGTTTTTAAATAAAGAGATGAATTTTTAACCAACGACAAAAAAGTTTTCAACAAAATACATGCATCTTCAGGTTAATTTAAGAATCTTTATCTAAAAAAGATGAATTACAAAACCATATGTTTACTGAAACTGATTAATCTACAACGAAGCAGTTGCATTTCTAAATAAAAAGGTTCATTCTCTGCTAAAGAGATGAATTTTCATTTAAATAGTTTAATTTTATAGTCAAAAATATGTATAAGTTTTTAACAAAAAAAAAGACAACTAATTTTCAACAAAATAATACCTTTTCTAATTGCATGATATTATATCTCAACAAAAAAATATTAGTAGACTTTTCAACAAAAAATATTTGAATTTTCTTTCCGGGTTATATTCCTTTAGTTCGACTTGAGTTAAAAACTAAAAACAGGACTGGAAAGATATGAAGTCTGCGATAAATAAATAGGAATCATGATGATAAGAATGAATATATAACATTTCCTTTAACATTCTTTTTCGGCGTTCTAAAAAATCATTGAAAACATCTCGAGATCTTTCACAATTCCATCCTCAAATTCATTTTTCAGAATACAAAATTATTTCAATTTTTTCTAGGAATGTTGTGACCAATTTTTTATACTTTTAAAGCTTTCGAAATTCTTAAAAAGCTTAATATACATATTTAGTCCAAAAATTTTCATTTTTGTCTCAAGCTTGTTGAAATTCTTTGGAATTATAATTATTTTTTGAATTTTTAATTATGTATCTTTCAAAATTATTCGAACTTTTTCTAGAATTCTTTAAAATTCCTGCATAATAAAAAAACTGCCTTGAAATCTATCAGGTTCTTTTTCGAAAATTTTGGAACTCTTTTCAAAAGTTTTCAAATTTTTCGAAGTATCTTCGCAAAATCAAATTTCCAATATATGCAATTCGTCCAAAATACCCGAAATCCTAGGAAAATTTTTTGAATCCTTGGAAATCCTCTGAAATTTTTCAAATAAAGATTCATTTTCAAACAAAACGAGTAATTTTTAAAATAAATTTTTAGACGAGAAAAAAAAATTTCCAGCCAATTTGAGGAAATTTTAAGCTTCAAAAATTGATTTTCAAGGAAATAATCAAGTTTTAAACTGGATACTCGAAGTTATTACCAAAGAAAGGAAAATTCCTCGCTAACCAGTTCTTCAGTTCGTATTTAGATTAGCAAACTGCGTATTAAAAAAGAAATTGTTATCTAAATAATATTGTTACTCTTCTGAAAAATGTATTGTTTTTATTGCACTCTAATTGTTTTTTGTCTAAGATTTTTAAATGTTCTGAACACCTAGAATACATTAGAAAAAAATGTAAAAGCCTAGGAAAAGAAATCACAGAAAAGTAGGTTTTTTATATAGTCCTGTTTCTGTTTTAAAATTTTTTTTTCTGACTTACATGCTTGGGAAAATACGCATACACAAATTTATTCCGCTTTCGTGCCGTATTCACGAAATACCTGTGTGGAATGAAATGTTTTTAATAACAAATGTAAACCCTTTTTTTTCCTTTTTTTGGGAGAAAAATTTCTTTGTTCACCTTAAATTAAACAAGTTATCCAATGCAATCTCTAATTATAATTTTTTCAAGTTCTTAGGCTTATTATAAAGGTGCTTGGTCCAAAAAAGTCGCAAAATTTAGAAAATGAGTGAATTTTTACCGAATTTATTTTAAAATCATCATATTTTAATTATTTTATTAATATTTATTAAGATGATTCTTTTTCGAATTCTTTTGAAATATTTTAGATCTAGGAAAAAAATTCTTAACATATTTTTTGAATTTTGCAAAAAAAACAATAGAGACTTATTTTCAAACAAAGTCCAAAAACATCGAGAAAATGGCTATTATTTTCAGAGTTATTTTGATTTTTCGAAAACATCGGAATTTGACTTTTTATGCAATATCTTTTCATTAATTTGACATTTTACCTCCAACTTGGGATTATTGGACGCAGAATTTGACTGGCTTTCGAGTTTATGAGGAAAAAAGTATCATCTTAATATATAATATTGACTTACAATGGTTTACAAACATTCGAATTGATATGGTTAAAAAAGAGCAAATTTATTTTCAATTTTTAATTTTCAGGTTACACAATGCAAAATGATACTTCACAGTCGATCGCTAATATTAGTACTGAGAAACGGCTTCAAATGTTATGAAAAATTACAATGCAGGACCATAGGCACTTTTCCAAATTTCGTCCTGAAGGACGATTTATACATCACAAAATTACAACATCGAACTCACAAAAATTTTGGTCACAAAAGGAAGGCACCTACTCGTTTCCATGTTTGGTTTACTTCTTTTCTTGTAGGAATGATGGTCTACTGCATGGTTGATCCAAATTGGTGAGACTTACTAAAATCAGGCTTTAATTTTGTAGCCTTACAAAAAATGCAAAAAACGCTTATAGGCCGTAGATAAACTACGACCACTACATTCCCGATTTTGAGCTGTTTCCGAACCCTCTTTCTCCTCCAGCCTACCTTTTAGACAACCGGAATTTCGTCTTTCATTTTTTAATACAATCTGAAAGAACAAAATATTTCGATTTTCAATACAAAAGACGAATTTTCAACCAAAAAATGCATTTTTAATCAGACGATTGCATAAGCAACCAAATAGTTAAACTTCCAAGCGAACGGAACAAATTTTCTGCAAAACAGTTGAACTCTTAACCAAATAGTTCACTTTTCAAGCCAAAACGACGAATTATTCAAGGAACAGTTTAATTTTCAATCATTCAAGAAAACTTTGATAAAAGAGTTTAAGTGTCAACACAATAATTAGAGTTTCAATAAAAAAGGTTTTTAACGAACTAACCGATTTTTTACCCACAAAAATGAATTTTCAACCAAGGAGATTAACTTGCTGCAAAAAAAAAACAACAAATTGAGGGCCCGGATGCAATAAGGGGACGAGCTCTCGAAAACGCTAAAAAGTCTTGTCAAAACGTCTTGTGATATCGAAATTCCGAAACTCAAAAAATTAAATTTAAAAAATAAAATGCTCTTGTAGATAATGAGAAGACGGGACTTTTTTCAGATAAAGTTTTTCAATCCCATTTATATTTTTAATAATAAAAATGAAAAAGTGATAAAAAATGTTGCTAAATTCAATTATTTTTTCAAACATAAATCGTCTCGACTCAGAAAAATATTATCGAAACTCTTTGAAATTTGATATACATATGCATTGTATCCTAGCGATGCCTACAATGTGGAAAAGTTAGTAAAAAATGACAATTGTTTAATAATAATTAATTGCAAATGGAGACCTGGCGGTAAGCACATTTTATTACTTTCGACGAAGAAAAGCAGCGTGTGAACTTCGAAGTTAAAACAACTTCCAGTGAGACATAATATCGGAGGAAGATTTCTGGAAATTTTTTGGTCAATTCATTAGAAATCGACGGAAATATCCATTTTGTAATAAAACAGGCGACGCCGTTTACGATTACGTCGTTAGCAGATTTGAGGGCTTCTCAACGTTAATACT
>WSXT02000006.1:3494450-3580757 GCA_011762715.2 Neuroterus valhalla
ATATTCCATGGTTGTGATGTAATAGTTATGTATCAGTGTTGCATATAGGTTACGTATTTGAGTTCCATATTTGTTACGTATTTGAGTTCTATATTTGTTACACATTTGAGTTCCATATTTGTTATGTATTTGAGTTGTATATTTGTTACGTAACAGTGTCATATTTTTGTAGCACTGTTATGTAAATGTTTCAGAACGATCTCAGAACGAACTTAGATTGTAACACTTTTGGATATATGTTACGGCACTAATACAAAACAATGTTTCTATGTAACCTCGTTCCTAAATTGTTATATTAATACTTTTTGGCATATAACCCTGTTCCAGAATCGTTCCAGAATAGTTACAGAACAAATTTTATTATACCATTGTTACATAGATGTTGCAATACTATTAAAGAACAATTTCCCTCTGTAACCATGTTACAGAGGATTACAGAACATGGTTCTTCCGTAACACTGTTCCTGAATTGTTTCAAATTTTTCTTTTCCGCATATAACGCTGTTCCTGAATTGTTACAGATCCTTGATAGAACATGGTTCTGTAACAGTGTTACAGAACAGCTACATCCATTTGTGGACTTATTCTTATCCTGTTACAAAACCTGTTCTTTTCTGTTCTAGAACTGTTACATCTCCAAAAACCATACGAAAAATAGTATATGGTGAAAAGCTGGATACATTTTTAGGGCATCAAGAAAGAAATTGGAAGACAGAGTTAGGCAACATTAATTTAGAGGGTGCATAGATAATACTGCAGAATGGAATCGTTGAGAGTGTATCGGGAGGGTGTGATACTGCGACTGTATGAAGAACTTCTGGTGATGAGTGGTGGAATGATGAAGTGTGCGTAGAAGTCAACGTGAAAAAAGAAGCGTTCTCGAGAATGTTGAGTATGAAAGGGAATAAATGATTATAGCGATAAGAAGAGGGAAGATAGCTGCAGAGATTTCCAGACGTACAAATGAGGATAGAAAAAGTATTTGCAGTGTACGAGCTATTACTAGAAGTAAAAATGTAACAAATAAAGGTGGAATTTCGATAAATAATGCTGTGCTCGCACCAAATGTGCTGCACGGTAGCAAGATCTGAACATCTCAAGAAAAGAACAAGAGAAAACTCAACGCGATCAGCATGCAATTTCTGCGTAATATGTGCGATAAAACGCTAATGGACAAAATGAGTAATGAGTAGGTTCCCAGAGAGTGTGATGTAGAAGAAACACTGTTTGACGAGAGTGAAAGAAATTCGCTGAGATGGTTCAGTCAAGTTGAGAGAATAGGTGAAGAACGATTAACAAAGCAAGTGTATCTAGGTAGGGCGCGTGGTAGCGTATCCAGAGTCAGACCAAAAGAGGAATGGATAGAATCTGTGAATGAGACCTTGCAAATGAAAAATATAAAGAGCCGTATAAGCACAAGAGCTTGCCTGAGTAAGCTATTTTAATATGGCTCCGCGAAACTCAGCTTAGTATGAAATTTGCAAAACAATATTAGAAGATTCTGAAAATTGTTTCACATAATTTTCAAGGAGAATACGATTGAGACGCCATTTTTGAGATTACGTCCACTGTTCGTAATTCTGCTATATATCTGCTCAAATGAGTACGAATAGATTCTTTTCATTATTCTCATATTGCACGTTCCGCTTATGTCAGCTATAAACAATTACGCAACGCACCGAAGATTCTCTTTCCAACAGTTTATTCTCGAAGCACCAGTTGCAATATATATTATGAAAGTAGGAATCATGTTAAACAGATATTTCTTGATGTACCAGAACTCTCTCAAACAGTTATATTCTGGTCCTCAGTGAAAAATCTTCCTTCTTACCAAGGTAGTTAAAATAACGGATCATCTCACGATAATTTAAATTGTTAGAATGCTGAAAATTGGGGAAACTTTTCTCTACAATTTTCCCTCATCCTGCATTGGTAAGCTCTAATCTCGTTCAAGGAACATCCAGTTGCCACTATTGACGATAACGGTCGTGGTCACCTGATGATATCCAATGATATTGCTTCGCTCAACTTTATCACCCGACGGCGGGAAATGAATCGCCTTCAATATTTGAGTTTGATCCACGGTGTTTAACAGTATGAAGTTGACTTCAATTTTTATCATCCAACAATCGCAATGTAATCGCTTCCACGCTTCCACGCTTCCACGATTTTTGTATTTATATTTGTAAGTCAGTTCTTACATCCGTATCAGGTTGTTAGCTTTTCCTAATATACTTGGAAACTTGTGTTTTACAATAACCAAAAGTTAAAAAAAAACACAAACGTCACCTTTATTTCTTTGAACTTCTCAACTAGTAATGGAACGGGACTTTCAAAGTTTACAGTTTTAATTGCATTCAGTCGATCTTGATAAAATCATCAACGAAAAAAAATCGTATTGACTGGTAGATGATGATTTAATTCAACACTTGACGATACTTGAAAGAAGAAAAAACCGTTTCAAATGACGAATTTCCCTTCATTTTCAGAATGAGGATACGAGGCTTGTTTTTTTTCTAACTCAAAAATACACTCAGCAGGACATTCATGTACGGGAAACATAGAAGATCCTTTACATGCGCCTATACAGGTTCGCGCACACGAACCCGTACAGGAAATCTCAAATTTCCTTGTGCACAAGTTTTGCGAAGAAAACTGAACATAAGCCTTCATAGAAATCTGTATAAAAGCTAAGCTCTGAGAGATATTGTACATGCTCTCACAAAGTGAATAAGGACGACGGTTTATGTACAGAAACTTGTTCAGGATCCTCTTACATAAACCTGCATAAGAACTTATCCACTAAGGGTTGCTCATTGATAAAATTGACAGCTCCGTCTTCCGGAACAAGTTTTCAGCACCTGGCGGAATGATTACCGGACATCTAAAATTGTGTTGAACATAGATCAAAACAGATTTTCTATGGGGCGAAAATTCCTCTGCCTGGCACTGCTATTAGAATGTTCCTCTAATGTTCCTCTATCCAAATGGAATCCCCCTTTGAATTTTAATTGAAAATGATTCCCATTTTCTTTGAAAACAATCATTTTCCAGTTAACATCTTCCTTATGCGACAAACTTCATCGAACCATACAGCCTTATAGTTCTGTTTTTGCAACAACAACAAATGTCCTGGTTCAGAACAAAACAGGCGAGAGGATGATGTATTATTCCAAAGAATTTTTTTCTTGCTGAATTTCATACAGATCTTTGATGCATATAGTTGATGGAGTAAAGAATATCAAATTACCTGGCATTGGTTGACAGAGTGTAAAAGCATCTCCCACCGTTGGTATTGGGCATGAGCACACAGGGAAGTGGTTGGATACAGAACAGATTGCTCCAATTCCACATGTTCCAACGCAAGGGTCTTGGCACTTTGTCCTGATGCAAGCTTGCGATTTGGGACAGTCGCTGTTGACCAAGCATTCCGGATGACACCCCTCGTATGGGTTTCCTCTGTAGCTCTGTTGACACTCGCAGACCGCAGTGTCAAAACGTTCGCGGCAGAAAGCGTTGACTCCACAGGGCGATGGATCACATGGTTTGATGGTATCAGGGGGTCTGCCTGTAGTCAAAAATATCATTTTAGTAAACGAGAAAAACATATCCTCACGAAAAATATATTATTGACATCCATCCACAATGGTGACATGTTTACACTCAGAGAAATGTCCTTTTGTGTTAAAAAGTTGTTTTTTAACACGAATGGAATTTTCTTTCCAAACTAGAGATTAAGAGGATTTTCACTTGTACCAAAATGAATCATCCCGCTGCTGGCATCATCCCTATGCCAAACTTTGTTTAATTGAACAGTCAAACTGTCCAATAATTTCCTTTATTTGGAGAATATATATTCACGTGTTTTAACACAAACAGGCAAGAGGAGGATACTTTTGTTTCAAGACAACTTTTTCTTTGAGAGTAACGTTCGGCATCAATAAATTGACGCCATAGTAGAATAATAATTTCTCTGCAGTAAATTCATGCCAATAATAACATTTCGTGAGGAATTAAAATCTGTTATATACAAATATTATACAATATTCGTATTGTTAGAATAACCTATATATATGTATATATACTGCACTCCAAAATGTACAAGCTTGCGGTTTTTCTTCTTAAGAACAGTATAGAAATATTTTTGAAAGCAATTCGATTTCTGCGAAAACACAAAATTTGGTGTCCATATACACCATTTGTAGAAGCGTAATTTGTACCAAGCATTATAATTTCTTCATATATGCCAAGTGCAGGATAAAAATTAGGATATATTGAAGCAATTCTAATGCTCAAACGTACTCATCAAACTGAGCAAAGCGTTTTGTATTTCTGGAATACCGTTTTTTGACTCTAATTGCGATAAAAGCAGTCATGCATATATTCATAGAACTAGGATTGATTTTCTATACTAAATGACACAACATTCAAGATTAGCTTCAAGCTTAAAGAATTGTGTGCGAGGTTCTACAGTTTCTAGCTGAAAAATACAAGGTACATATGACTAACTAAAACTAGAAGCCGAACCATATGTATAGAAACTATAAAATAAGCATGCAATCTGTACAAAATTATCGCTTTGAAGCGCAATAAGTCCCTGGAACAATGAAAAAAGCTCAATTAAACAAATCAACTAAACGCTGTAAATATATCAAAAGCATTAGAAATGAGTTCAATACTTCAGTTAGCCGGAAAACTTTGAAGTTTCCTTACTCTGAATCAGGGAGCAAGCTTCAATCGGATTTCCTGTATATCCTTGGGGACAAGAACACTGGGGTCGGTGTAAGGTAGCACGGCAAAAAGCGTTTGTCCCGCAGGATCCTATGCAAGGATCAGTACATTTTTGCCTAGTACAGGCGAGATGGTTGGGACACTCGCTATTAACAAGGCATTCGGGTCTACAGTTTGGTGGATATCCTAAGAACATGGGTAAACAGGAGCACAAGGGCGTTTTGTCAGAGGAGGGCGTACATTGGGTATTCGGTCCACATGGCGAGGGGTTGCATGGGTCTTCAGGGGTTGCTATTTAGGGAAGAGAAAATGATTATTATCAAAATTGTTACCGTAATTCTTGTTTATCATTCATTTGATTAAGCTTGACACCGTGGAAGCAGATGTTCCCAATCCTTTTGACGGTCGTAGGGCCCACGTTTGCTATAATTTTTTATCGTCCATTGCGGCCAGCTATCCGCTGATATTTTGGGCATGTGCCGAGTTTCGCAAATAGCTGATTATTCTAATGGTCACAAACAATACAGAATTAGAGGAAGCGTGCGCCCTAGGGTACCAGAAGGAGTGATATCATCTGCTGCGGGTTTCGGGTGTCCAGCCAGATTAAAAACGCTTTACTTACTCATGGGGAAACAGTTGACAAACGGATCACCTGTGTATTGTGGAGGACATGTACAAATAGGATTATGATTTCGCACGTTGCACACACTATTTTGCCCGCAGGAGCTTGTGCATGGGTTTTTACACATTTCATTAATACAGGCTTTGTTTTGTGGGCAATCAGAGCTAGCAACACACTCAGGTCTGCAGCTAGGCGGGGTACCATAATAGCCACTTATACATGAGCAGGAGGCTTGTTCACCAAATTCTCGACACATACTGTAGGGTCCGCAGGGAGAAGGGTTGCATGGATTGGTGCGTTCTGTATGATACAAAGACAAAATTTTTTTGATTATATCCAAACCAATTAAGGTTTATGTTTCTGCTGGAATGTCAACCGTAGCCATAAGAATATAATAGAGGCAGAGGCTGCATCCACAGAAATTATTAGATTATCTTTCAGCACTTTACGTAAAAAAATTTTATTTGATGCAAATAAGTGTTCAGGTATTCCGAATTTATTCCGAAGACTTACACAAAATTCGCCTTAACCGGGAGAAAAATGGAGATCAGCAGGACAGTGAAAATTACCAGAAAAGCATTGTAGAAATATTTACTATGGTTTGTTGCCATCTGATTCCCGGAAATAGGGAAAAGTTGTCACGTTGGGCGTTTTTTAAGTTAGAAAAGGCGTGGCATGATCAACATTCTTCTCCATGTATGTGTATTTCCGTTGCAGAAGAGTCTACTCGTAACACGATATCAATATCGGGAATATGAATATTATTCGGCAATTACAACGATATTTGATATAAATATTCTTTATTCCAAAATATCGATACCGTATATACGAGACATTTTGCTTCGATAGAATTCGAAGCAGGTTATTTTCTAACGCAAGAAAACCTGCTGGCCATTCCTCTTAGGAACCATTAATTCTTATTTGTTTCAAAGAAAATTTAGCAATCTGAAGAAGCTTTAATAAATTAGCGCTGGAAGTTGAATTCAGGGACTTACTCTCAATAAGATGGCAGGCAGTGAACGGATCACCTTCATAGTTTGGAATGCAGCTACAAGTCAGGATATGATTAATTACTTGGCATTCTGCATTTTGCCCACAAACTCCAGGACAAGGGTCTACACATTTGTTGTTAACGCAAGCTCTATTATGTGGGCAATCAAAGTTCTGGACACACTCTGGGCGGCAACTAAAGTAGGGATCTCCTCTATATTCAGGTAGACAGGTGCAAACTCCGTCGCGACAATGGGCATTTGGACCGCATGGGAAAGGATTGCAAAGATCTTGTACTATCGGTTTTTCTATAATTAAAAAGAAACAATCTGACTGTCAATTTCCCTTGGAAATGTAAATTGGATTGAAATCTCGAAAATGAATCTTCAGGATTTCAATTAAAAGAGAACGGAAATAGGTGCTCACGTTGTAATTTTCGTTCAGGGAAGCAATTATTAAACGGATCTCCAGTGTATTTTTCTGGACATGTGCACATTGGAGTATGGTTGACTACCCGGCAAACGGCATTTAGGCCACAGGAACCTGGACAAGGGTCTTTACATCTTTCGCTTATACAGGCCTTATTGCTAATACATTCTGAATTAATTGTACACTCAGGTCGACAGTTGGGTGGTGATCCTATGTAATTGTCTGAGCACGAGCATGATGGGACTCCACCTCTATTGATACATGTGGAAAATGGTCCGCAAGGTGAAGGCACACAAGGATTTTGAGGTAATGTCGGTGGATCTGGAGCTGGGGATGAAAAAATATTATTCAGATACACTTCTAGTTTGTAAGGGTAATACTTGGCAAACATAACTTACACGCTGCATCAATACACCTAACAAAGGGATCACCAGTTTGTCCAGGATTACAGCTACAAAGAGGACTATGATATACTGTTCTGCATTGTGCACCAATTCCACATATTCCTTCACACGGGTCAACGCATTCTTGATTCACGCAAGCGCGATTTACAGGGCATTCCGAGCTTACTGCACATTCTGGTCTACAAGATGGTGGAGCGCCCCTAAACGTAGGTAAGCATGAACAAATTGCCTGACCATTGCTATTGCGGCATTGACTGTTGAAGCCGCATGGAGATGGATTGCATGGATCAGTTGCTCCTACCATTGCTGATTGGAAAAGATCAAATATGTTCTTATTCGGCATTTGGAAAATACATTAGACTTATTTCAGACACTTACGTTTTTCCTGTATCATAGTGCAGTATTGGTATGGATCGCCGCTATAACCAGAAATACATTGACAATCTGGCAAGTGATTAATGACCTGGCACTTGGTATTTTGCCCGCAGGTACCCGAACAAGGATCTTGGCATTTATTACGAATACAAGTTCTATCAAATGGACAGTCTGAGTTAGTGAGACATTCGGGTCTACAACCTTCATATGGATTTCCATAATAATCGTGTAAACAGGTGCAAGTACTTGATCCTGCAGAGTCACGACATACTGCATTTGCACCACAAGGATATATTCGACATGCACTTATCACATCTGATTGAGGAGTGAATGGTTCTAAAAAAAATTATACGAAATTAGGTTTCTAGAGAAAGGAATCATTGAGGTAATTGCACTACCTGATGAATTAAGGAAGCTTACTTTCTGGAAGACACTGTATGAATGGGTCACCACTGAATCCATTTCTACATGTGCACATCGCTACGTGACTGACAGTTTTACATTCAGCGTTCGAACTGCAAATTCCGATACACGGATCTATACATTTCTTGTTTATGCACGCCAAATCGTTTGGACACTCACTATTGCTGACACATTCGGGTCTGCATCCAGGCGGAGTTCCAAGGAAATCAGGCAAACAAGAGCACGAGGGGGATTGATTATTTTCACGGCACAATGAGTTCGGACCACAAGGATTCGGTTCACAAGCATTGATAGGTGCAGAAGGAGGCGATTGAAGGACTGTAACAATATGATAGCATTCTAGTTCCGTAATATCAATTACAGGCTAGAGACATTAAGTATTACTCTAATGAAAGAAATCTTACGTTGCATATAGCAATGTTTGAATGGATCTCCAGTATATCGTAGCGGACATGAACAAACAGGGTTGTGATTTATAACTGCACAAAGTGCAGCGAAACCACAAGAACCGATGCAAGGATCAATACACTTTAGATTAACGCAGGCCCTATTTCTGGCACAATCCGAATTCACCACGCACTCAGGTCTACATGAGGGAGGTACTCCATTGTAACCGGAAATACAACTACAAGCTGCCTGTCCGTTAGATATTCGACAGTGACTATTTGGGCCACATGGCGAAGGAATACAGGGTTCTGTATCTTCTACTTCTGCGGGAATCATAAGACGTTGGAGTGTTATAAAACAGAAAAATAGACATCAATATGCATACGAATTTCGTAATAACAAACCTATTGGTGAACATAAAACGAATGCATTTCCAGACATACTCCTGGGGCAACTACACATTGGTAAATGGTTTACAACAACACACTCAGCATTCAAGCCACATGTGCCTGCACAAGGATCAACGCATTTATGGCGAATGCACGCTTTGTCACGAGGACAGTCTGGATTAATCACACACTCAGGTCTACAACCTGAGTAGGGATCTCCAGAATATTCTATTAGACATGTGCATATTCCATTCTCGCACTGTGCATTTGAACCACATGGTGATGGAGAACAAGGATCGTGAGGTGATTCCGCTGAAAGAGCAACAATGATGTTGTATTGAGCGAAGCCAATCGTATCGAGAAGATTAGTAGAAACAATCTTACGTGGTGATTGGAGTATGGAGAAACAACTGGTGAATGGATCACCAGTAAAAGTTTCGGGACAAGTACAACCAGGTGTGTGATTAACAACCGCACAACGAGCTCCAAAACCGCAAGATCCTGGGCATGGATCTCTGCATTTTTCTCTTATACATGCCTTGTCGTGTGTGCAGTCTGAGTTTATAGAACATTCTGGTCGACAGTTTGGAGGTACACCAATATATCTGTCTATGCAAGCACATGCTGCTGTATTTCCAACATTTCTACATATTGCATTTGGTCCACAAGGTGAAGGTAAGCATGGGTCTCTGGGTCCTGAGTCTTTTGGATCCGAAACTATTTTAAGTAATAAGAAAATTTTTATTATTATTTTTGTAAAAGTCTGACATTATTGATAGGATTTATTCACGTACGATAATGTTTCATCCTTACCTTGTACAGAGAAACATCGAATGAACGGGTCACCTGTTTGCCCCTCCAAACATCTACAAATTGGACTGTGATTTATCACTCTACAGTCTGCTGCAATTCCACAAAGACCAGGACATGGATCACTACATTTTTTATTAATACAAGCTTGACGAGGACTGCATTCGGTGCTTACAAGACATTCTGGTTTACAATTTGGTGGGGTTCCGAAGAATTCTGGCAAGCAGGTACAAATTGCTTGTGCTTGACTTACTCTGCATTGACTATTAGGTCCACAGGGTGAAGGTTCGCAAGGACTAAGTGGGGCTAAAAATTTGATAAACAAGAGTTAACTCAGAGAAAGCTGGCTTTCCAATTCGTCCTAAGATATTCAACTTACATTCTTCTATTTCATAACTGCAAAGAACAAATGGGTCTCCAGTGGAACCAGGGAGGCAACTACAAATTGGTAGATGTGATACTACTTGACAGAAAGTATTTCTTCCAGGGCACATTCCCAGACAAGGATTCTGGCATTTCGATCGAATACATGCTAGATTAGCAGGGCAATCAGAACTTATGGTACATTCCGGGCGACATCCTTCATAAGGATTGCCAATATATTCTGCTAAGCATGAACATGCACCAACACCATTTTGTTCCCTGCACATAGCATTTGGTCCACACGGTGATGGAACACAAGGTTGAGGTAGAACTTGTGGTTCGGCTGTTTTGGAATAAGATGAGGGTTGATTGCCGCTAATTATACGTCAATGAATGAATAATCAAAATTAGAAAAAACAATAGCTTACATTGCTGAATAATACACTGTACGAATGCATCTCCCGTAAATCCGGAAGTACAAGAGCACATTGGCACGTGATTTATAACATTACACTCAGCGTTAGAGCCACACGAACCCACACAAGGGTCTCTACACTTCTTATTGATACAAGCTAATCGAGTGGCACATTCGCTGTTACTGATACATTCTGGTCTGCAGTTAGGAGGTGATCCAATAAATCCAGCAAGGCAAAAGCAGGATGACGCGTTATTTATCAATTTACATTCTGAACTTGGACCACATGGGTTCGGTATACAAGGATTTGGTCTCTCAATAGGCTTATTCCCTGTAAAATATATAGTTATTTTATCTAGATCGCTATCAGATCGGTTAGAATATGCTAACAAATGATACATACGTCTTGGAATGCATCTTATAAACGGATCACCAGTAAAGATTGAGGGGCAACTGCAGATTGGATTGTGATTTACGACTTGACACTGAGCAGATATTCCGCAAGTTCCGGGACAAGGATCTTTGCATTTTTGATTGACACATGACCGACTGAGGTCGCAGTCAGAATCGATTATGCACTCGGGCCTACAACCTGGAGGACTGCCGATATATCCCTCTACGCATGAACATACAGGTTGTTCACTGATCGGTTGACATCTACTATTAGGTCCACATGGTGATGGATTACATGGACTTTTTATAACGGTTTCTGTAAAATTAATAAATTGTAAAAACCTTGCCAGCCTATGGAAATCGTTAATAAAATTGAATAACGTAATGAGAGTACGTACGGTCTACTGTGGAACAAGCAATGAATGCGTTTCCAGTCATTCCGTTAGGACAAGAGCACATTGGAATGTGATTGAAAACATTACATACGGCTCTTCGACCACAAACTCCAGGACAAGGATCAATGCACTTGTTTTGAATGCATGCTCTACTTGACGCGCAATCTATGCTTTGAACGCATTCCGGCCGGCACGATATGTAAGGATCACCAAAATATTGAGGCAAACACGAACAAGCACCATCTCGGCAAATGGCGTTTGGTCCACATGGTGAAGGATTACAAGGATCTTTTGGTATCGGGCTGCCTACAGGAGGTGCAGGAGAACAACTTCTAAATGGATCTCCAGAATAACCTTCTGGACACGTGCAGCTGGGTATGTGATCCAATACCGTACAATAAGCATTAACACCACATGACCCTGGACAAGGATCTGTACACTTTTGTCTTAAACACGCCAGGTTGCTTATACACTCAGAGTTAATTGTACATTCCGGACGACAATTTGGTGGGGATCCGATATAGTCATTCGTACAAGAACATGCTGGTAAACCTCCAATATCTCGGCATGTAGAAAATGGTCCACATGGTGATGGGACACAAGGGTTAACTACTCGAGGAGGTTCTTGTAAAGCTAAAACGTTTGAGATTGTTACTAGAAAGGATTGTTTTCTTCTATGTGAGATAACCTTAGAAGTAATAAAAATACTTACGAGTCATTTCGAAGCAAGTTATAAAAGGATCTCCAGTTAAGCCAGATTTGCATCTACAAATTGGACTGTGATTGTTGACACTGCACTGAGAATTGAGTCCGCAGATTCCGGGACAAGGATCGATACATTTTTTATTGATGCATGCTTGATTTGTAGGACATTCAGTACTAACAGTACATTCTGGCCTGCATGCGGGTGGATTTCCGATAAACGCGGGCATGCAGGAACAAACAGCTTTTCCGTTTGAGTCTCGACATTGGGAATTGGGTCCACAGGGAGATGGATTGCAAACATCGTTGAATTTCGCTGGATTGAAGAAGTTTTGTAAGTTATCTTTGAAATTGAAGAAAAACTGTATTGTTGAATATTCTTTGTTGACTTACGAGGTTCTTGTATTGGGGTGCACACACTAAACGGATTACCAGAATAGCCCAGTTGGCACGTGCAAACTGGAAGATGATTTAATAATTGACAAACAGCATTTTGACCACATGTTCCTAGACATGGGTTCTGACATCTCGAACGAATACACGCTCTATCTGCGGTACAATCCGAATTCACGGTACATTCTGGTCTACATCCTTCATAAGGATTCCCAATATAATCAGATAAGCAGGAACATGATCCTGCTCCGTTCAATTCCCTACAAACTGTGTTAGAGCCACAAGGTGATGGTAGACAAGGGGTTGGTCTTTCTTTAGGAATGTCCACTTTGGGAATTGAAAATATTATTAAAAACTGTTCTGCTATTCTTAGGCATAATATGCATTATATAATATTCGAGATACTTCTTAACTTACTTTGTCTCAGAGTACATTGAGTGAAAGGATCTCCGCTATATCCTGGCATACAAACGCACATCGGTGTATGACTAACAACTCTGCATTCTGTATTTGAACCACAAGACCCAGGACATGGATTTCGACATTTTCTGTTTATGCAAGCTAGTTGAGTGTCGCATTCGCTATTGCTGACACAATCTGGTCTACAATTTGGAGGAGATCCAGAAAATTCGGGTAAGCATGTGCAAGAAGGTAAATTGTTTACTACTTCGCATTGAGCGTTAGGACCACATGGCGACAATTCACAGGGATTCGTTGGAGATACTGGTGGTTTTGCTATCAAAAAAATTGAAGATTTGACATACAAATTGTATTTTACTACTAAGTTTACATTGAGGAATGGATACTTACGTCGAGGAAAGCATGCAACAAATGGATCACCTGTAAGCTCTCCTTGACAAGTACAAATTGGATTGTGATTATTAACAAAGCAATGAGCTCTTATACCACACGTTCCAGGACATGGATCTATGCATTTTTGATTACTACAAGCCATGTCGGAGCGACAGTCTGAGCTAATAGTACATTCGGGTCTGCAATTAGGTGGGACACCCAAATATCCCGTCACACAAGAGCACACTGCCTGCCCATTTATCTTTCGACATTGACTGTTTGGCCCACAAGGGGATGGATTGCAAGGGTCTGACACTGGGGGAACTGAAAGAATAAATAAATCCCAATGAGCTTCTAGAACTCAATTTGGTATTCAAAGGTGGCATACAATTTTTTATCTACCTTCTACTGGAGAACAAGCAACAAATGCATTGCCAGACATTCCACTTGGACAAGTACATATGGGTACGTGATTGACAACTGAACATAGAGCATTATTTCCACAAGTTCCAATGCATGGATCTCTACATTTGTTTCTCAGACATGCCTGTGATCTTATACAATCAGAGTTCATGACACATTCGGGCCGACAACCTGCATAAGGATCTCCTCTAAATTCAGACAAACATGTGCATATGTTATTTACACATTGTGTGTTTGCACCACAACTATCACATGGGCTGACTGGTCTTGGTGATTCGGCTGAAGAAAAGTAAATTTTGTTAACGATACGCTGTATTGGTATCTTCGATGAAATTGTTGAAATTGTTTTCCATCAGATAATATAACTTACAAACTTGTTTCACAGGAGTACATCGAGTAAATGGATTTCCTGTAAACAATGCCAAGCAAGCACAATTTGGTGTATGATTAACAACAGTGCATTCAGCTCCTAAGCCACATGATCCAGGGCAAGGGTCTCTACACTTTGATTGGAAACAAGCCTCATTGCTTGGACAATCAGAGTTTATCGTACATTCTGGTCTGCATTTTGGTGGAGTTCCTACATAATTAGCTGAGCAAGCACATGATGCTTGACCATTAATGTTGCGACACTCTGAGTTTGGACCGCAAGGAGATGATGAACACGGATTCACAGTTTGGCTAGGCGGTAGTTGTGGGTTTTCAACTAAAATGAGACGAAATAAGGAATAATGCCCCTTTTTCATATATTTTCAAAATTGTTTACAAGAGGGTAAATTGATGGAACTCACGTAAACTTGGGGAGCAAATAACGAATGGGTCACCAGTGTATGCTGCTGGACATGAACATATAGGTCTGTGATTAACGGTTTCACAACTGGCACTCTGGCCGCAAGTCCCAGTACAAGGATCAGTGCATTTCCTATTAATACAAGCTTTGGTTGAGCTACATTCAGAGTTTATGGTACATTCTGGGCGACATCCTGGTGGCTGACCAGTGAATTCGGGTAAACATGAACAGGTAGCCTGCCTATTTATTTCTCGGCATTGACTGTAGGGCCCGCAAGGGGATGGAATACATGGTTGACGTGGAGTATCATTTTCTATTTGAGAACACAGGACAGTAAATGATTAACTTGGAAATGTACTCATAAATAAAAGAAAAGGAAGGTGAAGATGCTATATCCTTCAAATATTAACGTCCGGGCATGTAATAGTTACATGATTCGCATGTTTGCGACGGTAGCAGAGCATGTTGGCTGACAGGTGGTGAAAGGTGGAGTGTGAGGGTGGAAGTTCAGGAGGTAAGTGAGGGTGCGGGAGGTGAGTGGAAAAAATTTAAAGTACTTTTTATTGAGTAGAAGAGGTAGGATTTAGCTCGAAAGAAAAAGTAAGGTTAGGTTATAAGAAAAGGCAGGGAGATAAGTATTTGAGAGATTGCGTGAATGAAGGGAGCGAGCAGGTTCAGCGTATGGTAGGGGAGATAAGGGGGTCTTCAAGGCCTTGAGGGGTGGAATAAAAGGGATCGAAGATAACAAATAGAGTTGAGTAAAGTATGGGGAGAAGGCCCAGAGAAGGAAAGAGAATCAAGAGAACTTCGGGAAAAAAGTAGTGGGTGAAAAGGCCAAGAAATGGGATTATGGAACAGGGAAGAGAGAGGAGTGCGTGGAGATGAGAGACGACTTTGAGTAGATGTGTGAAAGAGAAGAGCAAGGGAAAGAGAAGGAGCTGGAAGAGGAACTGCAAAGTCTCAAGACCAAGGGGGACGTGTGGAAGATATTGAATAAGTTTCGAGAACGTAAGGAGGGGGTAAGAGGGAAGATCGAAAGTGAGGAATGGAGAGAGTTTTTCAAAGAATTATTTCAGGGCTCAGACGAACGAAAAGAGATGAGGGACGTAGGAGAATAAGAAAGGAAGGAGGCAGCTGGATTGGACAGGGAGCAAAACGAAGCGTGGATTTTTGGCACACCAGCTGTTAGAGACAGGATCAAAGAGATAGTCAGAGAGGTATGAAGGGGTGAGGGATTTCCAGGAGAGTGAAGGGAGGGGCTGATATTGCCACTGTATAAGAAGGGGGATAGGGATAGACAGGAAAATTATAGAGAAATCACATTGATGAATACAGGTTACAAAGTATACGCTATGGTATTAGCAGAGAGACTACGGAATGATGTCGAGAGGTAGAAGCACTATAGACAATATTTATATTTCGCAGTACGTGGTGGATAGAGGAATCGTGAAGAAGCGGTAAAAAATGTACGCTTTTTTCGTAGATCTAAAAGGTGCTCTCCCGTCGGTGGATCAGGAGAGGTTGTGGGGGGCGATGGAGCAGAGGGGAGTAGAGAAAAGTATGATCGAAAGGGTAAGAGAAGTGTATAAAGAGACGAAAGATAGAGTGAGAGGAGAGGACACGATTTCAGAGAGTTTCTGCATGAATAGGGGGTTGAGAAAGGGTGTCCTTTCAGCCCAATGCTTTCTCCGATCTCAATCGCTGACATGGAGAGGAAGCTAGAAGAAGGAGTAGTAAGGGAAGTGAGGAAAGGAGAGGTTGGAATTCGGTCACTTGCGTATGCAGACGACATAATGTTGCTGGGAAAAAATAAGGAGGCATTGTAAGAGATGATAAAGAGGGAATTCAGAAGTCAATGATGGGCGAATGATGTGATGAGTTAGGAGTGGAAATTGAGAAAGAGGTTGTTTGCAGATGCCTTTGAAAGGATACGAATCAAACACATTCTAGAGCAAACTCCAGAAGTATGAAGTTTTCGGAGCAACTCCGAAATCGCCGCTCTTTTTGAGGAGGATGAAGCTGTTTTACTCCCTTGGAATGAGCATACTACTGTATGGAGTAAAGGTGTGGGGTCGGAAGGTAAGCGTGGAGGTAAATAGGATTCAGGAAAGGTACATCGGATGAACACTGGGGTTGGACAGAAATACACCTAGTTATATTGTGAGGAGGGAGGCGAGGAGAACGAGATTGGTGATTTTTACAGCTAGCCGGGCGTGTTAGTAGAAGGAGAAATTCCTGAAAGAGAGGGAGAGTAGACCAGTCAGGGAGTGTTGGTGGGAGAAGGAAGACAGGAGAGGAGATGGAAAGATGAAGGTTGAGAGAGAAAGCTATTTTCGAAAAAATGGTCTGCATGAGGATAGAGTGAGAAGATGTCACGAAGAGGGAAGAAAAGTCTATGATATTGTTAAGAGGAACAGCATGGTGAGAGAGAATGCAGAAGGGGAGATGGGGTTGGAAGAGTCTCAAGGTACAATGAAAAGTATTGGTGTATTATGTCGAAGGAGAGAACACAATATTTGTGCGAGAAAGGAGAGAAAGGAAAACAGGAGATGATAGCGAGGACGAGATGTGGAAGCATGGAGGGCTCTAATACGTGATGGCTCCCGCAGGAAAAGAGAAGGTGCAAATTGTGTGGAAAAGGGGATGTAAAGGTGAAACACTGGTTGGAAGAATGCGAGGAAGTAGAAAGAAATGGAATCAGCATGAAATATTACTGCATAAGAAAGGGGAGGAAAGGGCGGATGGAGTGTTGGGTATGATGGAGAGGACGAGAAGGAAGAAGGAGGAGAAATGGTGCGAGGCGAAGCAAGGAGGGGAAGGCAAGGCAATGAGAGCAAGCGAGCGGTCATAGTATTAAGGTTTGGATGGATGATATTGTATGAAGTGCGGACTTATGTCGAATTTAAGAATGCAAAGCAGAAAAAAATGCGAAAATTTGTAAAAGATGGTGCTGTAAGCAAGTCAATTTTTCATAAAAGTAGGCTGAAGAATAAACGTTTATCTAACATGTGATAGCTACATATATAATGACGAGCGTTCACTACGAATTCCAGTTAAGTTCTTGTCTGAAAGTTGTCGTGGAATCTTGTCATTATTTATGTTAGAAATGTAATTATATTCGAGGAAGCATCTTCACGATCAATTTTATTATACCTGGAGGGACGATCCTGCAGTAATTGAAAGGATCCCCTGTATACTGTGGATAACATGAACACGTAGGTAGATGGTTGATGACTAGACATTCTGCGTTTGTTCCACAAGTGCCAGGGCAAGGATCTTTGCACCTTGAGTTGACACATGCTTGATTTGAAGGGCAATCAGAGTTCAAGACACATTCTGGTCGACAGCCCTCATATGGATTACCAATGTAATTTGAAATGCAGCTGCAAGATCCAGCTCCATTAAACTCTGTACATATGGCATTCGACCCACAAGGAGAAGGAACGCAAGGTCTTGTGGGTGAAGTAACGGAAGCTAGAAAATTATTCGATTAAGGAAAAGTCGGCTATACCAAATTTGAGACCGAACATATAATATTACTGTTGATAGCCCTCTACTTACTGTCTTTGAAAACGCACTGCGTAAATGGGTCTCCAGAATACCCAGGTGCACAAGTGCACATTGCAGTATGACTAACAACGTGACACTCTGCATTTGCACCACATGAATCGGTGCAAGGGTTTCTGCACTTTTGATTAATACATGCTAATTGACTAGAACATTCACTGTTACTAACACATTCTGGTCTACAATTCGGCGCTATTCCGACAAATTCCCTCAAACAAGAGCAAGAAGGAGAATTATTTAGTACTTGGCACTGTGAATTTGGTCCGCAAGGTGACGGCTGACAAGGATTTATTTTCTCGGGTTCATTGGCTGGAAATGAACATAATTTTCTGACATGGGACCAGAATTTGATAACATATTGTTTAAAAGCATAATCATAAGATATTTAAGCCTTACGTATTGGTGTGCATCTAATAAATGGATCGCCTGTAAATCTTATAGGGCAACTGCAAATTGGGCTATGATTCACTACTTCGCATTTAGCTCTTACACCACATGTGCCAGGACAAGGGTCTACGCATTTTTGATTGGAGCAAGCTTCATTTTGAGGGCAATCACTGCTAACTATGCACTCTGGTCTACACGTTGGTGGACTTCCAATGTAGCCTAATATACATGTACATACAGCGTGACCATTAACAACACGACATTCACTGTTTGGACCGCAAGGTGATGGGCTACATGGATTAATCGGCAACCCTTCTGTTATGAAATAATTGGAATATGAGGAAGTTTTAGATATCACGAACGATGCTCAATAATATGGCTAACGAATTTCTAGGTATCATACCTTGTAGAGGGAAACATTGACTGAATGGGTTCCCAGATAAGTTTGGTGGGCAACTACACATAGGTACGTGATTAATTACATTGCATTGGGCATTATTGGCACATGAACCAAGACATGGGTTTTCACACTTATTTCGTGAACACGCCTTATCTCTGGGGCAATCTGAATTTAGGACACATTCAGGGCGACAACCAGCGTATGGGTTTCCTTGGAATCCTGGTAAACATGTGCATCCGCCGTTATCACATCGGGTATTAGCCCCACATGGAGATGGGTTGCATTTATCGTGGATTTGTTCCGGTTCATGAGCTGAAATTAATTTTTCTCTTTCAATGTTGACTTCTGATTTGAAAGGGTTACATTATTTTATAATCAGTCAAATTTTATTCGAACAATCAGGAAACTTTAGGAATGCTTACATATTTCCTGCAAATTGCAATTTTCAAAAGGATTTCCTGTGTACCCTTCAGGACAGTAGCATACTGGTATGTGATTAGTTGTCATACATCCAGCTCCGAAACCACAAGAACCAGGACAAGGATCCCTACATTTTTCATTGATACAAGCCATACTGCTAGGGCATTCTGAATTTATAGTACATTCCGGTCTACAATTAGGTGGTTGACCAATATAATTTTGTAAACAAGTGCATGCAGGAACCTCTCCAATATTCCGGCATTGGGAAAAACTGCCGCATGGAGATGGAACACAGGGATCTGGCCTTATCGTCTGGATGTCTTCAAAAGCTGTTGAGGTCGGATCGTTAGTAAAAAAATATTTTTTATTTTATTCAGAATTTTGATTTAGTTTGATGGTATTTCTTACGTGGGATGGGTGCACATCTAGTGAAAGGATCCCCACTATATCCTGGGCGGCAAGAACAAATGGGACTATGGTTCACGACGACACATTGTGTTCCAAGTCCGCAAGGGGTTGGGCATGGATTCACGCATTTTTGGTTGATACATGCTAGCTGTGATGGACACTCTGCACTAACAAGACATTCGGGCCTACATCCAGGTGGACTTCCGCTATAATTTGGTTGGCAGGTGCAAACTGCTTGGCCATTAACTTCTCTACATTGACTATTCGGTCCGCAGGTGAATGAATTACAAACCTCGATAGGTTCTGCGACTAAAGATTAAATTGAAGTTAGGGAAACCAAAATTACTTTATGAAACTCGATGACAAAAATACAGTACTTTGAACTTACTCATTTGCGTAACAGAACAGAAAGTAAATGGATCGCCGGTGAATCCTGCACGACAGGTACACGTAGGTAAATGATTAATGACTGTACATTCGGCATTCCGTGCACATGCACCGGGGCAGGGATCTCTACATTTTGATTGCAAACATCCTTGGTAGGATGGACAGTCAGAACTGATGACACATTGAGGTCTACAACCTTCGTAGGGGTTACCAATGTAATCGCGAATGCACGTGCATGATCCAGCATTGTTCATTTCTTTGCACACTGCATTTGCTCCACATGGAGAAGGTAAACAGGGAGATATAGGCGGATTGTTGGGGCGTTCAGCTAAAAAGGAAAATGAATGTTCAGAATATATGCATGATTGAAATTTTTGTCTTAAAGAATCCAGGTATTGTCTGTGTGGTACCACCGAAAAATCCCGATTTTGTTTGTACAGCAGCTTTTATATGTTTTAATAAATTTTATTCAATACATGCATGGAAACCACGGATTTTCTAGTATGCGGGGCGGGCTGGACGTTGCCGCTCTTTGACCAGGGAAAAAATGTAAACGTGCTGCTCCCAACACTCAGAACACAGCACTGTCTGGTCCGCTTCTCATTGTTCGAAAATCCTTGATTTTCTACTATGTGTTGAAGAAAAAACGTATGCACCATTGGAGGAGGGCATCTTTTGTCTCGCGCGTGGTTTTTACAACAACTCCCAAATACGAAGTACCGAAGGCTCCAAGGGCCAAAACTCGGGTCTCGGGACGCCTTCGGCATCCCGCATTAACTCTTGTTCTTGAAAGATTAAACGAGACAAAACACGGTTGCCGCCATCGCTAGATGCATTGTATACTATTTTGAGACTATATCGCTATATAATCTGAATTCATCAAAAGCTCAATGACTCTTTGAAGCACTTTTAGCATCTCTTACTTGGTAATAATACACATTGTGTAAATGGGTCTCCGCTAAATGGACTGATGCACATGCAATTCGGTGTATGGCTCACAACTCGACATTCTGCGTTTGCTCCACAAGATCCTGGGCAAGGGTCCTTGCACTTTTCATTAACGCACGCTTGGTGGCTAGGACATTCCGAGTTACTTATACATTCTGGCCTACAATATGGTGGAGATCCAGTATATTGTGGTTCGCACGCACAAGATGGTGCGTTATTGATAACTTGGCAAGTCGAGTAAGGACCACAAGGCGACGGTTGACAAGGGTTTTGGGGCAGTGCAGGTGTTTCTTCTACGGAAAAAGTAGAGTTGTATATCTTCTATAATATATCTAAATTACTCTTCATGACGATATGAAGTTCATTGTTTCTTACGTTGTATAAAACATCTGGTAAAAGGGTTTCCTGTATATCTTTCGGGGCATGAGCATATCGGATTGTGATTAATAACTTGACATCTAGCTTGCGATCCGCATGTTCCAGAACAGGGATTTATACATTTTTGGTTGGTACAAGCTTTGTTTCGTGGACAGTCTGAACTGCCGATGCACTCCGGTCTACATAGTGGTGGACTTCCAAGATATCCAGGGGCACATGTGCATACAGCCTGATTATTCACCTCACGACATAAACTATTTGGTCCACATGGAGATGGGATGCAGGGTCTCGTAGGACTTGGCGCTATTTTATTGATAAAATGGTATTAATATTTGTTTACTTTATTTGATTGTGGAAAAATCGAAACTGAATCGAGCTCTCTGCTCATAAAGCGGTGCAAACGAGTATGTTGAATGAAAGTACCTTTGAAGGTTTGGCACAAGATAAGGGCACTACCAGTCGTTCCTGGTGAACAGGAGCACATAGGAATGTGATTGAAAACTTCGCAGATCGCACCTTGTCCACAAGCATTCACACATGGATCCACACACTTGTTGCGGATACAGGCTTGAATACTTGAACAATCCATGTTTAAGACACACTCTGGTCTACACCCTGCGTCAGGATTACCAAAGTATCCCGGTAAACAATAGCATACTCCGTTATCACATTTCGTGTTAGCTCCACATGGAGATGGATTACATGGGTCTGATTCAACTAGGCTTTGAGCTTGAAAAGAGACAAGACATGTAGTAAAACCTAAAACTATAAGGATTAATGAAGGGAAAGGTGGATTTTTGGATTGCTTACTTGGTGGTTGATAGGCGCAGCCTGTAAATGGATCTCCTGCATAATTTGGCATGCAAGTACAACTAGGGACGTGATTGAATACATTGCAAAGAGCATTCAATCCACATGATCCCAAACATGGATCTTGGCAACGCTCATTAATGCAGGCTTTGGTACTAGTACAATCTGAATTAATTGTGCATTCTGGTCGACAAGTGGGTGGAGTTCCAATATATGTAGGTACACACGAACAAGAAGGTATTTCGTTTACATTCTGACATTGTGAAAATGGTCCACATGGAGATGGATAACATGGGTCTCTTGGAACATCCGGAACTGGTGGCATGACTGAAATTGTTACCGCGTTTTTTAATAAATATATTAGACGCGAATGGAGAATTATTTCCACGATTCAAAATCAAATGAAGAGTCCTACTCTTTTTCATGGAAACGGATACGTGAATTTTCCGTAATGATAGATATCTTCATCTTATTCTGAACTTCGTATTTGAAATAATCATATCCCCCAAAGGTATGCTAACTTGAGTAAAGCAGTCTATTTGGTTAGTTTCTCAAACTATGCTTAAAAAATAATGTGCATGCCCCAAGTAGATTACTTGGGGGTAGATAAATTATCTAAAACTTAACTAAGTCAATTGTGTTGTCAGTCTTATTGAGAAAAAAGTACTCCTTACTTGGTAATGGGGAACAACGAGAAAATGGTTCGCCTGTGAAACCCGATTTACAAGTACAAAAGGGGCTATGGCCTAAAACTCTGCATACAGTATTTCGACCACATGCATTGATACATGGGTCAACGCATTTTCGGTTTACACATGCTCGATTCGGGGCACAATCGGCACTAACAGTGCATTCTGGTCTACAATTTGGCGGACTCCCCGTGTAGGTTGGTAAACAAGAACATACGGATTGTTCATTTACAACCCGACATTGGCTGTAGGGTCCACATGTTTGGCAAAGGGAACTGATTTCTGATCCTGATTCTGTTGACAACAGGAAAGAGAATAAACATATGTAGTTTTAATTCAGAATGCAAAATTATTTCAACAAAAAAATGAATGCATAGGCATTATAAGCGCCTAATGATGCAAAACCAAGCATTTGGACTTACAAGAGTAGCATTTAGAGTTTTGTGCTTTAACCGATCAATAGTTAAATAAATTCCAACAAACTATAACGGTTAGATGAGCCAATGGGTAATCGAATAAGCTCATATAGAACAGCCCAAACCATAGAGTATTAGTATGGAGACCAAACTGTGAGTCAGAAATGGCGTCCCATGTTATATGAACATAGATGAGGAGAGAAGGTACGCCCGAATATAAAATTTCGCTAAATTCCTACGCAAAACGAGACGAAATTTCACAATTTGACGTACATCGTCTCCGGGAATATATCCATAAATCAAAGTTTCATTCTCCATTCGCGCGCGCATTGTTCACGATCGAAAGACATTTAATTTCTATAACTTATTATTTGTTTCAGCTGCTTTAGCTAAGCTCATTTGATCAAACAATGGCTGATTCAACCGCTTTTGCTTGCTTGCCATTTTTTAAACGATTATTTGGTAGAAGCAAACAGAACAAGTAAAAACACAAATGAGAAATAGATGAAGCGAGTAATGAATGCTTATCACTCTTGCTCTCAAGTATCTTACGTAGTGGCACAAAAGGTTGGCAGTGAACGAATGGATTTCCTGTGTATCTTTCGAGACAAAGGCATGTGGGTGCATGATTTTGAACAAGGCAATTCGCATTTTGTCCACACATTCCTGGACAAGGGTCGATACATTTGGATCCAATACATGCAAGATTTGATGGACAATCAGAATTCAAAACACATTCAGGTCGACATCCTTCATACGGATTTCCAATGTAATCTCGTAAGCAGCTGCAAGATCCAGCATTTTGCAGAACCCTACAAATGGCATTAGAACCACAAGGTGATGGAGTACATGGATCAAGTTTTTCTCCTGGTGCATTAACTAAAATGGATGATTATTAATATTAAATAATGCTGTGAAAACATGAATCAGTAAATAAATCGTTTCGGGAATCTTACATTGTTGCAAGACACATTCAGTGAAGGCGTCCCCAGTATAACCCGCTAGACAGACACACATCGGTGTGTGACCAACGACGTGACATTTTGCATTTGCGCCACAAGATTCTGGACAAGGGTCTTTACAATTGTTGTTAATACACACTAACTGGCTGATACATTCGCCGTTACTGATGCATTCTGGACGACAATTAGGAGGAGAGCCAACAAATTCTGATAGGCAAGAGCACGAGGGTGCTTCATTTTTTACTTGACACTGTGAATTTGGTCCGCACGGCGAAGGTTGACATGGATTCACAAAAGTAGGAGGTGTTGAAGCTTGAAAATTTATAAAGAAGAGATTAAACTGATATTCGAGTTACATATCTTTGTTTAAAGAAACTACAGTGATCATGAAGTAAATGCTCACGAATTGGTAGACATTGAACAGAAGGATTTCCTGTCAGCCTTAGTGGACAACTGCATACTGGATTGTGATTAATAACTCTGCAGTCAGCATCAATGCCACAAGTGCCAGGGCAAGGGTCTCTACACCTTTGATTGTTACAGGCCTCATTCTGAGGACAATCAGAACTTATTACGCATTCTGGACGACAAGATGGTGGTGCACCAATAAATCCGAAAATACATGAGCAAACTGCTTGGAAATTATTCTGTCTGCATTGACTGTTTGGTCCACATGGAGATGGATTACAAGGATCATCGCTGGAGGGAGCTGCTGACGACATTATTTATTGCAAAAAACTTCAATATAAACATTTGTTTCTATGTTCTTATTTATATGGTAACATACCCTGCATTGGTGAGCACAGAACAAAAGCATTTCCCGTCATTCCCGGTGGGCAAGAACACATTGGAACGTGATTGTAAGCAGTACACAGAGAATTTTGTCCACATGTACCACGACAGGGGTCAATACATTTGTTTCGTACACAAGCTTGTCGCAACTGACAGTCAGTATTCATCACACATTCTGGGCGACAACCGGTGTAGGGATCTCCTCGGTATTCAGCTAAGCAAGTGCATATACCATTATCACATCGTGTATTAGTTCCGCATGGTGATGGAACGCATGCATTTGTTTCGAGATCAGTTGCTGAAGAGGAAGAATGAGGAATATTTATATCAAAAGTGTAAAGAAGCCTGTGTATTCAAAGATAAGACATTTTTCCTTACATTCTTCCATAGGTTTCGAAAAACATTCTTGGAAAGCATTTCCGGTGTATCCTTCAGGACAAGAACAAATGGGAGTGTGATTGATAACATTACATTGAGCGAAAATTCCGCAAGATCCGGGGCAGGGATCTCCGCACTTTTGTCGAATGCATGCTTGATTACTTCTACATTCCGGATTAATATTACATTCTGGTCGACAGTCAGGAGGAGATCCAATATAATTTTGAAGGCAGGTACAAGAAGGAGTTCCGCCCGTGTTCCGACACTCAGAATAAGGTCCACAGGGATTTGGAATGCATGGGTCGGTCGGATATACGTTTGTGAAAGGAGAAATAGCTGAAACGATTATTCGGTTGAATCACATATTGCAGTTTAAGAATAAGTCAATTTTTTTAAATGCAACATGAACTTACTGGGTGCAGGAAAACATATAGAGAATGGATCTCCCGTGAATCCTGGGTTGCAATTACAATGAGGAGCATGATTTATTACTCTACAGAGAGAGTTTTGTCCACATGAGGCAGGACAAGGATTTTTACATTTTTGATTCACGCATGCTTTGTCTGGAGAACACTCTGAGCTACTAACACATTCGGGTCTACAATCAGGTGGACTTCCATTAAAGTGAGGAAGGCAAGAGCAAACAGCTATCTGATTAACAACTCTACACTGGCTGTTGGGTCCACAGAATGCACTGGCACATGGATCACTGTTATCTATTTCAACTTTAGAAAAATTACAATTAAAACCTGAAATTATTTGTTGCAATTGTGATGCATAAGAGTAATAGAGAATTCAGCATACCAGGTGCATTCAGGAGACAGTAACGGTAGGGATTTCCTGTATAAGAGGCGATACAAGAGCAAGTTGCAAGATGGTTAGCAACATGACACTCAGCATTCGTGCCACATGTTCCAGGACATGGATCAATGCATCTTGAGTTTGAACAAGCACGATTCAACGCGCAATCAGAGTTTATCACACACTCAGGTCTACATCCTTCATACGGATTTCCGAAATAGTTTGGTATACATACACAAGAACCTACACCATTATTTTCATTGCATACGGCATTAGAACCACATGGCGATGGTGTACAGGGAGTAGGCTTTTCTTCTAATTCTGCAAAGTTATGAAGGATTTTGAGATTAGGTTAAGGTACCGGTACACGAAAAATCCCGAGATTTTATTTTCATCTTAAGTTGGATAGAAGTAATGTGCTGCAGACTGATACTCAGTTCATCAAAACGTTCTAGATTTTGTATTAACTCTATAATTTTACGCGTCCAATTGTGTCTCAGAAAGAGCAAATAGGAACGGGCTTATTCGTGGAGACTGAATATAAAGGTGCAGTGATGCTCCCAATTTAATTTATACAGGATGATGAAGCTTCGATATTTCACCATGCAAGTCAAAACCTCTTCTTTCTGTCTCCAGGAGTTAGCACTCTTCCATTTGTCAGATCTAATTGACAAGTGGACATTGACACTTGACACATGTCACAAATGTTGGATGTCCGTCCACAAATCGCGTTACCAAATAAGTGGGCGGATGAAACAAACTTATAGGTTTGGAATTCACTTCACTATTCCAGACTTCATACTCTTTTTCTGATTCCCCCCCTTATCCACTTTTCCAGATAATTCTTTATTTTACCCCTTTTCCTCGTTTGCGAGTTATGTGAAACGATTGAACTCAATAATAAATTCAACGAATTTTGGTCAAAAGTAAATTTCTTTGGGTTAAGAAGTATTCTATTGTATTTTTTATTCCGAATTAATTTCGCTTGTTAGGAAATTTTCTATTTTCTCTAGAATTAGGTTATTTTGTTAGAAGTGCAACTATTTTGTGAGTAAGTTATTTTCTCTGTTCAAAAATTCAAGTACTTGGTTGGAAGTTAAACTACTCATTAGAAAGTTCATAATTTGCTTAGAAACTTATCTCTTTGTTTCGATGAAAATCCATTCTTTTTGAATAATGATTTATTATTTCAGTTGAAAATTGATATCTTTGGTTCAAAATTCAACCATTTTGTAAGAAATTCATTTTTCCCGAATTTTTAGAAGTGCAAATTCAACTGATGCGTTGCTAATTCGACTGTCTTTTAAAATATTCTTTCTCTCTTTTATGAAGAGCATTTGTTCTGTGAAGTCTGATACATTTTATTTCAAATTATTCTTTACTCATTATGAATTCAATAACAAAGGCCCCTCGACACACTTCAAACGCAATAAAAACCCCAGAAATACCTGCGATTATCAACAAAGGAGGAAGAGTGGAGAAAAACTATCCCAAATTTGGTAACCTAGTTCATGAAGGACCCATTCTGTTCCTTATAAATTCCTTCTTTAAACGAAGATTGCTTAAAGTCTGTCCACCAATGAAAACGCGATTGTCAGTCAGTGCTCCCAGAGATGGCTCCAAACAATTTTGCGCATGCGTTAATAGAAGCTTCGATTAGCGTAGGCGCAGTAATGCTAGGAAGTCTTCGCTGGGAGTACTGCTATTTCTTGCTACGATTGTGAAGTAGAGTGACTAGTAAGTTGATTTTCTAATTTACTAGATTGGATCATTTTTATATCGAATAGAAGATTTAATTCAGCTGCAGCACTTTTCATATCCCAGAATTTACTCTGTAAAAATAGAGAAAATATGTATCTTACGGATGTAAAGTGGAGTAGAGCACTGTGTAAAAGGATCTCCTGTGAATCCATCAGTGCAGAAACACATGGGCGTGTGACTCACTGCGCGACACTGTGCATTGGTTCCACAAGAGCCAGGACAAGGATCTTTACATCTCTGATTTATACATGCTTGATCAGTGGGACATTCACTATTGCTGATGCATTCAGGTCGGCAGTTTGGAGGCAAATTAATGAAGTTTGGTAGACAAGAGCAGGATGGTGAATCATTAACAACTTGACACTGCGCATTCGGCCCACATGGAGATGGTTGACATGGATTTGTTTGGACGATTTCTGGTGCTGCTCGAATAAAAAAAATATATTATATTCTCCAGGAAGTCGTCTCATATTGCATGACGAGTAAAGACCAATGCTACCCGCGTTGGATCCGATATTTTATTTTACTTATGTATGAAAGCGTAACTCCTGTGTCTGCAGAAAGAAAAGAAGGTGTCGACGTTTGCAGCCCACGTACGTCAAACAATTATGACGCATGCGCACCAATCATTATTACAGACAGTCTATCACTAGTTACCCCGGTCTCTAGGGAGGAATTGCATACATTTTGTGATGTGCGCGTGCGAGCAGAATTTTTTCGACGCTCGTGGGTTGTGAGCGTCACCTATCTATTTTCTCTACCGACACAGTAAAGTATAAGCTTCATGCATGTTTAAATTAAAAATACATCCTAGTTTGGAAGCTGTTAACTGCAATTTTTCTTACGTCTTGGCATACATCGAACGAATGGATCCCCGATAAGCTCAGGAGCACACTGGCATACTGGATTGTGATTTGTTACTCGGCATTGCGCTCTTAAGCCACATGCACCCGTACACGGGTTTTGGCACTTCTGATTAATGCAAGCTCGGTCTAAAGAACAATCTGAATTTACAGCACATTCCGGTCGACAAGTTGGTGGACTACCCAGATATCCAGAGATGCAAGTGCATACTCCTTGACCATTATTTGCACGACATAGACTGTTTGGACCGCAAGGTGATGGATCACACGGGGATACTGATTGCACTATTCAAACAAAGGATATTTCATGTTGAAGGGTTTTTGGATAAAGTTTACTACAAACTGAATAAAGTTATCAGAAGATGACGATCAGGGTTAAGCTTTTTTTTAAACCTCATAAATTTCTACCGAGAGTCCACTTAATGGCCACAACATTATCATTGAAGTAAATTTTCTTCATTATTGAACACAGATGCGGGAATTTATTTGTTGAAAATTTTATCTTCAGTTCCGGGTAGTTGAAAACTCAGTTTTCTCAAAAAATCAGCTTTTTTTAATCTTTACCATTGAAAACAAGAGAAAATTCGAAATTCTGCGAACTAGAGTTTCATCTCCCGAAGTTAAAAATTCAACCTTTTTCATGACGGCCGCTTCTAATGAGAAAGGCGTAATTCGTCAGTAGATACTCTTAATAAAAACGTAGCTTAAGCCCTCTTTAGTACGTTTATAAAAAGTCCTTTTTACTAACTACACTGAGTTACATTTTTGTTGACAGCCTCGGAGGACCACGTCTTTTTTAATAAAATAAAGCTTTTTTCTTCAAAAGAGAGCAAACTGTTAAAAGTTTGAGAAAGTTAAATTTTTTAAAGATCAATTTTGGTTGATTTCAATTTTTCTGAAAATTTATTCTCTCCTTGAATTTTCAACTATTGGGAATTCAAGAAGAAGAATGTTTCAACTTTCATAAAAAAAATTCGCTTCTTTCTCGAATTTTCAAGTGTTGGAAATTCGAGGAAATCGTGAATAGTGACAATTAAATAAAAATGTCTAAGTTTTTCATTAAGTTCCGAAGCCTCAATGTTTATCATTCATGAATTTCCTACAATATAAAATTCTGAAATATAACAACGGAAGAATCTTCAACAGTTAGAGTTTCAACTATTGAAAGTTGAACAAAACCAAGAGTTCAACTGTTAAAAATTCCTTTCTTCTCTTGAATGCAAAACTGATGCAAAGTGAACAATATCAAATAAGAAATTCTCAACAGTAAGAAAGACTTTCTGTGCAAATCCGCTTATTCTTGCATTTAGAAAATTGAAGGAAATTGGAAATGCTGAAAATGGAAATTTACAGCAATAGAACCTCCAACAGTAAAATTTGAACAATTGAAAATTTACGACGGAATCAGAAATTCAACGGTTTAAAATCCTTATTTTCTTCTGTAATTTTTACTGTTCAAAATTGAAAAAAAAAATGTAATTTTGTAACAGTTTGAAATTTAACTCTCTTCCAATAATTCCTCTTTCATTCAACTTTCAACTGGGCGAAATTTGAAAAAATTAAACATTGTAAAAATTGAAACTTGCGGCGATAGAATGTTCAACAGTTGAATTCTTGCATTCCAAATAGTTTTAACTTGAGGAACACTTAAAACAGTTCAGTTATTTACTGCTGAAAATAAAGAGAATCGAAAATCCTATCCTATATTTTCTTGAGGGATGAGAATTTCCCAACAATAGGGATTTTCATTTTCCTAAAAAATTATTCTCCTTTTGAATTTTTAAATTTTGTAACTGTGGGAAAAGGGAAAATTTAATCAAAAACTATAAGGAGTTCATTTCTTCCACAAAATAAGCTCCTTTTCTAACTCTCAACTGTTTAAAATTTAAGGAAGGTTAATTTCCAACACCTGAAAGCTCAATTCTGAATTTTTGCCTATTTGCACAGTTAAGAACTCAATTTTCTTCGGAAATTAGTATGTTTCTCTAATCCTATTACAATTTTTATCAATTTTAGGTGTTCCTTTTTTTTGAGTTCGTTTTTTCTCAAAATTTCAACTGTTTGAAATTGAACAAAACTGTAAATTGTAAAAATTCAAGAAAGTATTTTCCAAAGTTGATTTTTCAAAATCTTGAAACTTCGATTTCCATCAATTTATACCAATTGAAAATTCAATTCTCTCAAAAATTTTCTTTTTCCTATCACTTTTCAACTGTTGAAAATCCAAGAAAATTCTAAGAATTGGAATTTACAACAATAGGATTATTAACAGTAAGAGTTTGAAGCATTGGAAATTCAATGGGATCAAGAATTCAACAAATTATAAGCTGTTGCAAGTTGAACAAAATTCAGAACAGCTAATTTTTCAACAATTGCAAATGAATTTGCATTCTCAACAATAGAATTTCCGCATTCTACTTGAATTTTCAATTTTAGATTATTCGAGAAAGTATAACATTGTGGGGAATTTTAATCTTGCTAGCTAAGTGTTTAATTGTCGAAAATAAAAGAAAACCAGAGATTCAATTTCTTCCAAAATTCGCTTTTTTCCACACATATAAACTGCGCCAAATCGAAGAAAACTAACAATTATATTTTTCATATTATTATTATATCATTAGGCCAAATCTCTTTTTGGGTCAATATATATTTGTATTCTGAACCGTTCAAAATCCCATTTCCTTGGAAGCTTAGGTTTTTTCTTGAGGTTTTCAATGTTGTTAACTTAGGAAATGAAAAATTTAATACCACAGCCTTAAAAGTTCATGTTTATCTCAGAATTTATTTTTTTGTATTAAATTCTCAATTTTTGAAAATGGTATAGTATACGAAAAAAATTTCAGACCGTTGAATTTTTGAAAGTTGAGACTGGTAAAAAAATTGAAAAATAAATGTTCAACTATTTGGAGTTCAATTCTCAGTTTCCTTCACAAGGGTTTGGAAAAGTCGATTTTTTCGAAAACGAAGATTCTCTCAGAAGGGAATTTGAGAGATTTAAATGAAATATCAACTCTGATCATCTCCTTGTGGAACGATTAAATTTCATATTCATGAATAAGGCAGTACCTGGTGAAGGGTTACACTCAACGAAAGCATTCCCTTGAAACCCTGATGGACAGCTGCACATTGGAATATGATTAATAACATTGCATATAGCATTAAAAGCACAAGTTCCTGGACAGGGATCTTTACACTTGTTACGAATACACGCTTTGTCTCGAGAACAATCTGAATTAAGAACACATTCTGGTCTGCATCCTGTGATGGGGTTTCCAAAATATTCTGGCAAACATGAACAAACACCATTGTCACAATTTGCATTAGCCCCACAAGGGAATGGAACACACGGGTTTTGTTGAGTCGATGGTTCCTCTGTAAGCAAAATTATATTTCAAGTAGTAGAAAAATTCCTTTCCTGAAATATAATAATCAGAGAGCAGACTAGCACAACTGTGAAATAAGCTGGTGAACACAGATCACATGCGGAGAACTTCACTCAATTATACTAGTCCGTTCTCTGATTCTGATAGAAGTTACGCCCGAGAAACTCACTCTGTACTGGTAATGGAAGACACTGGCTAAAAGGATCACCGGTAAAGCCTTCACGACATTCACAATTCGGTACATGGTTTAGAACTGAACATTCGGTGTCAAACCCACAAGACCCTGGACAAGGATCTTTGCACCTTTCATGTATGCAAGCTTTGTTGCTTGGACAGTCTGAATTTATTGTGCATTCTGGTCTACAGTTTGGTGGACTACCAGAATAATTTGGTAAACATGAACATGCAGGTGTTTCTCCAAGACGTTGGCATAAAGCGTTGGCACCACATGGCGATGGAATACATGGATCTCTATTCAGTACTAGTGGTTGTACAGGTTCTAAAATATAATCCAGGTTTCAGAAAAATGGTAAAAAATACAGGAACGTGGAAATATAGGATGACAGGACATACCATCCATAAAGAAACATCTTGTAAACGGATCTCCTATGAAGCCCTTTCTACAGAAACAAATGGGGCTATGGTTGATCACTTTACAGAGAGCGTTTGCTCCACATGGATCTGGACATGGGTCCACACATTTTTGATTGAGACAGGCACGTGTCGTAGGGCAGTCTGCACTTACAACACATTCTGGGCGACAGAGAGGTGGACTGCCAATATATGTTGGAAGACATGAACATACTGATTGGCCGTTATTTATTCGACATTCGCTGTATGGTCCGCAAGGGGACGGATTACAGGCGCTGCTTGGTTTTATTGTTTCTGCAGAAAAGTTTAGAATGTTTGAAATAAAATTATCAGTTCATTTGTAAAAAAACGGAGTAGAAGACAATATCTTACGAGAATCAAGCATTGGCGTGCAGAATCGGAACGGATCACCCACAAATCCTTGTAAACAGGTACAAACTGGTGAATGATTCACAACTTGGCAAAGTGCGTTTCGTCCACATGCTCCTGGACAGGGATCTTGACATTTAGATCTTGTACATGCAAGATTTGCTGAACAATCAGAGTCTATATTACATTCTGGTCTGCATCCTTCGTAGGGATTCCCAATATAATCTAGTAAACAAGAACAAGATCCTGCCCCCCCTGATTGTCTGCATATAGCATTTGCACCACAAGGAGTGGGTGAACATGGTTTACTTTCTTCATCTGTTAAAAAAAAAAAGAAAATGTAGAAAACTCGAAAGAGCGTTCTGAAAAAGTGGTATGATCTTTCATGAAAGTTTAGATGCAAATAAAAAAATCAAACTTACAAAGAATGGGTGTGCAGCGTATAAATGGATCTCCTGTATATTCTGAACCACACAAACACATTGGTGTATGACTAAAAACCCAACATTCACTATTTGAACCACATGATCCTATACAAGGATCTGTACATCTTCGATTAATACAAGCTTGGTTAGAGCTGCATTCGCTATTGCTAACACATCCAGGTGATCCGATTGATTGCGGTATATTAGCACAAGAGGGCAATCCATTCCTAACTTGGCACCTTGATTGTGGACCACAAGGTGATGGTATACATGGGTCAGTTGTTCTGATTGGAGTATCAGCTATGGCTAACATTATACACGCGTGGAATGGGTTACCAGTAAAGCCTTGAAGACAACTACAAATTGGATTGTGACTTATGACTGTACACTCAGCATTCAAGCCACAAGAGCCTAAGCAAGGATTTACGCATCTCTGATTGACACATGCAGTTGCTGGTGAACAGTCAGAAGACACAACACATTCTGGACGACATGAAGGTGGGCTTCCGCTATAACCTTCTATGCATTTGCACACTGAAATCCCATTTACAGCTTGACAGTGACTGTTTGGTCCACAAGGTGAAGGAGAGCATGGTCTTGTTTCGGGATCATCTAATAGAATTGGATGGTTATATCATTCTCTTTTCCAGAAATAATACAAAAACAAGAAATTAAATACCTCGACGTGGCGAGCAAGCAATAAAGGCATTTCCTTCAGTTCCGGGAGGACAAGTGCAGGATGGTAAGTGATTAAGAGTTATACATTGCGCATTCTGTCCACAGGTTCCTACGCAAGGATCAGCGCATTTCATTTGGATACAAGCTTTATCTCGTGGACAGTCATCGTTAGCGACACATTCAGGTCGACAACCGCTATATGCATCCCCTCTATACTCAAATAAGCAAGAACAAACTCCCTCTCGGCAAATGGCATTTGGACCACAGGGTGAAGGATTGCAAGGATCATTGATGGGGCGTTCTTCCACTAAAAGTATTAAAATTAAAATAAAACTGGTCCTAAATTTGAGAATCATTATATCAATGACTAAAATTCTGTTCTAATCAATGAGTCCTACTTATTGCTGGTCTGGATAGACAAATTGTGAACGCATCACCAGTAGACCCGTTCGGACAAACACATGTGGCAGCGTGGTTAACCACACTGCATCTTGCTCCTACTCCACATGATCCAGGACATGGGTCTGTACATTTTTGTCGGATGCAGGAAAGATTTGATGGACATTCTGCGTTAATAGAACATTCAGGTCTGCAATATGGTGGAACTCCAATATAGTTTAATGCACATGAGCATGAAGGATTGCCTCCGCTCTCACGACAAAGAGAGTTTGGTCCACAAGGCGACGGAAGGCAAGGGTTTGTGGGCATTGGTAATATTGTGTCCATTGGACCTAAAGTAAAACAAAAGGAAGTGAAAAAAATTTTATCCAATTGGCGAATGATGTATTTATTATTATCGAATAAAATTGGAATCTACTAACGCTGAATCGGTGAGCAAGATGTGAAAGGATCACCAGTAAAACCCGATTTACATCTGCATATTGGGCTGTGATTTATGACTCTACAATCCGTATTTATACCACATGGATCAGGGCACGGGTTGATACATTTCTGATTGACACACGATTGTGTAAGAGCACATTCAGAATTTACTACACACTCTGGTCGACATGCAGGTGGAGATCCTACGAATTGAGGGAGACACGAGCAAACAGAATTTCCATTATTTTTTCGACACATACTATTTGGCCTACATGGAGATGGTTGACAAGGATTGACATCTACATCTATTAAAGGTATAAAAATGTTGTCAATGATGAAAAGAAAATCATTACTCATGTTTGCGATGTAATGATGTCTGATAATACCTGATTTTCGTTCTTCAATACAATAACGGAATGGATTTCCTGTATATTTAGGAAGACATGAGCATGTTGGAGAATGGTTAATAACTTGACAAACAGCATTTGGGCCACAAGTTCCAGGACAAGGATCTTCACACTTGGCTCTAATACATGCTCTACTTGGAACACAGTCACTACTAAGCACACATTCTGGACGACAACCTTCGTAAGGGTCTCCAAGATAGGCTGGTAAGCAAGAGCAAGAACCAGCACCATTTCTTTCTTCACACACAGCATTAGCACCACATGGGGATGGAACACATGGTTGAGGTGCATAGATGGGTATTGCTGAAGATAAAATTAAGTACAGAGGTACTTTTTATTTTTTATCAAGAATGCGATTTTTAGTTTTTCGAAATGAAGATTGCTTACGTTCTTGAGTGATACACTGAATGAACGGATCTCCCGTATAGCCACTAGCGCAAAGACACATAGGAGTATGAGTGATTACATTGCACACAGCATTAGCTCCACAAGAACCTACGCATGGGTCTTTGCATTTCTGATTGATGCAAGCAAGATGATTCGAACACTCGTCATTATTGATACATTCTGGTTTACAATTAGGTGGTACACCAATGAATTCTGGGAGACATGAACACGAAGGTGAGTCATTGACAACTCTGCACTGAGAATTGAAACCACAGGGTGATGGCTGACAAGGATTTTGAATTCGTGGTGGATCTTTCACTGAAAAATCATATTCATTTATAGAGAAAGTCAAAGAAAAATATATAAGTACCCAGTGGACACACATAATCTGCAAATGTCCCACATACGTATTTTGGTGGACGTCTTAAAAACGCCCTGAAGACCTTTTCGAGACATAAAAGAATTCAAAGGGAGTCTTGTAGATAAATCACTAGACATACAGGTAAATTCGAAAGAAGTCTCCAGAATGCCTTGGAGACCACTGGGTATTTGATTGAAAATTAAGTGAAAGAGCTTACTCGCAAGTGTACATCTGATGAATGGATTGCCAGTCATTCTCTCAGGGCAACTACAGATAGGATTATGATTCACTACTTGACAAATAGCTGAGATACCGCAAGAGCCAACACATGGATTACTGCATTTTTGATTTATGCAAGATTCCATGGGGGAACAATCTGTGCTAACAATGCATTCAGCTCTGCAGGTTGGCGGACTTCCAATAAAACCGGTGATACACGAACAAACTCCTTGCCCGTTTATTTCACGACATTGACTATTCGGGCCACATGGTGAAGGATTACATGGTTGAGTAAATGGTGGTGGATCTATTGAAAGGAAAATTGATTTATAATCACTGTACTCCAGAAGAATTAGTATCATTATCATCAATTTTAATAATACCTCTCACTGGCGAGCACGATACAAAGGCATTGCCTGTCATGCCGATTGGACAAGTGCACATGGGTATGTGATTGTAGACGTTACATAACGCATTTCGACCGCACGCACCAGAACAAGGATCAAAACATTTATTTTGCAGACAAGCTCTGTCAGAAGGACAATCGCTATTTAAAACACACTCTGGTCGACAGCTCGAATATGGATCTCCGAAATAGTTTGTCGGGCAAATACAGGAACCGTTATCGCAGACTGCGTTTGGTCCACAAGGTGATTGACTACATGGGTCTACAGGTGTTTCTTCTATAGCTATAATAATAACAGAGAGTAAAGACATGAAAAAAGGCATATGAAACCTCATATGCCGTATCAATACATAAGATTGATGAAGCTGAGTTAAAAAATCTTACGCGTCATTAGTTGCAAGATGCAGTTAGTGAAGGGATCTCCGGTATAGCCTTGCAGGCAGGTACAAATTGGTACATGATTATTAACTGAGCATTGAGCAAATAGCCCACAGGATCCGGGACAAGGATCTCTGCATTTTTCTCGGATGCAAGCACTGTTACTTGGACAATCCGAGCTTATTGTGCACTCAGGTCGACAGTTTGGAGGACTACCAATGTATGATTGTAAACAAGAGCAAGATGGTGTATCTCCCATCGCTCTACATTCCGAAAATGGACCACATGGAGATGGTATACATGGGTTTTGTTCCTGTGGTGGTGTTACTGGTTCTGTAAATAATTACATGTAACGCGTACTTAAAACCACTTGATTGAACATTCAATTATTCTAGGTACAAAACTTACTTTGAATCTGGAAGCATCTAACAAATGGATCGCCAGTAAAATCGTTCTGACATGTACAAATGGGACTATGATTTATAACCCTACAAGTAGTGCTTCTTCCACATGGTTTGGGACATGGGTTTTCACATTTTTTGTTTATACATGCCTTATTCATGGGGCATTCTGCATTCACTGTGCATTCTGGACGACAGGAAGGTGGACTTCCAGAATATTCTGATTGACACGTACACACAGCTTGTTCGTTAACATTTCGACAGAGACTGTTTGGGCCACATGGCGAGGGAAGGCACGGGTCTATAGGATCTTCCGGTATTACTAAAAAGCAAAAAATATTGAGTTTGGATTAGCACTCTTTTCTGTTGCTCAAAAACTTTTCATATCATATTCTTACCAGTTTGAGGTGCAAAAGAACAAAAACGGAATGGATCTCCCGAGTACCCAGTGCGGCAGACACATTGAGGCAGATGATTTGTGACATAGCAATCCGAATTCTGCCCACAAGTTCCAGGACATGGATTCTGACATTTTGATCGAATACAAGCGAAATTTGAAGGGCAATCGGAACTGATGGTACATTCTGGACGACATCCTTCATAAGGATTGCCCAAATAATCCGACAAACATGAGCATGATCCGACATTGGCTTGCTCTCTACAAACGGCATTTGTACCGCAAGGTGATGGCGTGCAAGGATTAACGATTTCGATAGCAGTTTCTAAGGAGAAATTGAATTGATAATCCTGGATAATACAAGGACTTCATAAAACACAGGAGCCTAACTTACGTTGCTGAAGTATGCATTGCGTGAATGGATCACCAACATAACCCATGGGGCACATGCACATAAGAGAGTGACTCACTACTCGACATTCAGCGTTTAGACCACATGATCCTGGACAAGGATCTTTACACTTTTGATTGATGCAGGCTTGCTGAACTGGACATTCGCTGTTACTAATACATTCGGGTCTACAGTTCGGTGGAGAACTTAAAAATCCTGGCATACAGGCACATGAAGGTGCCTCGTTAACGATATTACAGTGAGCATTGGGTCCACAAGGAGACGGTTGACATTTACTTATGACCGGCCTGACAGCTGAAAGAAAAAGGTTCATTTGTATTATTATACAATTCAGTAATTAGCCAGAACACCCAAAACTTGGAGCAGATGTCGCTACTCCTTTTGTCACCATGACAACATGGAATCATGGAAAACGTGCGCTCTACGTAACGAAGAAGAGTGGCGGCATCTGATCCTAGTTTCGGATATCCAGCCTAATTAATGAAATGAAAAGTAATGGTTCTGTTTCTTCTTACTTATTTCTTCGCATATCGTAAACGGAGAACCAGAAAGTCCTGAAGGGCAGCTGCAGAAAGGATTATGATTGACAACTCGACATTCTGCACGCAAGCCACAAGTTCCTTGACAAGGATCAATACATTTTTGATTACTGCATGCCTTATCTCTGCGACAATCTGAACTAACGATACATTCCGGTCTGCATGAAGGCGGACTGCCCATATAACCCGATACACATGTACATACTGCTTGACCATTGACAGGTCTGCATCTACTATTTGGTCCACAAGGTGACGGATTACATGCGTCAACGGGTCTTGGATCTATTTTTGAAATACATCAAGGGAACAGAGGATAGAAATGAATAAAGTTATTCATCGTTCGGAGTGAACTATAAATTCGCCGACTGATTAATCAAACATACCTTTCTGAGGAGAGCACAACAGAAAAGCACTGCCTGTCATGCCTGGTGGACAACTGCACATTGGAACATGATCGTACACGTTGCACTGTGCATTAGACCCACAAGTTCCGGAACATGGATCTACACACTTGCTTCTCACACAAGCTCTGTTTTGGGGGCAATCTGAATTAAGTACACATTCTGGTCGGCAACCACTATAGGGGTCTCCGGTATATCCAGCCTGACAGCTACATATACCATTATTACATAGGGTGTTTGCTCCACAAGGATATGGATTACAAGGATCTGTCTCAGTGGGTTTATTTGCTAAAAAAAATTATAGTGGAGTCAGTATGCTGCTCTGTGATAAAGAATTCGTCGTAATGTGAAAAGTAATGCTCACGTGGTGGTAGTTTTGGATAACAGTTTACAAAAGGATCCCCAATAAAACCTTCAACACACACGCAGGATGGAACATGATCAAGAACCGAACATTGAGCTGAAAGTCCACATAAACCTGGGCATGGGTCTCGACATCTTTCATTTGAACAAGCTTGATTACTTGGGCAGTCTGAGTTTATCATACATTCAGGCCTACAATAAGGCGGAGACCCAATCATTGATGGCAAACACGAGCAAACTGGCAAATTATTCACGTCACGACATTCTGAATATGATCCACAGGGTGAAGGTACACAAGGGTTTTCAAGCAAAATTCGATCTGGTGTTGGTTCTGTAAGAAAGTGAGAGAGAAAATTTAGTCGTGGGAAAATAACAACTATTTGGAACGGTAGAGTGTTCTAAATGTAAAAATGTCTTACTTGGTAGCAAGAAACATCTCGTGAGAGGATCTCCTGTGTATCCATTCTTACACGTACAAATGGGACTATGATTTATAACTCTACAGTTTGTATTCAGATCACAAGAAGCTGGACATGGATTTGTGCACTGCTTATTAATGCAGGCTTTATCCAAAGCGCATTCTGTGCTCATAACACATTCAGGTCTACATGCAGGTGGGCTCCCTATGAAGCTGGGTAAACATGAACACACAGCATGCTCATTTACATTTCTACATTGACTGTAGGGGCCGCAAGGGGACTTAGTACAAGGATCTATTTGATCACCCAGATCTAAAAAAGAATTGACTTGTATTTTCTATAAAAGATTGATTATTAATGTTGAAAAATATTGCTGTATTGAATTTACCAGTTTTTCTGGCTAGACTGCAGTAACGGAATGGATCTCCAGTGTATCCAGAAATACAGTTGCACGATGGGAAATGGTTTATAACTTGACACTCAGCATTTAGTGCGCAAGTGCCGAGGCACGGATTTTGGCATTTAGATTGTATGCAAGCTAAATTTGATGGACAATCTGAATTGAGAGTACACTCAGGTCGACATCCTTCATAGGGATTTCCTATATATCCTGGTAAACAAGTACATGATCCAGCTCCATTTAATTCTCTACATAGAGCATTAAAGCCACAAGGTGATGGTGTGCAAGGTGTTCGATTTTCAATTACGACAGCTGTTGGTATAGTGATCTTTAGGATTTGAATATTTATTATTATTGAGGGATGATATAAAATGTTTCTTACGTTCTTCAGCGGAGCAGTGTGTGAAGGGGTCTCCTTTAAAACCAGCTCTACAAACACAATTTGGCGTATGACTCACTACACGACACTCAGTATTTGATCCGCAAGAACCAATGCAAGGGTCTGTACATCTTCGATTTGTACAAGCTTGCTGGATCGGACATTCGCTATTGCTAATGCACTCGGGTCTACAATTTGGTGGCAACCCTAAGTACTCGGGTAGGCATGAACACGAGGATAAATTGTTTACTACTTGACATTGAGAGTTAGGACCACAAGGTGATGGTAAACAAGGTGATCCTCTATCCTCAGGTCGATCTTCTACTAAAATAGTAATAATTCAAATCTATGTAATCTTAAAACTGAAAATAAGAAGCAGGATGACATCATCTTGAAGCATACAGTCTGCGGTTGACAGAATAGTATAGAGATTGCAATTTTTCTAAAAAGCTAATCCATTAATTTGTTCAAAGGTATCAGATTATCCTTACTGATTGGATAACACTGGACAAATGGATCACCGGTGTTTCCTGGTAGACAACTACATATCGGATAGTGTTTAATAACTTGGCATTGTGTCCTTATACCGCAAGATCCGATACAAGGATTTATGCATTTTTGATTACTGCATGCAAGGTCACGGGAACAATCGGAACTTAGGGTACACTCTGGTCTACAAGTAGGTGGACTTCCTAAGAAACCTGGTACGCAAGAACAGATCGGTTGTTCATTCACGACTCTACATTGACTGTTGGGACCACATGGTGAAGGGCTGCAATGATTAGCCGGTATAGGTCCTATAAAAAAAGTGACATCCCAATAAGGTAATACAGAGATTAATAACCAGAAGATTCTCATGCTTCAAGCAAAAACGGAAGCATCAGCTGGAAGAACGTTATATGGAGAGAGATTTTGACTTATCGGGATCTTTAAACACAGATTTCAAGGCGGCAAAATCTCTCTTTATGTAACGTTCTCTGAGCCGATTGATTAGCTTATTTGGTAATGAAAACAGTTACACACCATTTGGTTTTGAACAGAGGACAAATGCATTTCCTGACATTCCTGGCGGACAAGAACACATTGTTATATGGTTGTAAACCATACACTGGGCGTTTTGACCACATGTTCCAGGACATGGATCGATGCATTTGCTACGAACACAAGCTTGATTTGAAGCACAGTCTGTATTGAGAATACATTCTGGGCGACACATCCTGTAAGGGTCTCCTTTGTATTCAGGTAAACATTCACAAACGCCATCAACACAATGTGAGTTTGGTCCACAAGGGGATGGATTGCAACGGTCTTTTGGGTTATCGATGATTGCTGGAAGTATTTTTTCATTATTGAAGTGATGCGATTTTCTAATATTCAGTCCATATGAGTGTATATCGAATGTTCTGCTTGAGAAGGTAGTAAGTCGTCGTGTCTGCCAATAAATACGTACAGGACCATGTGTGTCAATTAAAACCTAACTCACCTCTAGCCAGTGTCCCCAAAATAAGGTTCCTGCTAAACCGCGCATGCTAAGCGAAGTGCAAAAATATTGCTTTGGTCAATCGACTTTAGAGGAAACGAATAATTTCTCCTAAAGCCGACTTCCTATGTCAATATTGCGAACTATACCACGCTTGCGCAGTATCGTAGGGGCTATATTTTGGGTGAACTACAATCTTCGTCAATTATTGTATATCATTTATATAATCATATATAACGCTATCCGTTAATTTCCTCAATGAATATACTATAAATATAACCCATTACGTTACGTCCTTATTAGGAACAGTAACGAATAAGATGAATTTCGATATTCTTTGTGAGTTCCATTCTCATTCAAACAAATTGTAGTGTACGTTTTTTCAGCAGCCATGAGGAATAACTATTTTTTATCAAGAGCGGTTAATTCATAATAAATAAGGTAACCCTCATTTTCCCAAGTCAAGATTCTTTTGCTTCGCCTACGGATATCTCTCCTATAGCCAAATAAATGAAGCGTTTCGAAGTTTCCCATTGTATTTACAGAATAAAATATGTGGAATAATTTAAAAGAAGAACCACGAAATAGCATTAAAAAATACTCCGAAATTTTTAAAACTCCATGAGAGCAGCTAGTCATATTTGCTCAGATCAACACATTTTTCCATTGTTCAACACAAGACCTCCAACTCCCTAAGATGACAAGCAAGTTCATTTACATAAACTATGCAATAGTCTTAGACGCCAAAAAATTTCCAGACAAATCCAGGATAACACCCTTCAGGTGCGGGGAAAATAATATACTTTTTCACTGTTCAATAAAAGTCTCTCAAATTCAACAAGATTATCTATTTAATTTGAAAAACTACGCAGTAGTCGGTTACCCTCCTTGAAATAAAGTCATCAATCATCAGGAAAACTTCCAGGTTTCTGGTTACCTGGCGAAAATTGTCCCATTTCACGCCAAAGGAAGTTCAGAAGATTTAGAACTCTTAAGGCAAAGTTCAAAACTTCGGATCTGGGGGATAATCTTTTTATAGAGGTATATAAACCATTAATGTAGCCCACCGTGAAATTCCCTCAGCACTCCATTCTTCGTCATCCCTTATGTTTTGTGACAATTCCTTGACTATGCTTGACTATTTCTGAAGTTTTTGAACTATTCCGAAAAGATTTCTGAATTTTCACACCTTTTCAATGCTTTGGAAATCCTTATTGTGAGGATTTGAACACCACTAACTGACCTATCCAAGGCTCAAATTTTCGTATCAAAGCTTTGAGTGAAATAGCTAATTATATATTACCAAATGGCTACAATTTTCAGGGCTATGAAACTTTCGAATTATGACTCTCAAGATAAACTGTCCAGGTAAAAGAACCAGCTACCTATAAACAGACACTTAATCGGTGTATCGTCAGGAAGTCAGAATTTCCAGAAATCGGCAGAACCTCTGATGATTTGTAACAATTTCTGACTTTTTATAGGGTAAAGTCGAAATTTGAAGAAAAATACAAGATTGCGGCTAGTCAGTTTCAAAAATTCGAACTTGGTACATAAACTAGTTCATTTCCAGAAACGATGGTCTGGAGATTCAACATATATAAAAGAATCCGAAGTGATGGCTTATGAAATTCGAAACAATTTAATCATCTCACAATTCTTTGCTCTCAAACTTGGAAAGGTGAGCAAGCATATTTTACGACATATGCGATACTAAATGAAATCCAATATTTACAGGAAAGTCCAAGATGTTAGCTGATAAAGTTTGAACAAATTGAATTATTCCACCATTTTCAACGGCAGCCTCTTAAACTTCACAAGACAAGCTAGTGGAACGTTATTCGAAATATTAACTGATTCAGCTGCAATTTGGGACTTTATGTATGATGCTTCTTTTATTTGTCCGTTGGAATAGAATCCATAGTGGAAGTGAAATTGAGCATGTCAAGAAATATTTAACATGTCTCTAAGTGTAGCCCCAATGTCACAATTGCACAGGAAAAACAAGGTGTCGTTTGGAATGCAGGTATATTCTTAGTATTAACTGAGACTTAAGTAAACTGACCGTGAGAACACGGATACTCCTGCGAGAGACACCGCTAGAGGGAGGCACGTTGTAGCTGTAACGTGCTGATTTCTAGCGGACAGTGCCGGAGATGTTTACCCAAGTTACAGTTACTCGGCCGGACTGCAGCCTGTTTAACCAATTAGGCTGCACACCCAAAACTAAGAGCAGAAACAGCCACTCCTTTCAACGCTTCAAGACGCACGTTTTTTAGCCTTTCTTATGATTTCTAGCGATCAGCTATTCGCAGAGAATTCCAGACATGCGCAGTAAAGGCTTTTTTTCCAATGCATGCGTTAAGTTTAGGCAATAACTGATGGCCATGAACTCTGCAGACTTATGAAAACGTGCAGCCGAAAGGGCTGGAAGGGGTGGCGACATCTGGCCTGAGTTTTGGACGTCTAGCCTTATAACCTGCAGCGTTCCTAACACTTAGTTTTTTCAGGCAAATTCATAAGCAGATTTGTCATTTCAGATTGATTTTAGAACTAGGTTTCCTCAAGTTAAAGTACATATATAAAAGATATGTAACCAAGGGATACATTAAACTTGGAATCTAGTTCCACCACCAATAAGATACTCAATGTTTAACCGTTCATAAGGTCTCACAAAAGCTTCCGTGATGTTTTCAGTACGCTGAAGTGCGCTTCCTTTTCGAAGAAGAGTGCAGTGTATGTTCATAAAAACTTCTCATAAAAGTATCAAGTCTTACGTATTTTTGTTGGTTGACAACTATTGAATGGATCTCCAGTAAAACCAGGAGGACATGTACACGAAGGGGTATGATTATTAACACTGCAGGAGGCACCAAGCCCACAAGATCCCGCACATGGATCTCTGCATTTCTCTAGAATACAGGCTTTGTTGCTTGGGCAGTCAGGGTTTATGGTACATTCCGGTCTGCAGTTTGGTGGGCTTCCAAAGTAGTTTGGTAAACAAGAACATGAAGGAATCTCTCCATAAGCACGACATTCAGCATTTTGTCCACATGGAGAGGGTATACAAGGATTTTGTACTTGTGTTGGGGATTTCATAGGCTCTGGAAAATGTATGTAATTCATTAGGGAGCTGGAACATTTCGTCTCAAGCGCGGACCGTTTAACATAAGCGCAAATATTCCATCGCAAGCGCAAAATCTTCATGAAAAGCACAAACTCTCCATCATAAGCGCAACTTTGATATGGTTTCATTTTTAAAGCGTTATAGCAGTAAAAGCAATTAATCGCTTCACTTTGCTAATCTCAAATCTTAAATATAAAAAGTACTTTCTTCTCAAACATGACTGACAACACTTAAAGGTACATAATAGGCTGTTTTGTTAGATCCGCAATTTTCAATTTTCTTACTTGGTATGGGGAAACATCTGGTGAAGGGATCTCCTGTGCAACCTGGTTGACAGGCACAAATGGGACTGTGATTTACAACTCTGCAAATCGTGTTTATACCACAAAGACCAACACATGGGTCTACACATTTTAGATTAATGCATGCTCTGTTTGGAGAGCATTCAGAACTGATTGCACATTCGGGTCGACATCCAGGCGGACTTCCCAAATATGTGGGAAGACAGCTGCACACTGACTGATTATTCACAATTCGGCATTGACTATTTGACCCACATGGTGAAGGCACGCAGGGATCATTATTTTCAATAGCTGTAATCGACGATTTTAATTTCTAATTTGCTCTATGTAATCATTTTTGATCGGAAAGTTTGAGAACAAAAAGTGTCATCTAATATGGATGATTAAATGATAAATGTTCTAATGACTTTATTATTTGAATTTCAGTTATTACGTAACATTTAAAGCTGCAAACACAAAATGGTGAAAAAAACCTAATATGTTGTGCAATTATAAATTATCACATTTGGGGCGGACTGGTGCGTTAGTAGTGCTGAGTGCTTCAGCTAATTAATCGTTTAAATCTGCCGAACAAACAAGAATGGTCGAATCAGCGGTAATAAAGTGTCATTTTCTTTTCCTGAATCCCCCCCCCCCCTCCCAAAGAATCCATACAAGTAAGGGTTCGTGAGTTAAGAATGCTTTCAGCGGACAATTGTTTATGACTTTACATACAACTGATAACCGTTTTCATCTTTTTACACACCTATGTTTATGTATTTGTATTTATACAAAGTTTTGAAAAATTATTTTGTTACACATTAATGGATATGAATAACTGAATATAATTTGTATGGAGGATTGCAAAAATATTGAGTTTTATTTGACATGATGAATAGATGTGTAAAATAATGCAAATATACGGTAGCGGGCCCAGTGAACGAAGCAGTCACTTTACGGTCACGCAATAGCGTAACTATTCCGTTCATATGATATACTAGACACTACCCTGGAAAAAATTTCGGATAGGCATTCATTGTGTATCATTCCAAATTATTCCCAATTCCGTATCCGAAATAATCCGGAAAAAGTCTTTAATTTCCTTCGATCCAAAAAGTTTGGAAATTCATTTGGCTCAATCAGATTCAATTTGAATCAATCTGAACCAATTTAATTTTTAATTCAAATGAATCCAATCCAATACAAATCAATCCAAGTTTGAACTGATTCAGATTCATTTGAAACGGACTTTTTGTTCGGATTGATTCGGAATGAAATTGCGTAATAATTTTCAAACGATTCGGATCCAAGGAAATTGAGGATTTTCTTCGGATTGCTTCAGAAACAGATTTTGGAATGATTCAGGAAGAATTGCAATCCGGGACTTTCGCCAGGGTAGGGCATACACATCGTATGTCCCAAGTGTCGGTAATTAGTTGCGAGAAAAGCATTCAAGAATGTCCAGGTTCGTTTAGGAAGTTCTTGCCAAAATCGATTATTTTTCAAACGGAACAGTTAGGTCTGATGAAAAATGTTTAATTGAAACATTTGAGTCCTTCAGAAGAACTGATTAAGGTTTTACTGGAGCGAGAGCCAAGTGATCAGAATTTGATAAAAGTTTATGCACATATAGTTTATAATGCCTTACGCCAACATATCAAATTTAAAGAAAATCTGGTTGCTGGATGTGGAGTTATAAGCTGTCAAAGTTGAGTAGAAATACATGGGCTCTTATGGCAGCGCGTGGATTTTTACTTCTTTTCCCTCCGAAAAAATATTCGTAGTGATAGGATTGACGTGAAAATCAGTTTTATTGCGAAGTATGACTACAAAATTTAGTACGCTAAGTTTTAGAATGATTTTGTCGGCAGGAGAAAAGTTACACGGGATCTGATCGGCAACTTTACGAAATTCGAACTTGTCCTTGAGAATCATGGCAAAGTCTTTCACGTCCCTTGCTCGTTATTGTTTCGAAACAAGCATCGATTCTTAAGTGAGAAGGACACAGTAACCATAAGAGCGAAAAAGACAAATGAAGCGACGTTGCCAAAATTTATGCTGGTTATTGTCGATATTTCTAAGAACGATATTAAAGATTCGTTTCCATTTATATGGTTCACAAATAAGCTTCATGAGTTTAGAACGCAATATCTTAATAAAATAATTGAAAACTCGCTTTAAATAAGAATTTAAATCCATTTAATTTTGATCGCATGCAGTTGGCTGCAAATTTGAAATGCAATGCTAAAGGATAGGGCACAGTAATACCACAATGAAAAAACTAAATCTCGCTCGAATGCAACCTTAACTCGTACTCTGAAATGGAAGTGTACCATGTATTAACCGTGACCGAGTGGCGGCGCCACTAATGTACAAATTTCCATTTCCGATAAATATTCCCTAACATAAACTTAAATTGTTCGAACTTTCAAGCTTTCTCCAAGACATAATTGCTTCTGTTGAAACACCGGTTCCGACGAGAAATTCCTTAAATAGCCTGAGATTGTGAGAATCGGTGATGTCTCTAAAGACATCTGTTTTTGTTCGAAAATATCAAATTGCAGTAAAAATTTTCTTAAATGACCTGGAAATTCTTTTTTTGGCAACTTCTCCTCTTTCTTTATTCATTTAATAGGTTTCATTATTCCTGACTGTGACTCTGTTCTTAGCGGAATTTTACTTTACGAACTCTTACTCCTACTTTTGAATATTTGGGGAAATAAAGTTTTAAGAGAAAGAAAGTGTAAGTTAATTAAAACCTTATGAAAATCAGTCAATAATTATTCGTTCATTAGCATTTTCTACTGGTGGCACTATTCTTACACTTAGTACAGATTTGACACCAAGCCTGAGTCTTCATTTTCGCAAACTAACTCCAAAAAAATATAATTTCCATCATAACTCAATCGGAAATTCGACTTTCGATGCCTGTAGAGCGGATCGAAAATCGAGTTTTCTACCCTAGAGAACAAAGTGGCAGATCAATGCAAATGGCGGTGTTCTGTGTACACTGATCTGTCACTTTCTCCCCTCTGGTAGAAAACTTGATTCTCGACTCGCTTCACAGGCATCTCCAATGAAATTATCGGTATTATGAGAAATCGTATGCATGACGCGGGTCGAGGCAACGATTTCACTCGTCTGATATCAGTGCTCGCTTGGCTCAGGCAGCTAAATTCACACTCGTGAAATCTTTGCCTTTCGACCCTCGTTACGCAATATAATATTCTGCACCGGATCTGAGATGGACCATTGATTTGGTTAAACGAGCTTATGGAGGTCGTGTAGCGAAAGTCAGCAAAAAAGGACATCTTCCGCGAATCTGGTGTCGAAATGTGCTCTTTTAAGGTTATATTTCTGAAAAGGCAATACGGCTTCGGTGCAGGAGCTACACTAAGTTTGACCAGTGGAAAGTGCTATAAGTATTGGACTAGACGCCCAAAACTCAAAACAGACATCGCCACTTTTTTTGCGCTATAAGACGATATTTTCTAGCATTTCCTTTGTGCATGGCGACCACGAAGTAGTAAATGGAGCTTCACTTCCATGCGGCCTCTGTAAAATTTTGACACACCACAAAATCGGAATTAGTTAGTTTGCACCGTTCGTAGCGCCGCCTTTTACGGTTACACGTTAAATAACATGTTTCACAAATGAAAAATAGCCTAATATCTTTGCCTATAGTGTAAGGCGGTTGCCATGGATGCATGATGCCACTGTTTTCATCAGTTGTTATAGAGCCAATTCTAAACGACAGGCTGCGGTATTTCCGCAAGAGGCGCTACGAGCGATGCAAACTAACAAAATCCAAATTCACTCGCCCAAATTTTCGAGACGTGGAGTCTCCTTAAACTACTTCGTGACGGCGACCAATCATCAGGCATTCCAGTACAACGTCATGCCCTGTCTGTATAATCAGTTCCCAGCAGAAAAGCATAAAAATTATTGATTTGTTTAATAGCTGCCAGAATATTTCCTGCAAATATTCAATCATGTTTCTGCTTCCTTGCTTGGATTGATTATATCAACAAGAGATGACATGTCCCGCCGAATCGGCTATACGCTGAAATGTCGGGCATGTGCAGCGGGAACCATTTTTCAACGCATGCGTTTGGTTTCCGTTATAGCTAGTCGCCATAAATATCACAGAGTTATGGAAAACGTGCGCCTTGGCAGCTCAAAAGAGTCACGACATCTGCTCTAAGTTTTGGGTGTCGAGCCTAATTAATTAACCGATTATTTGTCGTGATCGTTTATTTGTTCAAGCCACAAAGGGATTCGGTGGTTGACTGTTCTATCGTAATTTATTCGAACAAACGTTGGCTGATTCACCCGTTGTAATTCGTTTAGCACTTGTGAACGAATAATTGGTTAAGGCCCACAGCGTTTACAACAAGAGGTCGCAAGATGCGTGAAGCCGATCAGACTAGGGCTTTACATCAAAACCTACTAGAAATGTATTAATTCTTCCAATACAATTGACCTTCGTTACCCGAATATCAAACTTTTGATATTTGCCCTCAGGTTTGAACAAATTACCTAGTGGATTTTTATGTGCTCCCACCCTGTGTAGCACCAGTCCAATTGACGTCCCGCATGTTGCTACCTTTCTTTGTTAGTATCTTTGAAATTTCATGATCAACTATGAACTTTATGATACCAGTCCAGCCCTAGTTATATAATGGTGGTTTTGACACATCAAACAATAACACATATAATATTAGGATCATATTAACACATATTTTAATCAATATTTAATATATGTAATATACTTATATCACACCAAAATAGTTTTAATATTGGTTAAACTTTCATTCCACGCATCTTACTTGCAAAATTAGAAAAAAAGCAATAATATTGAATTAGGTTTTCCAAAACTTCCAACTGTAAATTATGCAACCGAAAACCATAACAAAAAATTTTAAGCAATCTCAACATTATTAGAATATTAATAACTATTCCAAATTATTGTATTACAGTAGCTCTTTTAACCGTCTTATTAATGTTTCCATTCTAATTGTTTAACTCAATTTGACATGAATATTATTCGTCATTTTTTCTACAGACTGTAGAATAATAAAAAAATCTCATTCTTCCAAGTCAAAAAAGGTCGTTGAAAGTTTCTATTCATTATAAAATTACCTATTTTGTCAAATTAAGTTATTTTCGATCATGTCTTGAAGCCGACATATAATCGTTGAGTGTTTTTAATATTCGTTAATATTGAATCTACACTTCATTTGGCATATATTATAAATTTCGTTAAATTCTGAAATGGGTATAGTAGAGGTTTTCGATTTTGTTTTCCTATCACAGATTCGAACCTCGGAAATTTGGTATCCGAATACATGATTGGGGTTGGTCAGGAAATAGTGGACTACCTTTTGAACAATCTCTATCCCCCCCCCCCCATGACTCAGAGCTATCTACGCTACTGGTTCAAATGGTGCGACTAAGAGGTCAAATTTGAAAATCACTCTAAAAATAAAAAATCCAGAAATACAAAAAAGCCCGCAATAAAAAAGTTGATTGTGGAGTCGAAAGAACATATCAAAATATGATTAGGGTCGAGAAAATAAGAAATAGGCACTTAGAGGGGAGATGATTTGAGAAAGTTTGAATAAGAATGAATACAAAAGGTGGCAGGTAGGAAAGAAGAAGAGGTAACAGGATAGATTGTTGAGACGATGGATGCAGGAAAAGTTAAGAGAGGTTGTTTGAGTGTTAGAAAATGGAGGAAGAGGGAAATAGAACAACGGAGCAATAGGAACTCAACAGGAGAAAAATGATAGAGAGAGAATGTTGTGTGTATCGCTCGAGCGTGTGCCCAGGTGATTATGAACAGAAGATGGGGGGGGGTAACTTGAGATATTGCAAACGGAAGGGAGAGAGATACAAAATAAGGCTGTAAAGTCGGAGGTAGAGGAAGGAAATGGATAGAGAAAGAAATGACGACGAAAAAAAGAGATAAAAGATGGGGTAAAGATTCAGAATCGGAGATGGGGTAAGATTATGTAAGTATCGGATTATTGAATAGGAGAATCTGTGTGGAGTATAGGGAAGGGGCAGGAATCATATTTGCATTCGCTATAGATGGGTAGAGATGAGAGAAGGAAAGGGGAGAGTTTGAAAGAGGGAATAAAGTTTATTTCAAATAAGAATGGTCAGGGTAAGGAACAGATATAGAACCTGAAACAAAGAAAGTGGAAAAGGGTTGGAGGCGGAGCGAGGGGGGGGGGGGGGAGCTTCGTACACGGGAATCCAGAATAAAACTTTAGTGTTACCTAATTTTTATTTCTGAAATTGTATTTTTTTGAGCCACTAGTAGAATTTTATTTTTTTCTTCCAAAGAAGACTGTAATAATGCAATAACGGACTACATTTACATGGCCAAATGAAGGGTTGATCATCGAGTTAAGTAAATTAATTATATGATACTACTAAATTGGATTAATTCAATCTCATGTGCACACATTTTATGATTTATGCGTGTGCGAAATATCAAAATGTTAATTTATTAATACTGATTCATCGTGAGTATTTGAGGCTGTATGAAAATGTGGTAAACTTGGCGATTATTGCTGCACATTACTTGGCCCCTGTGCGTAACCGGTAACAGAAGCAGAGGGTAGTATATAAGTGAGGCTTTTTTCTAGATCCCTAACTTACAGACATCAAGACTGATAGCGTAAGTGGTTATGCACGGCGAAACGCAAACACCAATGATTGATGTTTGCTGGAAGAAAAATCGCGAAACACCACTGAACGCTGCGTAAGCACGGTTCATTAATGTTCACGCAGTGGCCAGTGATGCCTTACGCAGCAATAATAAAAACATGACTGAATTGTTCGTGCGCGGCACTGGTCATAGTCTACGCATTAATAGTTCGTGCGTGTGCGGCACTTACCGGTGTGCGGAACAATAAAGGATCGCGCCGACCCGCGTGAAGTTTTTCGGCCCTGAAGTCTCATGCGCATCGGAGTGATTCTTCATTGTTTTGCGAATTGCCAATGTGACATTGGTGAGTGCCGCGAACGCACTAACTATTCGTGCGTAAACTATGGCCAGTGACGCGCACGGAAGACTCATTCGTGTTTTTATCCTTATTGCGTAAGACATCACTGGCCACTGCGTGAACAATAATGAATCGTGCGTGGACACTAATAAATGGTGCGTACGCAGCGTGCAGTGACACGACTGAGTCATGTCAAACGCAAGAATCAATGGTATTTCGGTTTCTCCGTGTGGTATATACTGAATTTCTAAAATGTTCTCGGTGATGTCGTGACATCATATTTCGCAATTGAGCTGCCGAATCGAAGAAGGGCGTGGTAGCTCATTTCGATGGGAGTAGAGAGGCCCGCGGAAGTGGCTGAAACCCATTATGCGGCTACAGGCTTCCCTACCTACTGCAAGCGAAATAAGTTAACGCGCCCTTCCCTGATCCTGCAGCTCAACTGTTGAAGAGAATTCCGCATGAATAAGTTGAAGGTTATCTATCATTTTATTGCAACCTCGAACTTATTTAGCCAAATTCAACCCCCACGATTGCGCTGTATAATTTTGGAACCACATCAAGAGCATTTTCTTCACTCAGCTCGTACACGAACCGCTTCAGCTGTCAAACGGCCTCGATATGTCAGTACGACAGGACCCTTGGATAAAAAACTACCTTATTCATATACTGATTTTTCGTAAATCGTTAAAATGCGCAAATTCTACGTAAGCCCGTGGCATCTGGTTATACGTGATCTGCGATCGTGATTAATTTTGTGCGAACTCCAATAATTGATGAATGACTTACGAGTTCGTGACGGGGGGGTGCATGAACTGTATGGGTCCCCTGTAAATCCAGGAACGCAAGAGCAACTAGGCAAGTGATTCACAACTTGACATTGCGCATCCTGACCACATATTCCGGGACAGGGATTTTGGCATTTCAATCGTATACAGGCCAGGTTGGACATGCAGTCAGAATTGGCTGTGCATTCGGGACGACATCCTTCGTATGGATCTCCAATATATTCAGGTACACATGAACAGGAGCCTACGCCATTTTGCTCTTTGCAAATGGCGTTAGGACCGCAAGGGGACGGCGTACAAGGGGTCAACATCTCGACGGGGTAGATTTCTGCTAGAAAGGGTACAGTAGTTCAATAAGTGTTATTTACCCTTTTCAAGCAGACCTTAATTTCCTCATAAGGTCAAGGCGAAGCGTAAATAATAAATCGCAGAAGCGCAGGGTTGATCGCATGGTTCTAAATTCTATTGAATCCTTAAGTTTCAAAGGCGACTGGTGTTTTCTTTTACTGACACTGGATGTCAGTGTTATTTATCAGTTTACACTGACAATGTCATGTACTTCTTCTTCCAAATTGAATCAACAAGACTATTGGATCTCCATAATATTCTAAATTATATCATGTGATCGAAAAACGGTCTACCAGTTTTCATGTCATAGTTCGGTTATCAGTGCCAAATATTTGGAACTGATGACTGAACTATGACATTTGAAAGCCAAACAAAGTCCAACAAGTGTGAAATTCTACTTGAATCTTGCAAGTTTTCATACGTATTTGGATTCATTAACAGGCTCCACTGCCCTTATGGGTTTTACTCAAAATTTCATGAAGTTTGGTTTTTAGATGCTTTAGGTGATACTTAACGAAAGCTGTTCTACGAACGATGGCTAAGAGCTCTACTTCGTATGTGCCAAACAATGCTCGTCATTGGTGAAGAAGAGAAGATGAATTGCTGGTCTCTCAATTTTCTATTCTTCACCGACGGCACGTAATCTATTAACGCTAACGTTGGGAGCGCTAAGCAAAAGTCGTAATGGGACGATTTGAGAGGCCATTCGTCCAGAAATTTGTTGTTTAAGTTGTGAAGAAATTGTATTTTATGCTCATGGTGTAGAGTCTTTTTTCTTCTTGTTAAAAGTTCTGGATTGGTGTTGGAAATATTTTTTTACTTTCTGATCGTGCTGATGTTTTGACACAGTAAAATGTTCTGTTGTTAAACTTATAAAGACCCCTCTGTCGTTTTATATATTGTTATAATCCAATCTTTTCTCTACTGTACATCTTGAAGACTATTTTGTTATTTCATGAAACAGTTAAAGATCAATGCGCTGTTTTGTAACAAATTCAAAAGTCAATCCATCGTTCCGTAGGAAAATTAAAATCCAATCCGTCGTTGTGTGAATCGGATTCAATTACCAGTTTGAATTCCAATTTGCTTACGTAACGACGGATTTACTTTTGGATTATAACAAAACAACGCATCGCTCTTCAACTGTTTCATAAAACAATGAAAGAAAAGATTGTTTTATGATAATATATAAAACGAAAGAGTGATCTTCATGAGTTCAACTACAGAACAATTTACTGCGGCAAAACACCAGCGATCAGGAAGTGGGAACTATTTCCAAGTTGCAACTACCAAAATTATCCTAGTCATATGCTATTTACAAAACATTCAACTTTATCCTTCACTCAGAGCGAGAATAACGCTTTGATACTATAAGTGTAAAATTCAATTCTTTTACAACTTCGACAAAAAGTTCTGGACGAATGTCCTACCCTGAACGATTTTACCCAAAGGGTTGTTTCATACATTTTGCGCAGCGTCATTTTTTATATCCCTGGATGGAAAACACTTTCATGGTTATATTTCTTAATCCAATTATCGATTCTTATGCATCTCAGAAAAAACTTCTAGGTTCTACTATAAGTCGAACTGTTGTAGAGATACAAACTTCTTGGAACGTCCATTTACAACGACTTTTCATATTTTTGATCAAATTTTCTAAACTCGTGGCTGACGTCAGTCAAATAGTGATGTTCCTGTTACCAGCCACTAATACGGATAAATATCGGCGTAGAAATCTGAGGTTTCAATGGAACCGAAACTGTTCCAGAGGAGCGAACTTTTTTCAAAACGTCTGAAATTAACGATTCTTGGCCTCTGTAAAAATTGGTGTTTCAGAAAAATTTTCGGCGAAAATTTTTAAAACCATTGACTTCGGACAGGTTGGAAAAAGTTTACACATACATGACAGTTGAAGTTTTAGTAAAACTTGAAAGTTTTTTACTAAGATTTATTCAAATCCATAGGCGAATTTAGAAAAATGACTACTAAACTGAGTTTTGACAAGAAAATGAGACATTCGAGAGAGAAACGCCTGAATCAGAATCAATTGATTTCAAACGCTCATTTTTTAAGTGAGCAATACTTTTTTCAGCAGTGAATTTGATAATGCTTTTTTGTAGCCCTAATAGTCTTCGTTATTTCAATCGGGAAAAAGAAGCCATTATCATACTTAAAGTAGCAGCAACCGAACGGAGACTGAAAGATATTCTACTCTTTCATTGTATCTATTTTTCCTAAGTTCTTACGACAAGACAGAACTTACCTGCTGTGCATGCAAGGAAGCTTAAAACTCATGCAGAAAGCTAACATAATAACAGAACTTACCTTTGCTGGAAGGTTGGCAGCTGCTATAAGGATCGCCGCTGAAACCTTCTTGACACGTACAGGCCGCATTGTGGTTGATGACAGAGCACTGAGCGTTGATTCCGCAGCGACCAGTACAAGGATCACTACATCTTTGCTGGATGCAGGAAAGATGTGCTGGACACTCGGGATTGATGGTGCATTCGGGTCTGCAGTTTGGAGGAAGTCCAATGTAGTTGGGCAAACAAGAGCATGCAGATGTCTCTCCACGGACATGACATTCTGCGTTGGGCCCACAAGGTGATGGTTTGCATGGTTCGTCTTCAGGTCCACGAACATCTTATAATTCAAGTATGTCAGAAAGTTGGCAATATGAATCATGAATCATGATTAATTTACTAGAACTAATTCCTAGCTCTAGAGATGTCGAAAAATCACTCACCTTCATTCGGATAGCACCTGATAAACGGATCACCAGTATAACCATCAGCACAAGTACATATCGGGTTGTGATTCACCGTCATACACTTAGCGTTTTGTCCGCAGGTACCCGGGCATGGATTCTGACATTTATTTCTAAGACATGCTTGGGTTAGAGGACATTCAGCGCTGACTACACATTCTGGCTTACAACTTGGCGGACTGCCGATGAAATTGGTTTGGCATGAACAAACTGGATGATCGCTGATGACTATACAGTTGCTGTTTGGTCCACATGGTGATGGCATACACGGATTCTTGAAAACTGGAATCAAAAATTGACATCCAGTCATTGAAGAGTGACAAAAGAATTTCAGATACTATCTCTCTCTTTTTAAATATTTCGCTGCCACTACTGTTTTCAGGATTCTGAGGACGCCCTGCGGAATCTGTCACGAAGGTCACTAGAGGCTCCTACAAGAATACATAGGGCCTGTCACGAAGTGGCCCAGTGCCTTCAAAACGAGGGCCCCTTTAGCCTTCCATGAAGGCGCCTACAGAATCCTGCAAGGGAGGGTCTTCAGAACATCCCACAAAAATTTTCGCCTACCACAAAGACGTCCAGTCACATTTTCCCACTGTTTCCATACATCCCTTCTCCACGTATCCCTGATTATCTCTGCATGCCTCCCCTATTACATAGAACAAAAATACTCACCAGGTAGAGTGGTGACTTGACGGCATCCAGTGAAGGGATTTCCCGTCGTGCCAGAAGGACAGCTACAAGTAGGAATGTGATTGATGACGTCACATTGAGCATCAGTTCCGCAAGTACCTGGACATGGATCTATGCACCGTTGATTAATACATGAGTTTATCCGTGGACAGTCTGTATTCAAAGTACACTCTGGTCTGCAGTTGGAGTATGGATCACCAAAGTAGTTAGGGTAACAAGTGCAGGCTCCATTGTCACACAGAGCATTAGCCCCACACGGAGATGGATTGCATGGATCAGGACTTGGAGGAAGTTCTGTGGAGAATCATATATGTAACAAAATTGTGAAAGACATTGATAAACTGCAGGAATTATAAATATTAGAATGATAATCATACAAAGGATAATTCACCTCTTATAAGTGGTGTGCAAAGACTGAAAGGATCTCCAGTAAAATCTGGTTGGCATAGACATGTTGGAATGTGGTTTTGCACACGACAGTCAGCATTCTGACCACAAGATCCTATGCAAGGATCCCTGCATTTTTCAGATATACATGCTTGGTTCGATGGACAATCTGTATTGACTGAACATTCTGGGCGGCAATTGGGAGGCGATCCAATGTAATCGCGTGAGCAGGAGCATACTGGCTGCTGTCCGATTTCTCTACACTCAGCGTAGATACCACATGGGTTTGGTACACAAGGACTTCTAGTAATATTCAATGGAGGTTGCTTCTCTCGAATATCGGGATAACATCTCATAAATGGATCTCCCGTCATGTCCGCAGGACAACTACAGAATGGACTGTGACTGGTGACTCTGCATTGTGCTCCTAGACCGCAAGTTCCTGGACAAGGATCTGTGCATTTATATTTGTAGCATGCTCGAGTCTGAGGACACTCTGAGTTGACAACACATTCTGGTCTACAGTTTGGAGGTAAGCCGATGTAAGATTCTTCGCAAGAACATACAGCTTGTCCATTAATAGCACGACATACACTATTTGGTCCACATGGTGATGGAGCACATGGCGTGATTTCAGGAAGAACTAAAAAAAGATCCATGATTTTATGAGAAACTTGTGTTATTAGAAACAATGTAAATTTAAGGATTAGAATGATCTTCCATACTTTCTCTTTGTCGTGTGCAGGTGTTAAATGGATCGCCGACAAATCCAGGGAAACAAGTGCAGGTGGGAATATGATTTACTACTGAACACAGTGCATCTGTTCCACAGATTCCTAGGCAAGGATCTTCACATTTATTACGAATACAAGCTTTGTTCGTTGGGCAATCGGAACTGAGAATGCACTCTGGTTGACAACCTTCATATGGATTACCATGGTAATCTTCAATGCAGATACATGCGCCAACATTATCACGTCTTTGACAAATAGCATTAGCTCCACACGGAGAGGGCTCACATGGATTGATGTACTCTGTTGGGTATGAAAATAGGATTGGAATGATATGCGAAATCAGGTCCGTAGGATGAAACTAATAAATCCTAATGCAGTACACTACCTATGATTTGACGGATGCATTGAACAAACGGATTTCCTGTATATCCAGGTGAACATGAGCAGCTGACTGCGTGATTTATAACTCGACACTCTGCATTTTCTCCACAGGATCCAGGACATGGGTCTCGACATTTTGAATTAATGCAGGACTTATCCGACGGACAATCTGGGTTAATTACGCATTCAGGTCTACATGCCGGTGGTGATCCAATGTACGATGGCAGGCAAGAACATTCGTAATTGTTGTTTATATTCCGACAGTGAGCGTTTGGTCCACAAGGTGATGGATTACAAGGATCTGTCTTCGGTTCTAGTTGCACTAAAAAATGAATGAGCGTTTACTTTTTATGTTCTTGGTTTGAGAAACAGGATCTTCAGAAGGAAACTCACTCTCAATTGCATAGCAGCTTCTAAAAGGGTCACCTGATTGGCCAGGGAGACAGCTACATATTGGGGAATGATTAATTACTTCACAACGAGCATTCAAACCACAAGCACCCAAGCATGGGTCCGTGCACTTCTTATTTATGCAAGCTCTCGTTGGTGGACATTCTGGACTAACTACACACTCAGGTCTACAGAATGGTGGTGTTCCGAGATATCCTTGAAGACAGGAGCATACTGGATTATTAGCAATATTCCGACATTCACTGTTAGGTCCACAAGGCGACGGTGTACACGGATTAATTTCGACTGGAGCTAGAAATTTTCAACAGCAATAAATAATATTCCTCCTCTCCATCAATTCGATTTTTAAGCATAAAATATGATTGAAAATACCATTTTGTTTCAAGCGACAGTTAACGAATGGATCTCCAATATATCCGTCAGGGCACGAACACACCGGAATATGATTGACAATGTCACATCGAGCAAGCTGTCCACAAACACCAGGGCAAGGATCCTTGCACTTAAACCTCATACATGCTTTATCGCGAGGACACTCAGAATTCAGTATACATTCTGGGCGACAGGCCTCGTAAGGATTTCCGGAATACTCAGGTTCGCATGTGCACTCACCGTTACGACATATGGCATTAGGCCCACACGGCGATGGATTGCAAAGGTCCGTCTCTTTAGTGCTTGGTGTACCTAGAAGCAAGAATATGCATGTAACAATAAACTATAGTGTTATTTGGCTAAAATAACTATTAATATATGTTGAGAACTGATATCCAATAGTACGCACTGGGTGGAATGGGTGAGCAGAACTTGAATGGATCTCCGATATAGCTCTCAATACAGGTACAAACAGGAATGTGGTTTAAAACATGACACTGAGCGTTGACACCACAAGATCCGGAGCATGGATCTTGACACCTCTCATTAATGCAAGCCAAGTGACTCTGGCATTCCGAGCTCAAGACACACTCAGGGCGACAGCTTGGCGGAACACCAATGTAGTTAGGAAGACAGGAGCAGGCAGGACTTCCAGAAATGACTTGACACTGAGAGTTGGGACCGCAGGGAGATGGAGTACAAGATGGAGGTCTTTCTGTAGTGGAAATCTCTTCTTGAGGGAAGCATATTTTAAAAGGATCTCCTGTGAATCCGGAAGGACAAGTACAAATTGGAATATGATTTTTGGTAGCACAGTTTGCTCTTAAACCACAAGTGTTAGGGCAAGGGTCTGCGCATTTCCTATTGATGCAAGCAAACTGAACTGGACACTCGGCATTGACAAGGCACTCAGGCCTGCAGGATGGCGGTGATCCAATGTGGTCCGGTAAGCAGGTGCAAACAGGCTGTTTATTAACTTCTCGGCATTTACTGTTGGGTCCACAAGGTGATGGTGAGCAAGGATTCCTTGGAATGACAACTGCAACAATAATTTGAAAAAAAAAATTATTTTCACCATTATTAAACTGCCGAAATCAGAAGGATGCTCAATATAAATTCTTCAAATTTTATTCGAATCAAAGTTTGGGATAGTATTATTTGAAAAACATACTTCTTTCTTGTTCGCAGGCAAAGTTTGGATCTCCGGTATAACCAGCTGGACATGAGCATTTAGGAATGTGGTCTTGAACGTTGCAAAATGAAAAAGTACCACATGTACCAGGACATGGATCAATACATTTGAATCCAACGCAAGCCAGATTGCTTGAACAATCGTTATTTACTTCGCATTCTCTATGACAACCTCTCTGAAGATCATAAGCATCTCCAATAAATCCTGGTGGGCAAACACAGGCACCAGCTCTGCTTTTTTCACGACACAGAGCGTTTGGTCCACAGGGATTAGGCAAACAAGGATTCGGACGTTCGGTAGCTACAAAATGAACAACAACAATATTTTAAAATTTATAGAGTTAGGGAAATAGATAAACAGTATACTCATCGAAAAATTCGAATATTTGTCGGTCTTACTTGGTGGTAATCCAATTTCGCAGCGGATCGATGCATCACCCTCGTACCCCTCAGGACATGTACAGAGAGGTAAATGATTTTGAACCGAACACCTAGCTGTCTCTCCGCAAGCACCAAGGCAAGGATTCTTACACTTCTGATTGATGCATGCTGATGTTGTGGGACATTCAGAGTTATCAGTGCATTCTGGTCTGCAATTTGGAGGTCTGCCAACAAAGTTACTCAGGCATGAACATGCAGGTTGCCCATTTATTTCGCGACACTGGGAGTTTGGACCGCAGATGTTGCTTGTGCAGGGGTTTTCTCGACTAGTTGGGGAATACGGTCCAACAACTTCCTCTTTTGTACAAATAACGAGAGGATTCCCTGTATATCCGTTAGCACAGCTACATGTTGGATTATGATTAATGACCTGACACTTAGTATTTTCACCACAACTTCCCGGGCATGGGTCACTACACTTGTAATTGATACATGCTTTGTTTTGTGAACATTCTGAACTGCCAGTGCATTCGGGGCGACAACCAGGCGGCGCTCCAATGTACCCAGGTTGACATGAACAAACTGCATGACCATTAAGTGTTCGGCAGTTGCTGTATGGTCCACAAGGCAAAGCTTCACATGGATCTGTTGGTGGTCCTGGAGTAACTATTTCCTTTAATATACAAGCGTTTAATGCATTTCCAGTGTATCCTGGAAGACATGTGCAAGTCGGTGCATGATTGCTCACGCGACAGAAAGCATTTTCTCCACATGCACCAATGCATGGATTAACACACTTATTATTCACACAAGCTTTGCTGCGATCGCAATCAGAATTAGTGACACACTCTGGCCTGCAACCTATATAAGGATCTCCGAAATATTCGAACATGCATGTACAAGATCCAGCACCGTTACGTTCATTACAAACTGCATTGGCACCACAAGGAGATGGACTGCAAGGTGTTTGAGGTTGTTGAGTTGTACTGGGTACTGAAATAGATCAGAAATAGTATGAAGTCATTATTAGAGAACTCAAAGATGCGATGCTACTTAGCAATGTATTGCGGAATAAATACTCTGTATAACCTACCTTCTATGATACGCGTGCATTCAGTAAATGGATTTCCGGTATATCCTTGATTGCAAGAACAAATGGGATTGTGCTTTATGACATTGCAGAAAGTGTTTACACCGCAAGATCCCGGGCAAGGATTTATGCATTGTTCATTCTGACAAGCCAGATTTCCAGGACATTCCTCGTTGATAAGACATTCAGGTCGGCAGTTTGGAGCCTTTCCGATATAATTCGGCAAACAGGAACAAGCCGGGAATCCATTAATGTCACGACATTGTGAGTATTGTCCACATGGCGAAGGAATGCAAGGATTGCTAATTGGTTCCTTCAGTGGTGTATTCTTTTGTTCTGATCATAAAAAAATGTTGAGTTTATCATCATGGAAAACGTCATGATATTAAAAGAAATTTTGATGTCTTACCTTCCCTTGCGCATCCGTAGAATGGATCTCCAGAATATCCATTTACACAAGAACACACAGGGCTGTGATTAATAACCAGGCAATCTGTATTTAGACCACATGTTCCAACACAAGGATCTTGACAACGTTGATTGATACAAGCTTTGTTATTGGCACAGTCTGTACTGACTAAACACTCAGGTCTACAGTTTGGTGGAGTACCAATGTAATTTTGTTGGCAAGAACAAACTGGATGGCCATCGTTTACTTGGCATTTACTGTAGTCCCCGCAAGGTGAAGGTTGGCATGGATTTGTCGGCGGTGGAGGGCCTGGAGGGGGAAGGTAACAAGAAACTTGAGGATTTCCTGTGTATCCAGACAAACATGTGCAAGTTGGTTGGTGATTGAAAACTTGACACTGCGCATTTAACCCGCAAACTCCTGTGCAGGGGTCTGTACATTTGTTTACGATGCAAGCTAGATTGTGAGGACAGTCGTTATTTTGGACACATTCGGGTCTACAACCTTTGTAAGGATCTCCCATGTAATCGGGTAGACAAGTGCAAGAGGCAGCACCGTTGCGTTCATTACAATTGGCGTTTGAACCGCATGGCGAAGGACTGCACGGGGTGCTAGGAGGTTCGAATGGAGGTGAAACTGGAATGAAAGGATTCACATTACAAAAATATATTCGACACTTGAATAATGAATGAGTGGCTTATTATTCTCGCAACTATCTACCTTTGAGATTGCATCCAAAGAGAGCGTCTCCTTCGTAGTCTTCATAGCATTCGCAGACTGGTCGATGATTCTGAGCGCTGCACTTAGCATTATAACCACATGAACCTACACATGGATCTGAGCATTTGGATTGAAGACAAGCAAGATGACTTGGACAATCTTGGTTGATAATGCACTCTGGTCTGCAATTCGGTGGCGCGCCAAACATATCTGCCATACACGAACACACTGCTCGATTTTCATTGACGCGACATTCAGCATTAGGTCCGCATGGTGAAGGAAAACATGGCGTAGACCCCGGACCCTTTGCCACATCTTCTGAGCATTCAACAAGTGGATAGCCCGTATATCCCGGAGGACAACTGCAGAGTGGATTGTGATTGCTGACATGACAGTAGGCATTCAAGCCACAAGAACCTGGGCATGGGTCGCTGCACTTTTGTTCAATACAAGCCAAGTGCAGAGGGCATTCTGAATTCACGACACATTCTGGTCGACACATTGGAGGTACACCATAGAAACCAGGACTGCATGAACACACTGCTCGATCATTTACTACTCGGCAAATACTGTATGGTCCACAAAGAGATGGCGAGCATATACTTTCCTTTGGTCCAACTATATCTAATTTGCAGGCTTGGAAAGGATCCCCAATGTAACCTTGTAAGCAGGAACAAATCGGGATGTGATTTATGACTTCACACTGCGCGTTGTTTCCGCAAACGCCAAGACAAGGATTTCGGCAATGTTGATTTAAGCAAGCTAAGTCGCTGGAGCAGTCAGAACTAACCAGGCACTCTGGTTTGCATCCAATATACGCATTCCCAATGTAGGGTGGTATACAAGTACACTTGGCTGCACCATCGTGAACTGTACAGAGGGCGTTGTTTCCACAAGGTGATGGGTCACAAAGATCTTGTGGTATTGATGGTCTCACTGTGAATGTAAAAAACAGGATTCAAACAATACAGACTCCAAAAAATTTTTATTAAAAAATTTACAAAGAAAGTTTGAAAATTAACCTGATATTGCAGTGCACCCTATGAAAGCATCTCCTTCGTAGCCATACTTGCAATAGCATTGCGGGGTGTGATTAATAACAGTGCATTCCGAATTAGGACCACAACTGCTGGGGCAAGGATTAACACACTTATTCGAGCTGCAAACTTGATCAATCTGACATTCCTGGTTGATAAGACATTCAGGCCTGCAATTTGGAGGGCTTCCTATGAAATTGCTTTCACAAGAGCAAACGGGTCTGCTCATTTTGAGTTGACAGACTGAATGAGGACCGCATGGACTTGGGTTGCAAGGAGATGGCGGTAAATATTCTGCGAATTAAACAAATGAGCAGTGAATATGTGAATGGAAGAAAATATTAAAGTTTTGAAGTAGCATCCACTGAATTAATGTGTGACATACCCGGAGGTTTGAAGCATGAAACGAAGGGATCTCCATCCTGTCCTCCAGGGCAACTGCATACTGGATTATGATTAATGACAGAACACAGTGCCCCATGCCCACACCTTCCTTTGCAGGGATTAACGCACTTATTATTTATACAAGCTTGTATTTGTAAACAGTCAGAAGATACAATGCACTCTGGTGAGCAGAGAGGTGGGGTACCTCTAAACCCTGGTATACATGAACAAGTAGAATACCCTTGAGGGGAAACTATACATCTGCTGTTTGGTCCGCAAGGCGATGGATTGCAGGGTAATACAGATACTGGGTCTGAAACAGGTACAACAAATAAATACCCAAACATTTGAAACACGCCTATGCAACCTCTAGAGCTTTGAAAAATGATTCCCAGAGCCTGCCAGGGCGGCCTTCAGAACCTCCTAGGAGGGTCTCCCTCTCCATCATTTCCGAGGGAGTAGATAGCATTTTAAGGTTACATGTTTATTATATAATGAAGGAATTTTGCAGAGAATGTAATTAACTTCTTACTTTCTCTAGGTTCAGAGCAAATGACGAAAGGATCTCCTGTTAATCCGTTTTCACAATAACAAACGGGGGTGTGGTTGATGACGTCGCAAGTTGCTCCATTCCCGCAGGCTCCTCTACAAGGATCAATACATTTATTATTGGAGCATGCCCGGTTTATTTCGCAATCAGAATTTTGAACGCATTCCAAATGGCAAGCTATCAGAGGATTCCCAACGAAGTTTGACGAACATCTGCACAAGGTTACGCCCTGAATTTCTTCGCAATATGCGTTTGCTCCACATTGTGTTAAACTACAGGAATCTGGAGCTTCTGTGAAAATAGAGACATTTGAATAAGGCTTAGAATTTTTGCAAGTACAAAAGAATAGTTTGCATACATTGGGAACTTTTTTATGATAGTATGTACCTATTGGTGTGGGTGCACAACTTTGATATGGATTTCCAAATAATCCTGTAGGACAGCTGCACACTGGTGAATGGTGGATAACTTCGCAATCAGCATTGACACCGCAGGATCCCAAACATGGATCGGCACACCTCCAGCCTATGCAAGCTCTATCTAAAGAGCAATCGCTGTCACTCAAGCACTCTGGTTTGCAGAAGATACTATCTTGATTTTCTGGAGCAGCACAGCCTCCACACATTGCCACCTCGTTTGTATAGGGATCACATACATTTTTTTGTCCGCATGGCGATGGTGAACAAGGCAATGTAAAATTTCGCTGATCTTCAACTGTGATTGTAGCTGAAAAATTGAAGCGATTTTTTTAAGATTGTCTTATTTTGAGTTTTTAGAATCAGTTCCGATTCTTTTGGATACTCACGCTTTGGATAGCATCGAATAAAAGCATTACCGAAGTAATGCTGTTTGCAAGTACAAGTAGGTGTATGGTAAGAGCATACGCATTCTGCATTGGCACCACACAGATTTCCAAGCGTACAAGGGTCAACACATTTCATGTTAATACATGCCATATCATTCGAACAATCCGAATTAATAGTACACTCTGGTTGACACCCAGTCTGAGGATCTCCTAAGAAATCCGGCAGACAGGAACAAACTGCACGGTTGTTCAAAACTTGGCAATGGGTGTTGAGACCGCACGGATTGGGTTCGCAAGGATTTGGTGCAATATCTATACGTGGAGAACATCTAATCAAGGGATTTCCAGTAAATCCTTGTTTGCAGCGACACACAGGATGATGTACTTCTACTTCACAGTCTGCGTTAACACCACAGCCTCCCATGCATGGGTTTTGACATCGATAACCAATACAAGCCTGACTATTATCACAATCAGTGTCTTGAGTACATTCATTTCTGTTACATCCTGAAGAACTTGTTGGATCTCCAGTTGTTCCTGGTAAACATTCACAGACTGCTCGGTTTTCTATTGTTACTTTGCATGCAGTGTTTTTTCCACAGGGACTTGGTTGACAGGCACTAGCAGGTGGTAGGTGACAGCCTTGGTATGGGTCTCCGTAAAAGCCATACTGACAATAGCATTGCTCTTGGTCATCAGTGATGTAGCAATCTGCGTTAGCGCCACATGGGCCCGGTTGGCATAAAGATCTAACAACTGTTTCTGAAATAGAATTTTCCATTAGTTTCAAATTAATTTCGATTCAAATAGAAATACACACAAATTTTCAACTTACCCGCACAAAACTTATAAGGATTACCGGACGTATTTTCAGGACAATAGCAAGGAGGGACACGCCTAGGATCACACTGTGCATTATTACCGCAAGTGTTAGGCTCGCAAGGATTAACTTGTTGTATACATCCTCGAATTGTGTTGGGACTTTCAATAAATCCAGGTAAGCAAGTGCACTTATAGATTCCATTAGGCAAGACTGAACATTGGGTGTTGTGGCCGCAAGGAGATGAGTCGCAAGGATTACTGTAAGGTACACAAGGAGTAGATGGTGGCTCTCCCTCGAACCCTGGCAAACAGAAGCATCTAACTTGACCATTAATCACTCGGCAACCGGAGCTGGCACCACAAGGATTGTCTTGGCACTGATCACCTTCTGGAACTAAAATATACTTTTTTGATAACTCTGTCAAACGCAAAGTAGAATGCTAAATGATTTCTTTTCTAGTCAATGTCAACTTATACATACTACATTGTTCAAACGGATTTCCAGTAAATCCTTTCGGACAAAAGCAAATAGGATTCCCGTTGTCGTTTTCACATGCTGCATTAACACCACATGGATTAGGTAAGCAGGGATCTTGCGATCCGCCGTGGCAACCAATTTGCGGATTTCCTTCTAATCCAGCTGGACATCTGCATCTTGCTTGGTGATTATCTGGGTAACATTCGGCATTCTCTCCACACATATCCTCTGAACAAGGATTAATGCAACGTCTGTTGAGACGGTCACAGTACGTGTGTGGAGGACAGTCTTCGTTGTATTGGCAAACATTCCTATCATCTTCGACTGTGAACAAGAATAGCAAGAAAAAATTGTAATCCTGTATTTAAAGATTATAACACTGATTTATCTTGATGAACTTCAAAGACAGAACGTACCTAGAGCACAAGCTGAAAATCCATTTCCATGGTAACCTTCTTCACAACTGCAGTCAGTTCCGTGGTTTGTATTGATGCAAACGGCATGTTGAACGCACGGATTCCGAATGCGACATGGTTCTTGGCAAACTTGCCCAACACATGTTTCTGTCAGAGCACAATCCCTGTTGCTAGTGCAACCCACTAAAGAAAGAGTGAGAAAGCCCATATAGCCCCAAGACTTTGTGCATGGATAATAGAAATATGATAGTAACAACTTATTATGTCGCTGTGTGAGTACTATATGGAAAAACACTGCACTCAGCACTTTTATTTTTAGAACTGTGAATGTATTTACATTGAAAATTTCTCAAAGATCTTAAAGAAAATTGAATGGAAGAATTCCTTAAATAAACCAACCCTGGCATTGCTTATCTCAATTCACATAGGATCAGAAGGCGTTTGAGGTATGCAAGTTTCTGAAGGATTTAGGGAATTGAACTTAAAAAGACTTTCTTTTAATTGAAAAAAGAAGATTTTTACATCTTGTGCAAGAAAAAAGAGTTTTGTGCTTCAACTTCAAACTCGATGCTGTATATGTTTAAAATTTGCAAAGTGCCTTCATCTTATGTACAGTAGTTACATATATACAATAAAATTTAGAAATTTGATCCTGACAGACCCTAAATTTTCTGCTAATACATGATACGCACCTCTTACACATTGATTGGTAACTGGGTCACATTGCTCTCCTGCTTCGCAAAGTGGACAAACGTTCTTGGATCCTATAAAAATTCTTATGGCTTAGTTGAACTTCGATTAAATTTGAAGTTTTGCAAAAGTTATTTATAATAAACCAGTAATGGTCTTCATCAACATTTATCATCCTTTCTCACCTGGAATACAGAATGGTCTATGGTCTTCAACACTGCACTCATCGATATTTTGGCAAGGATTCCGAATACTACACGGGTTCAAACACTGCTGATTTATGCAAGCCAACTGTGATGGACATTCGGTATGTGATGCACATGTCACATCTAATAAAATCAGTTTGGATTACAATCTCATATCTATAACATCTTTTCTATTTACTAGTATAATATTATTGCAAGCACCATTATTAATAATAAATCATTTTAAAAAACTTTCACTTGAAATTCCGCAGTGAGGCAGCAAATAATAAATTTCGAATCATATTTTTGAAATGAGTATCAATTTTCTAAACTTCTAGCGAACGGTCCTATTAATACTTATATCTTTGAAAGTCATGATCTAAGAGAAAAGGCGAAGCAGCAAGCTGATGTATGTACAAATTGAATGAACGTTTATTATAGCGATGGTGATTGATGTCTAATAATTTTAATTCAACTACTATTAAAGAGTGTATCCACCAAAATCTGGGTTTTTATTTAACTTGATTTAGATAAAGTACTTGACGAAAAGAGTTTCCAAAGTCCATGAATGAGAAAGTAGATAATGGAAATATTTTCCAAGTTTGAAAGGCAGATTTTATCTCACAGACATGAATGCAGTTACATAAAATACAGGATAAGAAATCTGCTGAATTTTATATAAAATCCACTATGATTATCAAGTAAAAATTTCAGATTTCTCGAAAATAACCGCCAGGTGGCAGTCCTCATCTGAATGCCAACATTTTCTAGCGAATTGTGAGCTCATTGAATTTTCACACCCGCACCAAAAAGAAACATAAACATTAGTAAAACCACTGAGATACAGACGCATAAGTTAGCAGCATTAGTACATCTGAAGCAAAGCGCATATCATGATTGAAAAAAGTTGATAATGAATTTCACTTTACTTTGCACATGCCCTTTGGAAAAGTTTTTTGTCCATAAAGTGGAAGTATATTAACTCTTCCTAACAAAGCGAGAAATATATATAAAATGTAATAGACCTCATAAAGCGACTAATTTTGTTCCACGATACGAGGAGAAACCAGATATAAAATCATCTCCAGCTTCTTTTCTACTTTACAAAAGTTAAGGTTGTTACGTAGGTATTATATTTTTGTGAAGAATTAATGCTACACATCAATCTATATACTACAAATGAAGAAATTGCATGCCTACATAGTAGAAAGACTAACAATTAGAAAGAATATCCATTGGAACTTCACAGAGACAGATGTAACGGAAAAAGTCTACCCATAGTCGAGGACACTGGCAAAAAAATAGAAGGAGTTCAGGATTCAAGGAAAATTTTAGATTCTTCGCATTTTACTTTATGTTATATGCCACCATTCAGACTGTATTTATTACATGTTTTATGTTCAAGAAAGCCCAGTCAACAAGATACGATTGACGCATAAAGTAATCGTATCACAGATTCTAGGGATCAAGTTCCACCCGTTTAAGAATTTCTGATAGTCTGTTGGAAATTCCTAGCTCCTATTAGGACTTATAGCCTAACTGGTAGCTGATGCTATGGCTGTGAATTTTCAACAGCGCTAGATGTCCAGTGGGCACAAAAATTTTAGGACATCTTTATGACCTGATCACGAGAAAAACAAAGCTAAATCTTCACCAGGAACAAAAATTAACTTCACGTAGTAACTTCACTATCACACTATCACATTGAATATGATTACCATGTTGACTTTATTGTACCTTTTTTCGTCACGATAAGCATACATTCAACCGGAACTCACCTGAAAATTACCCTCAAGGGAATTAACTTATGTTTTTTCTGTGGTTACGCCAATATCTTCGTCCGTATCCTTAAGATGTTGTGAAGATAAAGCGCGAGGTTAAAAAGACATCTTGAAGACATGAACATATGTATTGTTGTGATTCCGTAGCAAAGAAATTTTCAAAGATGTACTTAAATTTTAGTGCACACTGGATGATGATGATGAGGGAAGACACCAGTGCATTTTAACAATAGGATGATTGGATTTGAATTATTTATATTTCCACCGGTGTTTCTAATTGAAATAGTTAAGTATAGACCGAATAGTAGAAGCAAAGGCATTGAGGTATGTAATTTATAGAATGATTTTGTCAAATGGCTAATCTGAAGGTTGGAAAATAGCATTTGATGTAGATATCGTGTAGATGTGGCGGCGGCGAAGGAAGCACTGAAAAGATTGGAGTTGGCAGGAGAGAAATGGTGTTTACCTTTCATGCATCCGTACTTAGTATCTGACACAAAGCCGGGGGGACAGAACTTGCAGATAGGTTTGTGTTCCTCGACGTAACAGGGAACATCGGCTGGACATGTGGAGTTGCTGCATGGATCCACGCAGCGATAGTTGCGACACGCCAAGTCTGAAGAGCAGCCATTGTCTCGGAGGCAAATGGAAAGGGAAGGATTGCAGTTTTTGAGGCAAATACATATAGGACGATGATCTAGAACTTGACAGGCTTTATCTGCTGGGCATGGTGGCTTCTTTCTCATGTTACACGGATTTTGGCATTTTCCATTAAGACAGGCAGCATTCGAAGAACAGTCGGAATCTCTCGAGCAAGCCACGGTGTCCGGAGCGCATGTCAGCTCTCCCATTTCGTTAACAACGAATCCGTGTTTGCAGACGCAGACTGGCCTATGGTTCCGCACTTGACATTTTTTGTTAACTTCGCATCTAGGCTGGGAACTCGAGCACGGATCACGACACTCTCTGGTTTGAGCGTGACAGGAGAGACTCTCCGGACATTCCGTATCTGAAGAGCAATCAATATTCGGTGTCGAGGGCCGAGGTTGACTCGTAATGTCACACTTGGGATCTGGCCGGCAGACAGCACGAGGCATACCAATGTAACACTGAGGACAGGAGCAGCGTGACTTGTGAACAACCACCCGGCACAGTGCGTTGATACCACACGCACCGCGAAGAGTACACGGATCCAGACATTGTAGATTTATGCAGGCTTTGTCGTTAGGACATTCTAGGTCACTGGTGCACTCTTGTTCTAAGATCACGATTATGGTTCATGGATCGGCATAGGTTGTATGGTGACAGGACAGGAAAACAAAGAAAACAAGCAATTATAAGAACTGTGAAAAGAAACTTTCTCACAAATAACATAAACCACATGCTTTTTATTTATGTGACAAGAATAGCTCTGCAAAGAGGTGGATAGAATTTTACCACACTTTCAACATTTCAGATATATAACACAACAACAATAAAAAGCAGCAATATTTACACTTAAGCCCCCGACAGACTTTAGAAAGAGGAAAATGACCTGCGAACTCAGCAAATATCAAGCATGGGTATATGAGAATGTCCCTTTCGCAGTTCCCAATCTGTATTAAACCTAAACTTAAAAAACAGTGTAGCATTGTGTACCTCCTGTTATCCAAGTGGCACTCTACGTACCACTATAACATCAAATGCTGACTTGTTGAATAAACATTTCCAAAAGACAGATTGGATACTGAAATAAACATTCTACATATGCGGTTATGTGTGAGACTAAGACATGTGTCGGCGTCATCCGCAGATCGAACTATGTACATTACGCACAACCATAATATATACAATATGATGCTACTAATCTCTATTATCTCTTATAATCATAAATTTCTATCTTCATTGTTCAACTATATCACAATGCAAATGACCAGTGCGCTAGCTTCATCTGGCTCTGCTCCTATCACATCTGTCTCTCGGTGTTAACAACCGCTAGATTAATACATCTCTATACATTATGAATATTATTATTATTATGATTATTATTGTGATTATCTTGATTGTTATCATTACCATTATTCGATTCCTACCGATCGAAACTTGATTATTCTACTGACCATGTTCCTTTATGTTTATCGTCAGTACTGTTCGCTAGTCACAAATGCTGTACATGAAGTTAACTAGTACGTTCAATTGACCATGAGTTAGTAAGTCAGCACTTACCTGTAGAACATTCAACATCCGGCGAACCAGTCGTACCTAGAGCACATCGACAAACGAATTCCGAACCATCTCTGATACATTCCGCATTTTTGCCGCATCCTACTGTACGGCAATCTGGACGTAAAGCTGCAAATTTGTGATGAATAATTGTTATAATTTATTTTTCCCGCCTTCTGCTACTTAAAATAACCATATAATTACCGTCACATTGACAACCATGGTACGGATCACCATAACAGCCTGATTTGCATGTACACTCGTGACCAGAAGATAATTCTCGACACTCTGCGTTGGGTCCACAAGGACTTCTAAGACATTCCTCATTTCCTTGTTTACACAATACTTTTGGATTGCCAATGTGTCCTGGTGGACAGGAACACTGTGGTTGCCTATTTGCCACACGACACTGAGCATTAACACCACAAATACCATGCTCCAAACATGGATTCGTGCAAAAACCAAACTCGCTGCAGCGCTTATTTGGTTCGCAATCTTCGTGACGATGGCATTCCAGTTGATTACATTCTTGACTCGGTTCCCCTTGGTAACCTTCCGGACACAAACAAACTGCCCGATGATTGGAGACTCTACACAATGCGTTAATTCCACATGGTTTTGATCCTGATAAGCATGGATCTGCGCACTGACCGCTGATGCAGGATAACAAATCTGGACAGTCAGAATGAGTTCGGCATCCAAAGAGACATAATCCTTGATCACACATGTAGCCCTAAAGTTTGAGAATATTATATGATAAATAAGTTTCTAGTCTACATTTAAATATATTTATCTCTGTATATTTTAAAGGAACTCGCCACCGTAGTGACGATGATGATGGATTTTTTTGCAATTCTAAAAAGTCCTTCCCGTAAGGGCCTCTGGATCCCCTTGTCCAGACTACCAAAGCCTCTTGGAAGAGGTTACAGGACCCCTCACGAAGACTTCTAGGTCCTCAAAACTCAATATTTATTGAAAGTATCTACCTTTGAGCATTCGTTGTTATTATCACACTTTGTTCTGCACTTCCCGGTATGGCAAACTTCACCACAGGAACATTGGTCTTGAGTTCTGCAGCTCTTGACGCAAAATCCTGTTTCATCGCATTCACAGGTACCATCACAAGGAATCATTGATTTGGTGCAACTGATAAGGGCATTGCCATAATAATTTGGAGGGCAGCTACATTGGGCCACGTGATTCACGACGCGACAACCAGCACATTCTCCACAAGCTTTACCACCCTCACATGGATCTGTAACAACGTAAATTATGAATTTCATTATTACGCGTACTCGATTATAGTTTCATCCTATCAATCAAGAACTCAAAATAAGTTCTTGAATTTGAAAACGTGTACTTACTTCTGCATCTATTGTTCACGCAAGACTCATCAGAGGGACAAGTGTTGTCATTGCGACATCCAATGTCACACAAACGATTCTCACAGATCTGATTGGCTGAGCACTGATCATCAGTATTACATATTCCCTTACACAATCCACCGTCACATCGTTCATCGTTCAAGCAGCTTGCATCACTGAAAACACAAAATTCGTATGAAAAAGTTATAAGCGGCCTCCTACTATTTTATGGAAATGATCGATGAGTTTCTTGTCCCTTGTTTAAAGACATACCTTCGGCAAGTAGAGTAGCAGGATCTGCCATAGCAAGTTTGTCCGGGGAAACATTCAGAAGCAGATGAACAGGGAAGGAATGATTGTCTGCAGTTTATAAGAGGATCTCCTATTAATAGATCAGGACAGCTGCATTGTTTCCAATGGTTAACAACCACACACTGAGCATTAATACCACAAGCATTTGGCAAACTGCATGGGTCTGGAAAGTGATACAAAATTTGAGTAAGTGATAATATCACTATTCTCTACATTTCTCCTACTATCGAAAAATGCATATACATAGAGTCAATTGAAAGCTAACCTATGCACTGGTTGTTTATGCAAGCTGAATTCTGTTGACACTCTACATCAGCTCGACATCCACTCAAACAGACCAATCCTTCGCAAATCTCTCCACTCTGACAATCTTCGTCTCTTCTGCACAACGATCTGCATACTCCTGATGAATCACAGCGCTCATTACTCAGGCAGTTAGCATCTGACGAACACACTGGAGTACAAGTTCCGGACATGCAAGTTGTTCCTGGTATGCAATCTCTATTTGCTTGGCACGATGGGCCTGGAGAGCGTAGACAAGCGACCTTGGCTGTAGGATTTGGTATGAAATCTGATGGACAAGAGCAGGAAGCCCGCTGGTTAATGACAGTGCATTTTGAATTTGGACCACATGGAGTGACTTCGCAGGGGTTTGCACATTTGTTTCCTAAACAAGCCTCATTTGCATTGCAGTCTTCGTCAGCTCGGCAACCGAAAAGGCACATATTGTGCAAGCAAATATGACCGAGGAAGCAATCATTGTCCAATCTGCATGTTAGCAGACAATTTCCTCGGACACACTTCTCGTTGAAGGCGCATTCGTTGTCAACTTGGCACACTGGTAGGCACACATTGTCACGACAAGTATTCCCTACATTGCATTCGTTTGTATCTCTGCAGGAGACCGGAACTGTGAATAATTTTTCAAATTTAAATTCCTTCAATTGTAATTGAAAATTGGTGGCTATCATAAACAGATAATTTATGGTTTTATTGTTGTATGGATTAATTGCTTCAAATAACTTACGTCTCACACACTCCACTTCTGAATTCCCAGTAAAACCTGCAGGACAACTGCAGTGCTTTAGATGACTTCGTACCCTGCATTCAGCGTTAATACCACAAGCTGCTCTAATATTGCATGGGTCCAGACATTGACCGTTCAGACAGACATCAGTTAAATTACATTCTTCATCAGATTGACATGTAGCTGTAAGTATTAGTTTAATTTAGAAAAATGGTTTCCTTTTATTACCTGTATGAATATCTATTGATGTAATAAAAGTTAATTCTTACGGCGACAAATGCCTTCATAACAGTATGTATTCAAACTGCACTCTGTTGAAGATGAGCAGGGAACTGGTTTTGGACGGCAGCCAATACTTAATTCGTTAGCCTGACCCTCGTATCCTGGTTGACACTGGCAGGAACCGGTGTGTTGCGAAGCAGTACATTCTGCATTTGGACCGCATTGAATACGAGCACAGACATCTGAAAAAATTGAATGAATTGTGTCAATATTTATGTTTTGGAAAGTAGTAATCATCAAAGTAAAATACACGCACCATGACATTTTGGAACATTGTTGACATTGATGCAGTTGGCTGTATCTGGACAATCTTCATCGAGCTGACATTCGACAGGTTGTCGGCAACCGCTGTTATAAGGATCTCCCACCCTTCCTGGTTGACAGTAACACTTGAACGATCCTCTAGAGTTTTCACATACTGCTCCAGGTCCGCAAGGTATATTGGCGCAGAAGTCGATAAGTTTGCATCCAAGTGTGGGATCACCAGTATACCCAGGTTGGCAAGAACATACTTGCACGTGTCGTTCGTTAGTACAAATAGCATTCACTCCACAAGGATTGTGAGCGAGACAAGCAATTCTACATTTATGAGCTTCACAGATTTTTTCTTCTGGACATTGTTCACTAGTTTCACATTCAATTGGTTGACATCCAATCTTGTCATCGTTCGGATCTCCAAAGAATCCTGGTTCACAAGTACATTGAGCTCGGTGATCTTCTGCATCACAGAGCGCATTGCGGCCACAAAAAGCAACATTGCACACCCTTTGACATTCCGCCTGGAAGAGGTATTTGATTTTTAATATCAAGAAATTATTGTTTTGGAAGATAAGTAATCAATTAGGAAACAGTAGCATCAACACTTACTTGTCCAATATTATTCTTGATGCAGTTCTCAAAGTAAGCGCAGTCGTTGTCAGAAATACAGCGTAATTCCTGGACGCAAATATTGTTCAAGCAAAACTGGTATTCGGGACAGGTAGAATTATTCCTGCAGGTCGGTTGACATAGACCATTGATGCATAATTGATCTCCAATGCAGTCCCGTGTATTGGTACAGAGGGAGGTGCATATTCCACCATTGCAAGAGGAACCAGCTGAACATTGATGATCACCTTTGCAATACTGAACTGGAGTACACCCAAGATTTGGATCTCCTGTATGTCCAGGCTGACAAGCACAGACAGCACTGTGATTAAGTGGAGAGCAATCTGCACGTGGACCGCAGACGTTTGGCACGGAACATGGATCCATGCATTTGTGATCGAAGCAAGATTGGGATGGACCGCAATCGCTATGGTAGTTACATTCTAGATGAATACATTCAACCTAAAAGGATGTAGAATATTAATAGCGTTACTTGGCATTTCCATGATTACAAAAAGTTCTACATATAAAACTTCTGATGAATATTCTTCTCACCTGTGGGTCTCCTGTTGTTTGCCCAGGACATTTGCAATATGGTATGTGATCTTTAGCAAGGCATTGAGCATTTCGCCCACAGACAGAAGGTTTGCTGCATGGGTCGCGGCAAGTATTGTCTATACAAGCTGCAGAATTTGGACAGTCTGTGTCAGTAAAGCAGTCTCCGGGTTGCTTACACCCATGTTTCAATGGGTCACCAACCAATCCTTGTGGACAGGTACATGTAAAGGATCCTTCTACATTTTGGCAACTGAAATACGATAAAAATTCAGGTATGGTAAAGTTCATGAATGTAGACCAAATATGAATTTAACGATAACTGTAACACAGAAGAGACTTACATTGCTGTTGCATGACAAGGGTTCTGCAGACACTCATCCACATCCAGACAGGAATCACCAGCAAGTGTAAATCCAGGATAGCATTTGCATGTTCCAACATGGTTAACAGCAACGCAGTTACCATATCCGCAGTTAAGTTGATTGCAAGGACTTGTGCATTTGTTGACATCTTGGTTACAGTATTTATCAATAGGACAATCGTTATTTGATAGACATTCGACTTTGAAACAACCAGATGCATCTCCAATGTAACCAGGTTGACATTGACAAGCAGCTGCGTGATCAATGGCAGAACAGATTGTGTTTGCTCCACAATCCACACGTGAACATGGATCAGTACAATTATTATGTACACACGATAGGGAATCTGGACAATTACTGTCTGAAACACAACGATGCGGCATGAAGCAACCTGAGACGACCGGATCACCAGCTGTTCCTGGTGGACATCCACAACGGTACGTTCCTGGAGTATTGATGCATTCCGCTGTGGGATGGCAAGAATTTTCTTCACATTCGTTGATGTCGAGGCATTTGTCAGGCCCAGCAATGAATCCTTGACCGCATCTACACTTATGATTAATGCAGATATGACCTTCACTGCATCCAGCATCCGAAGTGCAACCAACTTCACAATTTCCTTCAATGCACAACTCACCAGGCAAACAATTGCTGTCTCCGTAGCATATTTTCGTGCATAATCCATTTTTGCAGCGCTCTCCTTGAGCACAATTACTTTGTTCTTGACACTGACATTGACAAAGGTTGGAGATGCAAACGTGTTGATTGGGACAACTACCTGCTGGACCGCATGGACTTGGTATTCTGACACAACCCTGCTCAGGTGTAGGATTACCTTGGAATCCCTCTGGGCACGCGCAAATAGTTTTGTGATCTTGACAGCTGCAAGCGGCATTTGAACCACAGACATTTTCACGCTTGCAGGGATCTTGACATTTGTTGTTTATACACGATTCTTCCGATTGACAGTTTCTACTGCTTCTACAACCCGACATGCAGATATTGTTGACACATGCTTGATCATTCTGACATTGATTATGTGATACGCAAGATACGGCACATTTGTTATTAATGCATTTTTCGCCATCGGCACAATCGCTGGCTGAACGACACACGGCTGAAAATAATTATTAGTGACTATTATTAAACATATTCCAATTATTATTAACGCGTAGAGACTAGAGTGAGTCAATGAGAGAAAAAAATGGAATTTTTGAATTACCTCTACACTGTCCTTCAAGGCAGATACTATCTTCGCATTCTGCGTCAACAGAGCAATAGTTGAAAACTCTGACGCAGCCGTCTTGCACTCCTTTCGTCGAAGGTTGAAATTTGTGAATGCACCTGCAGATCGGTTCTCCGTTGATGATATCACACAGAGTGTTTGGGCCACAAGCGTTCTCGCAAGGATTGATGCAACGATGATTTTGACAGACTGAATGAACCGGACAATTTTTGTTACTACTACATTCACCTTCTTCTTGACAACCCGAACCGTAAGGGTCCCCGACGTGATTGGGTGGACATTGACAGACTGGATTACTCGAAGCACTAGCAATACAAATAGCAGAAGGATGGCACGGATTAGGTGAGCAAGCTGCAATAGCAATGCATTCTACATCTGGTAAGGGATTAGCTTTGAAGCCCGGAGGACATTGGCAGATGGCCTTATGATCATCAGCAATACAAACCGCGTTTTCTCCGCATGCGCTCTTATCGCACACGTCATAACATTTATGTTCAAGTCTATTACAAAGTTGAGTTGGAGGACAGTCGATATTATAAACACAGGGAACAGCCTTACAACCGTTTGTAGAATCGTTTGGATCACCGGCGTAAAGACCGGGAGGGCATTCGCAATTTGCCACGTGATTGTTCACGACACACAGTGCGTTGGGACCGCAAGAGACAAAATTACAAACGGGTTGGCAGGTTAGAACGCCTTCCGGAGACGATCTACAAGTATGATCTTCGACGCAGTCTGTATCAGTCGTGCATTGATCTTTACGAGTACTCTGGCAGCCATACCGATCATTTGGATTACCGGTGAAGCTTGCTAAACATTCACAGTGAGCCTGATGATTATCAGCTACACATTGAGAGTTAGCAGTGCAAGTAAAAGTTTCACACAGCGAGGTACACTTCAGAACTCCCAATGCATCGGGACGACATGCAGCTTTGGGATGACAATCTTGATCATGTATGCAGTCCGGGACAGATGGTTTCTCACAGGAAGATGTAACAGGATTCCACTCGTACGTATCGTAACATTTACAAGTACCATGTCCAGTTGTATCTGCTTCACATCTTTGATTAGCACCGCATGCAATATTGCTGCATGGATTTGCACATTCTCGAATTCCAGAATCTCCAAGGATACAGAAGCTCCCCGGTACACAGTCAGCATTGGTACTGCACGAGGAAGGACTAACAGACTTTTTCGGTTGACATCCATCCCTCAGGTCACTAGGGTTACCAAAGTATCCTTCAACGCAAAGACAGGAGGATGCGTGATTTTGCGTAACACAAAGTGCGTTGGGTCCGCACTGGAGTTTGCTGCAAGCGTCTACACACTTTCTCACCCCCTTTCCAACTTGGAAGCAAATCTGTTGAGTTTCACAGTCCAGGTCATTTGAACAATGTCCTTGAGGATGACAACCTTTGGTCAAATCGTTGGGATTCCCACTGTATCCTGGTGGACAGATACAGGTTCCGTCTTGGCAGGCAGACCTAGGACCGCAATGTACATCACTGCACTTATCAATGCATCTCTCGTTGACACAGGTAAAATCTCCAGGGCAGGGCATGTCATAATTGCATCTGCAGGTTGCGGGATCTGTACAAGGTCCCATTTGTAATTCTAGGCAAGCTACAAACGGATTTCCGAAGAAGCCATCTTTACAACGACAATCGTAACTTCCAATTGTGTTGATGCAGACTGCGTTGTTGCCACAAGCATTTCCATTACATTCATCAATATCTAAAATACATGAGATTCATATTGTAGTAACATTGTATTCATCGTATTCCAAAATAACTGAGAAAAACTTATCAAGAGAGAGCTTACCGAAACATCGGATGTACGGATTTCCAGCAAATCCTGGTGGACAGAGGCATTCAACAGCGTTTGGCCCCGAACTACAATGGGCGTCCTTTCCACATAGAGCTTGGGAACAATCCGATTTTTGTTGAATTCCACATCCGTGATAAGGATTACCACTTGTACCAGGATTGCATACACAAGCAGAATCTAGAAGACCGTACTCACAATGTGCGTTGGTTCCACAAGCTGGATCACAACGAGGTGGTTGTGCCGCTGTATGGGAAAAGAATGTTTTGATTATCTCGAAAAAAAGGGACTCTTTCCTCCTACTAGAGATGTCGTCACGGAAACACTTACGTGGCATACAAAGGAGATCGGGATTTCCTACGAAGTACGGGTTGCAAACACATTTGTTGCTTACTGGATCACAGCTAGAACCAATTCCACAAACGACACCTTCGCAGCGACGTTTACAACGTCCACTTATGCACACGCTGGGTTCTGCACAAGGAATTTCTGGAGAACAAACATCTGGCGCACACTGACCTCCTGGGAATGGATTACCCATAAAGCCTTCAATACATTTGCAAGTTGGTCCATCGTAGCTCACAATGCACTGAGCCCCAGTGCCACAAACATAGCCATCGCATTCTGCAAGGACAATAAAAGTATAACGAGAATGTTGTATTTATAAAATTAAAAAACAATCCGTCTTCGCAAAACTTGAAGGTGTTGCAGTAATCATGGTTTTTTCTGTAGTTAATTTTTGTAGCGAATACTTACGAGAAACACATTCGTTGTTTTTTCCTTCTGTAAAACCAACAACACAACGGCACCACGGAGCATGCTTATCAGGTTCACAATAGGCATTCGGCCCACACGGTACATTATCACAGGGGTTAACACAGCTTCCTTGAACGCAGGCTAAATAATTTTCACAGTGATCATTTGCAGAACATTCTTGTTTGGCTACTGCTGCACCAGAGCATCCGGTTCCGTATGGATCGCCAGACATTCCTCTGGGACATTCACAAACATGTCCACCCTTGATATTGAAACAGTAGGCTCCACGACCGCATGGATTGTTCTTGCATTCGTTGACATCCACACAACCATGTTGGGGATCTCCTTCATATCCTGCTTCACACATACACCTCGGTGGATCGCTGGGAGTACATTTCGCGTTGAGTCCGCATGGGAACCGGTCACAAGGATCTGTGAAAAAATATGATTCTTGTCAGCTTAACTGTCTCCAGCATTACACGATATTCTATCCTAACATTTGTTTTCAGAACTCACTTTTGCACAGGTTTCCGTCAAGGGGATCAGTGTAAAAGGGTGGTGGGCAGACACATTCACCAGGTTGCACACACTTTTCGTTAGCTTTACATTCGCTGTCGTTCGTACATCTTTTCTGAGCAGGGGCACAGAGACCGTTGTACGGGTCACCACCATATCCTCGCGGACAAACACATTGATGAGAACCAGGTAAGTTTATGCATTCAGCACCGTATCCACATACCTGGTGACCTTCGATACACTCGTTGATGTCTAAAGGATGGCAAATAATCATGGTAATTCAAATTAAATTATTGAATACATGAGGAATCACTCCATTATATTGTGAACGTTGTACTAACCATCACAAGATCCATCTGGTTTAGTGCTGTAACCTTTAGGGCATGCGCAATAGCTGACGCCACCCGCAATCGTAATACACTCAGCACCAGTAGGACAAGTTTCACCCTTAGAGCAGCCAGCCAACATGCACTTGCCATTTACGATCTTGTAAGGTGGTTGACATTGACACTCGATACTGTTACATTCTAAAAATAATTTACATGATTCGTTAGCTTTAAAGTATCGCTACGGAAAGTACCACACTTTGTGAATAGTTCCAATAACGTGATTATTGTCTTCCTAAAAAGATAATTATTTGCAATTAGACATACCTTCACAAAGCGAAAACGGATTCCCATTAAATCCAGGTGGACATTGACACTCGTAACTTCCAGGTAGATTTTTACAGATAGCGTTGACTCCACAAGCAGGCTTGTCTCTAAGTTCCAAGCACTCATTAATGTCCCTACACTTCTGAGTCTCAGCATCGCGAGTATATCCTCTTTGGCAGATACAGACACTACCTCCAACAAATTCGTCTTTAATACACTGTTCTCCCACTGGACAAGGTGTGTTAGGACCACAAACATGGGGTAATAGTGATTTTTCACATCCACCGCTGTAAGGATCTCCAGTCATGCCGCTCGGGCACTGACAGGAAAAGCTTCCTGGTTCATTGTTACAAATAGCACCCGGTGGGCATGGATTAACAGCACATTCGTCAATATCTTTGCATCCTCCCTTGATGCCTGGTTTCCCTGTATAACCGTTGCTACACAAACAACTAGCGACGTCGTTAAGTAACATACAGTGAGCATTTGGACCACATGAGAGATCTTCACAAGGATCTGTGAATTCCGAAAAGTGCAATTTGATAAGCCTCCAACAAATAAGGTGGAGAAAATAATCAAATAATAGAAGATGAAATGAAACTCACGCCTGCAATCGTTTCCGACGTTGGGCTCTGGACACAGACAACGTTTCTGTGTATCACATATGGCATTCCCGGGGCAATCATTGTCGGCATCACACGTGACGATTCCCACACATTTGATGTACGGATCTGGATCTGGAATAGTTTCCGGTGGACAAGAACAAGTATAAGAGCCTTCTTTATTTGCACATATGGCTCCATGTCCACACGCATCTGGCCGAGAACATTCGTCAATATCTGTAAGAGAAAAAAAAGTGAATTATCATTTTATTCTCTAATTGAAAAGAAGGGTAATTTTACAAGAGAATACTGTAAATTACCTAAACATTGTTTGAAAGCATTTCCAGAGTATCCTTGCTTGCATTGACAACTAAATCCGCCAGGGGAATTAGTGCAAATTGCATTTTTACCACACCGACCAGATGGCCCGTTTACTGCATCACATTCATTTATATCTACAAGGAAAATAATGTTAGTAAAATTAGAAGTTATTTATACACCGAAACAATAATTCAATCCGTAGACCCAAAATTTTGAAGGTATCTCACCAACACAACCAGCTGCAATATCATTGGGATTAAATGTCCAGCCATCTTCGCAAATGCAATAGGCTTCATGACCATCAGCTTTACAGAATGCATGTTCGCCACAAGTCACTTCGTCGCATGGAGCTTTGAAATGTTAAAATTTTTCAGATGAATAGTATAAAACCAATTTCAGGTTCATCTTCACAAAAAGTTGACCATGCAGAATTTATATCTACCTTTGCAGGGCGCGTGCGGCGGTGTTCCAATAAAGCCTGTTTCACATTCGCAGTGAAAGTGCCCTCTGGAATTCGTGCAAACAGAATTTGGTCCACAAGGATTTTTCAAGCATTCGTCTACATCTACACATTCAGCACCAACTGCTTTGAAACCATCTCTACAGAAGCATTGACTTTCGATGCACTCTGCGTTGTTTACACAGTCGAAGTTGGATTTACAGAGCACGGCCACATCAGTCTTAGAAAGAGGAAAATTGTGAGTAAAAAAACATCTAAAGAATTATATTAGAAAACCGTAAACTATACCTGATCACAAGCAACTGAGGGACTAGGGTTTGCACTAAACCCTGGAGGACACAGGCAAGTATATCCAGGAACTGAATTTTTACAGATGGCATGGGTGCCACATGGATTCTCAAATGCACTGCACTCATCGATATCTATCAATTTGAATGGAACGAGAAGATGTTAGCAAACAAATAGAAACTAAAACTTACTTCTAACAGAAGAATCAGATTGAAAATCTCAGAAAATGATAGAATGAGAAATGAAAGAAGTATTTAAAATGGGTATATGAAGTTCTAACCAATGCATCCCTTAAAAGGGTCACCGGTGTAATCCGCCTTGCAGCTACAAATGAAACTGCCGTTTGTGTCTGTGCACTCCGCATTTTCTCCACAGGGATTTTTTTCGCATTCGTTAACATCTGTTAATAGTTTGATTAAGTTAGCAGACTGTTATCCATTAGGTAATATTAAGAAGGAATATAATCAGCCCTTGAACGCAAATATCTGTAACTGTGACTTAAAACAACTAGCTTGAGGAGACTTCAAAAAGTTTGCGTTCAACGATTGAAAGTAAGCTTATTTAAAAGGAAACTGACTTTCGCAAAGTGTGAGCCCATGGCCAACAAAGCCTTGGGGGCAAATGCACTTAAAAGTTCCTGGGACGTTGATACACTTGGCGTTAGTAGCGCAAGGATTATTCTGATTCTGGGCGCATTCGTTCACATCAATACAGCCGTGGATGGCATCCATTTTGTATCCCAATCGACATCTGCACTCGAAGCCACCTTCCTTGTTCACGCAATCCGAGTCCGGACCACAGGGATTTCCATCGCATTCGTTCATATCTGTTAGCGTGGTTAGTTGTGTTGTTACTATTTTTTACTGTATACACTTTTTGAGCATGGCTTATTTTCTTTCGTGAATAGAGTCAAAATAATGAGTATCATAAGAGAATTTCTTTTATATGTTATTTGATAGGATTTCTGGATTTAGTTATTATTTGTATCCTAGATATTTCATATTAGACTGGTTACATAAGACTTGAAATGCCAATCCGATACCTTTATGTTGAAAAAAGAAACCTCTTTCAGAATATGCGTCTGAAACGAACACTCTGGCCTTATTCAGCTAAAAGAACAACACTACTTTCCGAGCTGGCAGTTGGCCTGTTGAGTAATTAATACTCTCTGAATTAGTACATCATTTATTTCATAGAATTTATATAATTCAGGCAATTCTTCAAATCCATCGGATTCTGCTCATTTAGCGGTATCAGCGGGTTCAGTAAAATTAGCGAAATTAACCGATTCAGCGTAACCAGGAAAATGAGCAGATTAGACGGAATCTTAAAAATCGGTGACTTCAGCCAAACAATCTAAATCAGCGAATCCATTCAAATGAGCGAAATGAATCTTATAATTGAAATCAGCAGATTCAGCCAAGTAAACAGAATCAAAGGATGAAGCGAAACGAGTGAATTCAGCTAAACTAGATGCATCAGCAAAACGAGCTTATTCATCGAGTTCATCAAGTTTAGCTGAATCAGCGAATTCTTATCATTCAGAAAATTGGCAGAATTTATAGAAATTTATAGAACATGCCGGTATCGAATTATTCATGTTTTCTCTGTTATTCTCTTTTAGTGATGATTAAGGATATTGAGGGTTTCCTTCTCCTTGTCTGCGTAGCGTGAAGTTAACTATGTACAGCGATAAGTATAAATCAAGATTCGATTATTCAAAAGTATCACTCGCCATGGCAGCCTGTCATTGGATCTCCGTCCATTCCTTCGGGGCAAGCACAACGAAAACTGCCATCCATATTCGTACATAAGGCTGATCGTCCGCAGGGGCTTCTAAGGCATTCGTCCATGTCCCTACACTCATCTTCTGGGTTTCCATCGTATCCTTCAGGGCACTCGCATTTGTGTGCACCAGGCAAATTTACGCACAAAGCACCTCGTCCACAAGCACCATCGTAGTTACATTCGTTTATGTCATCGCACTATAAGGAAACATAAGTTTTGATTTATTTATCACATTTTTATATACTCAACAGTCAGTTAAACTGACTGGTCGAAGCATCAATCCTCCTGCAAATGAATCCAAACTGATCTGAAGTTTTCAGTCATAGGTTTTAGGGGCTGTTCATATATTACGTAACGCAATTTTCCGGCAATTCTGACCCCCCCCCCCCCCCCCCCCCCCCCCCCCCTCGCTTCTCTCCCGCTTC
>WSXT02000006.1:3625197-3636092 GCA_011762715.2 Neuroterus valhalla
TTAAATAAACTATTTGTATAGAAAGTTGTACTGTTTGGTTGACAATTCTATTATTTTTGTTGAAAATAAAAATATTTTCGAAAAAATATTCCTTTTTAGCTTGGAAATTCATAACAATATGGTTGTGATTTGTTTTATTGTTTAGCTGGATAATCTTATCTTGTTGAAGATGCATCTCTTAGGGTGAAAAATCGTCCATTTTAGTTTCAAAATTAGTTTTTTTTTTTTTTCAAAAGTTTGGTTAAATGAATCTTTTTGGTGAAGGGTCCATTATTATGTTCAAAATGTTCCTTTTCTAATAGAATTCAACTGTGCTTGATTCAATATCAAAACATTTTTTTGTTTGAAATAACACCAATTATGTTTTTCTTAGACGATTCATAATAATAATAATAAAAATAATAATAATTAGTCTCTATTAAGTTGTCAATCAAGAAACAAAATGTACAAAAATACATTTATATAATGTGGATCCAAAAAAAACAACTCAAAGGGCGAGGTACAGCTCACAGCTGCTTCACAATCGAATTCATCTCTCTATAGCTTGATAAAATGGATTTTTGTTTTAAATTTCATATGCTGCATCGGATAGAATATCAACTTTATTATTTTTCGTGAATACTATGACTATTTAATAAAAAATGGACTAAAAATTCAAAGGTTCTTCGAAAAAGAACCTTCTTCGACTCCAAAGTTCAACGATTCGGTTAAAAATGCAACTGTCTTTCTCATATTCGTCCATTCAGTTGAAAATTGAACTGTTTGCTTTTAAAACAATAAAAATTCATGTATTCGTTTCAATGGTCGGCTTTTTTTTGAAACATTTGTCTTTTGAGCCTGAAACTTCAACTCTTTTTTTGAATAAATTAGAAGGGAAGAACATTAATTTGCTTCCCGAATAGAAAAAAAAGAATCTGTGAAGAAAGTCTTATGATTTTGAGAACAAATATCTTGAAGTTTTCCAGAAATTGATAAATCCCAGACATTTGAAAGTCTATTTAGATCTGGAGATAAATACTTAGACTTGGGAGCGCTTGCGCGCATTCATTTTACCCATCGCAGTGCTAGCGCCGAACATCCATTTTAAAATTTCGAACAATGCGAATAATGGTAAAACGCCCAGTTACGGAATTTTCATTACCAAGGGTTCAGTGTCGACATAGACGTTCCCCGTTGCATTTGTCGAGGATACTTGAGGCCAGCATGGCAGTGCACGCCAATGACCATTATTGAACATGCAAGGCGGTGCTGATTTTCAGGCGCAAGAATTACTCGATTTTAAATTTAGCAAAGAAAAACAACAGCGCAATATTTGGATAAAAGAAGTCTATACGAGCCTTCATTAGGGTCTGAAAATGAGGTGGGACAAATATTACAACAAGCAATTCATCAGTGTAAGAGAATTATGGCTTTGGTGAAAGCTTATCTTTGACGAAGCACCTTGCAGTACTAACAAGTACTAAAAGTCGACCCTAAAATCAGGACGTCTAGTCACCCTACAAGAAGGCATCTTCCTACATTATAGATATCTCTTCTCTATTCCAATCAAACCCGGTTTTCTCAAAATCAGGAACATGATAACGAAATCTCACTGCCAGTTCGTAAACTCCCCAGCTAGTGCCCCACCCATAACTTTTAGTTCCTACTTAAAACTCATGAAACTAGAAACTAGGACATGGGAACATGAGTAATGTACTTTCAGTCCCTGAATTATCAGATGGAAGATCCTTACTCCTGATCACGCGTCTAACCTCCGGAGTCCGTATCCAGTAAAGGGCTCAGGGGTAGCACCGATCCAAGGGGATGGGAACTGGAAATCCGGGAGCCCATTTCGTTCGAGATGGTATCGAAATCGCGGAAATTCGCATGCAATGTCGAATTATCAGAAAGCATGTAGCTGACCACCAGCCTAACCGCGGTAGAACAGAACGAAGTTCTCTCCGAGCTGGCCAAGGTAAGGAAAGGGTTAAAAGGGGTTGAAGGGAGGTAGAAGGTGGGTGCTCCAGGAGAAGCTGGTTTCTGCTGGTGGTGGTGAAGAACCTGGACGCGAGACCAGAGATGGTAAAGTTTGGTGGTGAGAGGGAGGTAGAGGGTGGATAGTGGCAAGTGAACGGCAAGGGTTCTGAGATACTAACCCTTGGCCAGGCCGCACCCCGAGGTCCAGAATAATCTACAATCCATATCAGTCTTAGGTAGTTCAACCTACCCCCAACTCCGAACCCAGAACCACCTTTCGTAATGTCCTCTCTGTCTCTCTCTCTCTCTCTTAGTTGCTCTATTTCTATCTTTATCACCAACTCCTTATCTGCCTTTCTCTCTCTTTCATCCTTGGTCTGATTGTCTATTCGGTATTCTAGCTCTCTCTGGGTGTCCTGCTCCATCTTGCTGCCTCTCTCAACTCTCCTCTCCCAATTCCTTCCTCTCGCTCTCTTGTCTTAGCCGCAACCCTTGCTGAGAACAGCCGGCTAGTCAATACCTACACGTTCTGTGTTCGGGGCTCTCCCTATATGTATGCTGTATGCTATGGACTATGGACCGTAAACCACCCTCCACCTCGCCCACTTCATCCACCTCACCAGAATCACCCACCATGCAAGCCACCCACGGCACTAACGATGGAACTATACCAAATGTCTCCGGCAATGAGTTCCCTCGACGGCCTGTCGGATTGTCAATTTCGATCTGCCCTTCGAGGAAAGTGTGTTCACATTATAATTAGGAATATCTCTTGCAGCTCTTGCAAGCTGCTAATTTTTGCTGGGTATCGTGTCGGTCGAGTGAGGTGTATCCTGAGGGAGATCGAAGAATGAATAGTTGGATTTGTGAACGATATTCTGAAGAGATGAGCGATAAAGAGTCTTTGAAACACAACAGCTTGCATGGGAAGTTCTATGGATGCAAGGGAAGCAGTGAATGTATGCAAGGATAGCGACGCATGGAGGACAATCTTTTATGAGAAGAAGAGGGACGCCTGAAACGCAAGATTTTGGATAACCATGAACCTGCGTAAAGAGGTTTTATTGAGTGGAATATTATTATGGTTTTTTATAACTCTTCACACGGGATCATTGCTGGATAGATTGATTAGCGAACTATGTTGGAACTGTATTGTAGAAGCAACGATATTTATCCTCCATCGAGTCACAAATATCGTTATTGGAAAGAAACCAATAATATTGATAATATGTTTGAAGCAGGTATCAAATAATGTAAATGAGTTTTTCTAAACTAAATTTATGACATTAACAATTTTCGGTACCGAATCCCAATACTATCAAATTTTTGAAAAATATCATTTGTAATAACCATAATTAGAACTAATGGGTTATAAAAATTGAAAATAAACAATAAAAATCCTACTCCAAAGTCTTTCCATTAAGCTACTATATAGATACATTTCACTTTTGATATGATAAAGCAAACCATAAATTCTTATCGCGCGCTTCGCTCGCAAGTTTGAGCGCGACTTTCGGATCTCGCGCTTCGCGCTCGATGGTAAACTCACCTCGCGCTCCGCGCTCGGTTATGAATTTACCTCGCGCTACGCGCTCGGCCTTTGTACCTTCCTACAGTTGAATAGAAAGCTTGTGAAACTCAAAAGCGAAATGTCGACTATTTCAATTTTATGAGTGTGAATTCTCTTTCGCTAAAGCTTCTCCGGCTTTAAACAATACATTCTCGTCGCGTGTCTCGTGCTGCGCACTCGATCAAAGTTTGTCCATAACGGTGGAGAAGTTTTGTTGCCTAATTTTTTTACATGTTGTGTAGTTTTTCTAGAAATTCGATGAACAACTTTTTTCTATCAAGCTCCTATGTTAGCCTTAGTCTATTTTCAAAAATTTTATTATTTCAGTTTTATAGATATCTTCCCTGATTGAAATGAAAAATACAGATTCTGTTAAAGAAGTTGATAACACATTAAAGATGTTTTTCTGGTAGAGAACTTGCGTCTATTTGATTTTTCCCTAACCTTGCGTCAATTGTCAAAAATTTCATTTTTTTCATTTTTCATATGCATTTTTATAAATGAAGCAAAAACCACTTGTCCTATCAAAACGTTAATTCTACCAAATTTGTAGATCTTTTTTTGTTGCACAATTTTAGTTCATTTACATTTTCCCGTACCTTAAATAGTTTGACCAAAAAATGAATCTTTCTATTTTTCACTATTTTTTGTGCGACCAAAATTTGAATTTTTGATTTTTCGAGAAATCTCGAAAAGTTGTAAAGATCAGCCTGAAGGGTTCCCAAAAATTAAAATTTTTTTCTTCAAACCTTTTTTTATATCTTGCGTTGTTAGCGTAAAAATTCTCATTTTCGAATTATAAAAATGTCACAACTCTGACAATTTGGTTATTATAAAAAAAAAATCATGAGAATAAATTGTTTCACTATTTACCTAATACAAAACCGTACTTTCGAATTTTTGAGTCTTGGAAAAAAAGTCCAAAAAAATTTTCAAAATGCTTCCTCTCTTTTATTTTCAAACCAAAACCGCTGGTTAACGAACTCGACTTGTATTTTTGTTCCCTCAAAATGGGTGCCAAAGGACGATCGAATATTATCATTCTTTCGCAAGTTATCGAGTTCACAGATTCTTTTTCATTTTTTTTTGTGCGATCAAAAATGGAATTTTCGATTTTCTAAGAAAATTCAAAAAGTCGTTTCACAATATTGTAGGACTCCCAAGAAGGAACATTTTTGCTCTTTGACTTTCTTTTTAATCTCACGTAACTCGGCTGAAAATTATCATTTTCACTTATATTTTTGAATTTTGAAAATGCCACAACTCTGACAATTTGAATATAATCAAAAAAAATCATGAGGATAAACTGTTTCGCTTTTTACCTGCTATAAGGAATCGTACTTGAAATTTTTGAGTCTCGGAAAAAAAATCCAAAAAAAAATTTCAAAATGCTCCTCATCTTCCATTTGTGATCCAAAATAGCTGATTAAAGAACTCTGGTTGTATTTTTGGTCTCTAAAAATGGTTGCCAAAGCACGATCGAATATCTTCATTCTTTCGAAAATTATCAAGTTCACAGATTATTTTTCATTATTTTTTCTGCGATCAAAAACGGAATTTTCGATTTCTTGAGAAAATTCAAAAAGTCGTTCTCAAAATCTTGTAGGGCTCCCAAGAAGAAACATTTTTGCTCTTTGACTTTCTTTTCAATCTTGCGTTACTTGGCTGAAAATTATCATTTTCATTTATATTTTTGAATTTTGAAAATGCCGCAACTCTGACAATTTTGTTCTCATCAAAAAACATCAGGGGAATAAATTGTTCCACTTATTACTCACTACAGGAAGCTGAACTTACAATTATCAAGTCTTGAAAAAAATGGTCTCAAAATTTTTTCAAAATGCCCCCCTCTTTCATTTTTGATCCAAAATTACTGGCTAACGAACTTGACCTTCAGTTTCTGACACTGGAAGAGTGTACCAAAGGCCAATCAAATCGATTAGTTTTTCCGAGAGTAATCGTGCTCACAGACAGACAGACATCCAGACAGACAGACGGACACATTCGTAAAAACCAGTTTTTCGGGTTCAAGGGGTCTCAAAACGTGGACATTTGACAAAAACGAGGGGGTCAAATTTTACACAAATCTAATACCTTCTCTGATGACAATGTAATAGGAAAATTTTTGAAGGGTCCATTTCCAGCGAATAAATTTTGAATCAAAATTAGGGCAGCTTTTGGATTATAAATGAGAATGTGAAAATCATTCTAAACTAAAGAATCCGTATCAAATTCAGAGTTGAAGAAATTCTTGCATTCTTTCAAACAAAATAGATCATAAATCGGACAAATGTTCAACTTTCTGGTCATATTTGTTTATTTAGGAAAAGATGAAAACCTCTTTGAAAAATATGACTACACACTTCTCGTTTACATTTCATTTCTGTTTGTTAGATGAAATTCACAGATAAATAGGGGAAGGTTGTCTAGGTTGGACCACTTTTGTCGTGAAGGTTGAACCACCCATTTTTCCATTCAATTTTTTTTCTAAACGGATATATTCCAATATCATTATAAAAATTACATCATGTAACTTCATATTGACTCTAAATTAAAACAAAAAAACAAATTCTGATTGATGAATTGATCAATTTTTAATTAACAACAGGGCTTCCAGATATCAGCGAGAAAGCGAGAAGGGGTGTGATCGTTGGTGATTTTTCTACTCTATTTCTATGTATGCTAAATTGTAGAAAATGATTCGCAAAATTAAGAAATGCATCGCCCTTCTTCGGAAAAGTTTTCTATTTGTTTTTGGGGGTGGTCCAACCCTGAGAACTTGGACCAACCTTGACTACCTTCTTTTCTTTCTAAATTGGCCATTTTTTTTCTTTGAGTTGAATAAATTCACTTCTGGGTCAAGAAATTTGTAATCGTTCAACCTTACTTTTTGCGATATTGAAGTGCAAAAGTATTTATTCATCAAAAGATATGGACTCAAGTCAAAACTATGTCCAACCTTGACAACTTTCTCCTTCATCAAAATATTCTCAACTACAATTAAGATTTGTAATCAAGATTATTTCTGGGCATTATTTTGTTTTCAACAAAAAAGAACGTTTTCAACCAAACAGTTGAGATCTTTAATTCAGAATTAAGGAGAAAATTCCAAGACAAAAACACGAGTTTTCCTGGAAAAAGTAAAATTTCTGAAGATGTAATTTTCAACTCTCGAAGATGAATTTTCAACATACGGGGAAATTTTCTAACAAAAAAGGAAGAATAGTTGCGAATTTTACCCAAAAATACGATATGTATGAAATTTCTTTGGAAGTAACAAAGTTTTCAAGACAAACAGAGGAATTCCAAAAAAAAGTTAATTCAAATCCTAGAATTTTTAGAGAAAAAAATGGAATTTTTTATTAAAAAAGGTAATCTTCAATTTCAAGAGATGAATTTCCACCAATGCGGTTCAATTTTCTATCAAAGAAGAAAATTCTTTAAAACAGTTTTATCTTCGACTAAAAAGTTCATTTTTATTTGAGTTCTATTTTTCATGCCAAAAAACACGAATCCCAAACAAATGAGTGGAATTTTTTGAGACAAAAAGAAATACTCTCAACCAAAAAGTTATCTCTCGAAATAAAAATAATTATTTCCAACACAAGAAATTAGACGTAGAAATTAGAAAAAACAAATTTTTAATTAAAAAATACGAATTTCTCCGAAAAAAGTCGAATTTGAAAAAAAGTAATTTTCAACACAGAGAGAAGAATTTTTAACAATGCAATTGAATCTTTAAGAATAAAGTTGAAATTTTCAGCCAAAAAAATGAACTTTTTGTAAACAGTGGAATTTTGAACCAAATTATTACACTTTCAACCTACAAAAGACTATTTCTTTTGAACAGAACAGTAAAATTTTCAAGACACATATATGAATATTTCAAGAGTACAACTCGATCATTCAAATGACTTTTCCAATTTTATATGAAAATAATAAAATTTAGGGCTCAAGATGAAAATTTGTAATTAAATGAGAAAAAAATATGGGGTTACCACCGGAAAGTTAGTTTTAACCAGATATTTGCATTCTATATGAAAAGAGCAGAAATTCTCGCCTAAAAATACGAATTTTATTATGCAAATAATTACTGTAATAATATAATAAATGAATAAATAAAAAAAATATATTTGCACTTGGCGTTACACCTCCCGCTTAAAAATAGTTGAACGCAGTGATTCGATCGGTCACCCCTGATATATCTACTAAAAATGGCAGACCCAAAATGGCGGACATATTTCTGAAATTTGCCAGTTTATTTTCTTTTGTAACCAACTCACAAGTTCATGCAGAGAATTCTTTTTTTTCCTGCGAGTTCCTGTGTCGATATTTGTTGTTTCTATTACGGAAAAGTGTCTAACTTTCGAAACCGTTTTCATTTGCTGCCCCGAGCTGCCCCATTTCAAGAAAAGTCGGTTTTTAGAAAAACATCCCCCATTTCGGGTCCACAATTATAAATTTTGGATTTTTGACTTCATTTTCAAATTCAGCGACCACAAAAACCGTTTAATAGGCATTTTCAAGTAAATGTATGGTAAGTTTTAGAAAATATCCGCCATTTTGTATTTTGTATTTTTGATTTTATTTTCAGAATCAACGACCCCAAAAACCCCATAATAGACATTTTCAAGTAAATGCATGGCAAATTCTAGAAAAATGTCTGACATTTTGAGTTTTGTATTTTTATTTTATTTTCGAAATCAGCTACCCCAAAGATCCCTTATTACTCATTTTCATGTAAATGCATGGGAAACTTTAGAAAAATGTCCACCATCTTGGATCCGCCATTTTGAATTTTGGATTTTCGAGTTCATTTTCGAAGTCAGAGACCCAAAAACCCCTTAATACTCCTTTTAAAGTAAATGCACGGAAGATTTCAGAAGAATTTCCGCCATTTTGGGTCCACCATTTTGAATTCTGGATTTTCGAGTTCATTTTCGAAATCAGAGACCCGGAAAACCCCCTACTACTTATTTTCAAGTAAATGCATGGCAAATTCTAGAAAAATCTCTGCCATTTTGGGTACGCCGATTTGGGTTTTGGATTTTCGACTTCATTTCCGAAATCAGCTGCTCCAAAAACAACTTATTACTTATTTCCAAGTAAATGTATGGAAAATATAAGAAAAATTAAGTTTTTCAGCAACCCCAAAAACCCCTTCATACTCATTTCCAAGTGAATTCTTGAAAAATTTTAGAAGAATTTCCGCCATTTTGGGTCCGCTATTTTAAATTTTGGATTTTCGAGTTCATTTTCGAAATCAAAGACCCAAAAAACCACTAATAATCATTTTCAAGTAAATGGATGGAATATTTTAGGAGAATTTCCGCCATTTTGGGTCCGACATTTTGAATCTTGAATTTTCTAGTTTATTTTCAAAATCAGAGACCCAAAAAAACCCCTACTACTTATTTTCAAGTAGATGCATGGCAAATTATAGAGAAATCTCTGCCATTCTGAATTCGTGATCCTCGACTTCATTTTCGGAATCAGCGGCCCCAAAAACTCCTTAATACTCATTTTCAAGTAAATGCATGGCAAATTTAAGAAAACATCCGCCATATTATATTTTGGATTTTCGATTTCATTTTCGAAATCGGCGATCCGAAAAAGCCATAATTACTCATTTTCAAGTAAATGCATGGCAAATCCTAGAAAAACATTGGCCATTTTGGATACGCCATTTTGAGTTTTGGATTGTTGACTTTATTTTCGAAACCAGCCATCCCAAAAGCCCCTCAATACTCATTTTCAAGTAAATTCATGGCAAATTTTAGGAAAATATCCGACATTTTGGGTCCGCGATTTTGTATTTCGGATTTTTGAATCCAGGATTTTTTACTCCATTTTCGAAATTAGCGACCCCAGAAACCCTTTAATAGTCATTTTCAAGTAAATGCGTGGCAAATTCTAGAAAAATGGCAGACATTTTGGGTACGCTATTTTGAGATTTGGATTTTTGACTTCATTTTCGAAATCAGCGACCCCAAAAACCCCTCAATACTCATTTTCAAGTAAATGTCGAATTTTAGAAAAACGTCCACCATTTTGGGTCCGACATTCTAAATGTTGGATTTTTGACATCAATTTCGAAATAAGCGACCCCAAAAACCTGATATGAGTACTCGAACGTAGTGAAATATCGAGATTCTAATATTTGGCCAGCTTTTTGTGATTTTTACCACTGTGCGATGGAATATTGAAAATGTCAAGAATCTAAGAATATTTAAAGTATCAAACGGGATATGTAGGTAACGCCCTAGAAGCAAATGAGTAACACGAAATGATTCGCGGAACGAAGGGAATAATTATCCGAGTTGACGATAGTTGTAAAACTTGCAAGAAAAATAAAATACTGTTTTCATTACAACTCGAGTCTTGGATGATTGAGTCAAGCTTTCTTTTAAGCGGTTCATAATATTATGATGCGCACGTCACGATTCGAAAACAATATCGCTCGCGGAATAGTAAGTCTGAGACGCGAGGTAATAATTATCGAAAATGTGCCGCGGTACCAGGTACATAAGTTGACAATGGTTTCCAACCAGTAGCTGTAACACCTGTCATTTATAGTCATTATTAACGCGCTGTTACTTCGCAAATACAGCAAAAACGGTGACACTTGAAGGCGGTACTCGATATCGTCGCGCAAAATGCGAGATAACGATACGGGGTGACTCGAAGGGGGTAAAAAGGACCGGAATTACTTAACGAACGCTAACGACTTTGTAAGAGAGCCGGAGGAAGAGAATATATTTTCTGGCATTTCAAAAATGATAACGATTACCCCTTGCAGACTCTATTATTCATTATACCATAGCTTTATTCGTTAACGAAGATTCTCTTGGAATGGACCGCCATTGAGACTTGAGAGATATTTATTGGGAGTGCAAAAAATTTCTGAGAATCGTTATCGATTATCTACGTATCTGGAACTAGTTGGATCCTGGATTAATGGAGTTTAAGAGGGTAGTTTCTCTAAAGAAAAGAAGAAACATCAAAGGAGTTTCCACAAAAGGAAATAGGGAGGATTATTCATTTATTGAAGATTGAAGTGGGAGGGCTTAAGGTTCATGCGATTGTAGGAGTGAAAAAAGGGCTTGCTCTCTCCATCTAAATTAGTAAGAATTTAACTGATTGAATTAGTAGCCTTATATTTGACCACTAAATTAGTCATTCCTCCATTTTCTACTAAATGACATGATAAGCTACACATGACCAAAGTGAATTAGTAAGAACAACTTAGGGGTCGTCCATAAACTACGTAGCCGAATTCTGGGCAAATTTTGACCCCCCCCCCCCTCCCCCTTTCCCCTCTTCCCCTTCCCCCTTACCATTTCCCCCTCCCCCTACCCCCACCCCTTTT